>PUDQ02000098.1:0-149758 GCA_002964805.2 Trametes villosa | reverse complement strand
TCGCCCTCGCGATGCCGAAGATCCTCACCACGAACGTCTTCGCCCCGCTCCAGGAGCGCATAGACGATGGTGCACCGCGCACTGCTTGCTGGAAGAAGCTTTGCGATGCCTGCCGCGACGCCCTCACTATCCAGTATCAGCTTGCTCAACGGGAGATGTGGGGGCGGCTTCCTAAGATCTTGGGTCTGTCATGCGAGGAGCTCGGGATAAGCTGGGCCGGCCCCTCGGCGGAATCCCGCACGGAGGTGTTTTAAACGGTACGTCGCTGCATGACACTCTCATACGTTCAGTACTCATGATTTGCGTGCTACGTCAGGGGAATCTCGTATCTTTCGTGCCTGTATATTTTGTATGGACTCTTGAAGAGCTTATCCGCGCTTTGCTAAATCGACCGACAGCGGCTCGACGATCTGTTCGTGTAGCTGCGTCCGAGTCTGGTCCTACCTCTCAGCGTTTTCGGGCGTACATACACGACTCCTCGTGTTTCGCCTCCGACCCCGGTAAGAGCTGTGGAGATCTGGAACTGTTTCTAATCGCACCGCAGGGCATTGTCAAGTGTTCTCGAGAGCGACGGAGGGTGTTGGTGACTGTGCGGACGTCTGCGGCGGGCTGTACTGGAGCAAGTGTAACCGAATGCGGTAGCGGCAAGTCCATTTTGGGACATGGTGAAAGTCCTCGATCGCCGTTTTCCAAGTTCGCAGCTTTCGCTCACCGCATCTCTTCTTCCTCCTTCTGCCCGTTCCCCTGCTTGGCGAGGTCTACGAACTACTTCTCTGCGGTGTGTGTGCACTGTAACGTGACGCGCACCTGCATCCGCAGTAGAAAGTGCGTGTACTGCTACCCTTCCGCGTTGGCGTTTTTCATGAAATTTAGCGTTGTTTACGCTTGCGTTCGTAGACAGTCTCACAGGACAGCCAAGCCAATCGCAATCTCGCCTCAATCGACCTCGATACACCCCGTCGACCTCACGTCCGGCCTTCGCCACGGCCCCTGACACACTTTGGAGGCGGTTCAACGTGCACCACCCACCATGCCCAACGCAGGCGAAATCACCCACGACCGGACCTTCTGGTTTGCATCTGGAAATGTCCTTGCTGCAGTTTCAAAAAAATCTACACCCCCATACTCCACTGGCCCCCTCAGCCCACGATAAGCGACGCCGGCATCGACATTATCGAAGGAGTGCCTGCCGTCCGTGTTCCCGACAGCCCATTCGATATGCGATGCATGCTACGGGCTATCTACAATGGCCCCAAGTACGTACCATTCATCGTCGTCTCAACCTAGACATCTTATCGGCCATTGTTCAGCTACCTAGAGGGAGTGCCTCCCGATACGGAAAGGTTCTCCATTCTCTCAGCTCTCATGCGTTTAGGGCGCAAGTACAGCCTCCCCAGCGTTCTCAGAGAAGCCACGGGCCGCCTCGAAGACTACTTCGCCACCGACTTCGACCAGTGGCTCGAGGAACACGACTTCTCCGACATCTACGAGCCCCACGACTTCTCGTACGAAGAGATCACCGAGCACATCGAAGCCGTCAACCTCATGCGCTTCATGCACAAAATCATCGCCCTCCCCATGACGATCTACGAGTGCTGCCAAGCCGATGTCCGCGAGCTCGTGCAGGGCTGCGAGCGGGACGACGGCGGCGTCGAGCGCCTCAACGCCATGGACCTCGAGCAGTGCCTGCGCTGCCGCGAGCACCTCCTGCATGAGTCCGCGAAGTTCGTCCCGTTCATCGCGCGCGCGACCATTGCGGTAGGCTGCCAGTCCAAGGGTGCGTGCGGGTGGCGGCTGCAGATCCTCGCCCGGACCGTCGTGCAAAACGCGCAGGACCACATCACGACGGACGCGCTGGCCCCGCTGCAAGCCCGCCTGGGAGCCGAGATCGTTCATCACGACTGCTGGGCAGGCCTGTGCGGCGCGTGCCGCGACTCTCTCGTTGAGCAGTACAAGACCCAACTGCGAGGGGCGTGGGACCTGTTCCGGAGCAGGTACGGTTGACTGGTGGGGCACGGATGGGCCGGGCTCTTTGGCATCCTGGTAGCATTTCGAAGCATCTTCGATGGGGACGGTATAACAGGTATGCGGTGCTTCCCGTAGTCCCCCTTTGCTCTAACGTCGATGGCCCAGCTCTATCAACTGCCCAGGGGTACGCGCGCGGCTCTCACGCTCTGTGTCGATGATGTTTGCCGTGGTCCTGGTGGGGTAACCGGTAAGCCGATGTCAGTCTTATGTTGGTGGGACGTTGACTTAGAAGGCCTATGCTCGGACGTCTTACGCGTGGGCGCGTTCTCCCCTGCTTAGTAGATCATACTTATCGTCTGTCTAGGGGAGACACTGTCGTACGAGAACCTATACCAGGCGGCTTCACACCGGAGTTTGGTACGCGTGCTTCCTGGAGTAGGTTCGGCGGCTATAACCGTGACCGCGACCTTGTTCGCGTCCGAGTCCCCTCGCTTCCCCTAAGGCGCTAGGTCGTACCGCCCGACAGCTTTTCAGCATGAGTTGTCGACTTGCTCTCACAGACACTACCACATCCGCCCACTCTCTTCATGACAACTGACGGGCACGACTGGACAGGCATGCTCACCAACGTCGTCGTCGCTAACGACGCAGACTTGTGGTTCGAAGACGGCAGCATCGTCGTAGTCACCGGAGATACCGGGTTTCGCGTACACAGGAGCCTCCTCTCGCGACTCTCTCCAATCTTCCGAGATGCCTTCGCAATTCCGCAACCGACCGCACACAACGAGTGCGGCTTTGTTCAAGGGGTGCCTGTTATACACGTCTCCGACAGCAGCTATGACATGAAATGCATGCTCCGTGCTATCTATGACGGTCCGAAGTGCGTCCATTCCCATCTCAGCCTGGCTGTATTGGCGTTTCATCGGCATACTGACCTTACCGTCTACTAGTTACCTCGCGGATATGAAACCCTACATCCCCTTCGAGGTCCTTTCCGCTCTGATGCGCTTGGGCCATAAATACGAAATCACATCGCTCGTCGAGTCTGCCGCGCGTTGTATGGGGGAACATTTCAATACCGATTTCAGGTCCTGGATCGACAGCTGTTATCTAGGCCGACCCAACACCTTCCGCTGGCGCGACAAAGAGGCTGCTCTCCTCGAAGTCGTCCATCTGGCTCGTTTGACTGGCAAGACCGCTCTTCTACCCACCGCGCTTTATAGTCTGTGCCAGCTCGACGTGGCCTTCCTCCTCAAAGCAGGCGACTCAAGCGACGCCAACGCTCCCGGCAGGATCATCAACAGCATTAGCCGCGAAGACATTGAGCGCTGCTTACGCGCCAGCGACCGCCTGTTACGAGAATCCGCCTCCCTCGTTGGAGTGCTCGCGTCGGTCGTGAGTGCCGCGTCAAGTTGCACCTCCAACGGCTTGTGCACGTACCAGACTAGGGCCCTCTTCCAAGCGGTCGCCGGCGAGACCCCTAGTTATCTCACCACGGACGTGTTCTCTCCCCTTGAAGACCGTGTAGGCGAGGGTCCGCCGCGCAACTTCTGGGGGAGGCTATGCACTGCCTGCCGCGACGCCCTCGCGATCAAGTACCAGATTGCTCAACGCAAGATTTGGGGACGGCTTCCTGAGATCTTGGAGCTGTCTTGTGACGAGCTGGGGATCATCTGGTCCAGGCCGGACGCGGAGTGCCGCACGGAGGTGGTTTGAACGGTATGTCGCTTGATGGTGTTCGCATACCTGCAGTGCTGATGATCTGCCTGCTACCTCTGTAGGACCTCGTAGACTCTTGTGTCTTTGTATCTTGTATCAATGCTCAGTGAAGACTTTATTGCGACCTGTCGAATAGACAGCGGCTCGAAGCTCCGTGTTGTCGTATCTGATACTGGGCCATACTAAACACAGAGTATCTAGTCAATCGAGCCCAGATCATGGGGACATTCGTTGAGAGGCTCAACCTGCGCACGGTGTCTTATCGAGGGCGGCATCTGCAGGGCCTCGCGCAACGCGGCCGTCCGGGATCATGCTACCGTGGGTGCTTCGAGGAGATCACGCCGGGCTAGGCTAACACGCTCTCTTATGCAGTTATGTCGCACGCCCTTGACTGATGCGGGCACGATGCCCGAGGGAACACTCTTGTGGGCCCATACTCGCGAACTTCGTTACATTCTATGAAGACGCCCTAAGTTGGTAAGCAGACTCCCTGTCCGCCGAAGCCGACTGAATTCATAATCACCCCTCGCCAGGAGCTTATATGTTTTGACCGGCCTCGAAGCTCTGTCGCAGCGCAACGACACCTCGTAGGCCAGCATTTGGGGTAAGTTATCATGGCGACGGAGCATGGCACAATCTCCACTACGCCGCCCACTTCCACAAAGTGCGAACTTGAAAGCAGCATCTCCACCACTGTCAATTCCGCTCGTGGACGGAGCACATTCCAGAATGTCGTCCTCATCGCCTCGGTGACACTCTGCATGGTCGTCAACGTAAGGAATCTTCTCGGCTTAGGCTCTTCGCATCTAGCAACTCACACTTCATCCAGGTCGCCAACCTCATCGGCGTCTCGATCTCACTGCCAACGATCGGACGCGACCTGAACATCGTCGAGTACAAACTCCAATGGATCATGAACGCGTACGCGCTCAGCTCTGTGAGTTGCGGCGTCGCGGCATCTTGCGTCTCTTTCGCTGATAGGGCTGGGTCTAAGGGCTGCATGCTTTTGTTCTTTGGTCGTCTGGCGGACCTGTACGGCCGGAAGCGGGCATTCATCTGCGGATGCGCGTGGCTAGGCATTTTCGCTCTCGCATGCGGATTCGCGCAAGGTGAGTACCAATTCCAGGTCCAAGCCAGCATATCAAAGCGTGTGACTAACATTGGCCGAAGATGAGATCACCCTCGACGTACTCCGCGCGATTCAAGGACTCGGGGCCGCTGCAGCGATTCCCGCCAGTGTACGTGCAGAAAGCCGCTATGAACCCCGCACAGGAATTCGCTTCCCCCACACTGACATGTCTGCGTAGCTGGGCATCTTGGCGCACGCCTTTCCTCCATCCACAATCCGGTCGGTTGCATTCGCCACGTTCGCGTCCGGCGCGCCCGTAGGTGGGGTTTTCGGATGCACAATCGGTGGAGTGCTCACCCAGCTTACCGAGTGAGACGCCCTCTTATTCCTCGTTCAACGTCGCTGCCCGGCTGATCAATTTCATAGGAAGTCATGGCGATCGATGTTCTGGTTCGTCGCGGGGCTCGCCGCCGTGTGCTGTGTCGGGGGTGCGCTTTCCATCGACAAAGACGAGCCGTACGAACTCGAGGATCGGTGCGTGCACGCCTCTTCTCCCTAGAAAGTGGGATGTCTTGACACGAGTACGGCGTGCGTGGCATTTACTAGGCGTCTCGACTGGCTGGGGGCATTCATCGGTACTACTGCCCTCACGTTCATTCTCTTCGCGCTGAGCGACGGAAACGTTGCGCCGGACGGATGGAAGACGGCATGTGCGTGATTTTCTCCTCGCTGCGATTTATCTTCGGCTCTAACAGCTCCGACAGACGTTATCGCGCTCTTGATAGTCGGCGTGCTTCTCTTGGCCGTCTTCATCCTATGGGAGCGCTACCTCGAGGACGTCCACGGCAACCCGGGGACGCAGCAGCACTGGTGGACACCTCCGCCCCTCATGAGTGTCTCCATCTATGGCCGCGCGAACGGAAAGCTAGGCGTCATGCTCCTCGTAGCGTTCTTACAGTACTGCGGATTCTGGTCTTTATTCTTTTGGATCGTGGTGCGTAGCCTCCGGCCCACTCAAGGCGCGTCAAGACCTGACCGCGTCGAGTAGCTGTACTACCAGAGTTATGCCGAGCTCAGCCCGATCGCCACTATGGTCCGGCTGCTTCCGATGCCCATCACCGGCTTCATATGCACCGTCATCGTCGGGCTCGTCGTCAACCGCGTAGACGTCGTGATACTCATCGGTGACATGCAATCCGCTCGCAACGCTGCCCGTACTCGTACTCACGTATCCTATAACAGCGATCGGGACGACGCTGACCGCAGTCGGGAGCCTGCTGTTCGCGGTCATCGACCCTGCCGCGTCGTACTGGGCGTTCGGATTCCCCGCGTCCATCCTTGCCGTGTTTGGGTCGGACTGTGTGTTTGCCGCGGGCACACTCTTCGTCGCGAAGGTATGCCTCCCGCACGAGCAATCCGTCGGCGGTGCGATCTTCAACACGCTCATGCAGGTGCGCCCCGGGCCCCTACTTCGTTCACTCGGTACATTAGACACGGAGCTGACACACGGGTGAGGATAGGTCGGCTCGGCGCTGGGCACGGCGATCTCGACGATCGTGTTCAACGCGACGCTCACGAAGTCGTCCCGCGCGGACGGCGTCGCGGTGAACAAGTCCGGGACGAACGCGCCGCGGCCCGCGCAGCTCGTCGCGTACAAGGACGCGTTTTGGACGAGCTTCGCGTTTTTGGTGTGCGGTAAGTCAAGGTTGGCGAGGTGGGCTTCATCGAGGGGAGAGGCTGATGTGCGTGATGCAGCCACTGTTCTTGCGGTGCTGTTTTTGCGTGGGGTGGGGATCGTCGGGCATGTGAGTGCGCCCCAAGAGGACGCGGAGAGCGATGTAACAGCCGACGCCGTAGCTAGGGGGAAACCGGTAAGCTATGCGAATGCCGTGCATTGCTGAAGTGTCCAGTGGTGCTGACGTTCTGATTATGCTTCGTAGGAGCATTGATATACGTCTCTTGTCCACGGGTTGTACAAGGTTCGGGCCCAATAGATAGAACATGTAAGGTTTGCTTTAGATCTACTGTACCAAGTGTACTTATTATCCGTTGAGAACCTCTGCTCATCTACATCTATCGCACGAACATTTGGCTCTATGTTTCGTGGGGGGAGTTGCATGACCGGTACACTGGCATCTGTGGCCGTTTCGTGGGGGGAGTTGCATGTCCGGTACACTGGCATCTGTGGCCGGACAGTGCCGCTTCTTCTGGTTCGAAGCATCGGGGTCTCCTACCGGCCGCCCTGTACTATGTGTGCTAACTCCCGCCAGCGACGTCCATGCATTCATGAGGCGCCCCACTCCTGTTGAAATCGGTAAACGTACCTGATCGCGAAGAGCCCGCCCACACCGCACTGCATGCCGTCATCTGAGCCAGTCGCGATATACACAGTGGCAGTGATGCACCCGAGCAGCTCGCGAGCGTGATGCGGATCGTCGTCCAGTGATTTCGACAGGTGCGTCTATAACTCGACTCGTCGCTCTGCTGCAGCGATGCTGGAGGCGAGCATCAGTCACTGTATCATTCATAGGCTGATCTCGCGCGCATGCGTCCACGCGCACCTGAGTGTGTACCTACGCACACACACGCACTATCTTACCACCTACATACTATCCAGCCCCGGTATGCGCGGCGAAGCCGCACGAGTAGACGATATCACGAAACCTTTTCTCTCCCTTACTATAGTAGACGGCTGTAGAGCACTACTTGTAGATACTAATATAATTGCTAGAACCGTGAGTGTGTACCTACGTACTCGCGGCTCGTCTGCTTATGCATGCTCGTCAACTGAGGTCCCCTGGGACTGCGTCGAGGCTCGCGACGAACACGCCCATCCGAGAAGAGTCGGAGGCTGAGACTGCACCTGAGAGAACTGACAGAATCAGTCGCTACAACGCGGCGTGGCTGCATGCGCACGCCCGCGCCCTGCAAGAGACGCACCTGTCGGATAACACGCCCACGCAGCACACACGAGGGGAAAGACAGCTGGAACGGGGTGGCTGGCACCCGTCATTCGGATCGGAGCGTACAAACTAGCACTAGCACACCGCGCGCGGCGCGGGCACGACAAAGCCTCAGCAACAGCCCGCGCACGCGCGGGCCATCCTAGTCATAGGGTTCCCGTCTCTCTCGTCTCTCCCCTCTCATCGCCTGCGCCCAAACCAACGCGACTCAGTTCGGGAGCGCGTTGATCTTCTGCTGGAGCTGGCCGTACACGGTCGACACCGCGGGGCAGCCGACGCCGGGGCCGTTGATGTTCTGGAGCGTGACGAGGAGCGCGCCGATGCGCGCCTGCTGGTCCGCCTTGCTCTGGCCCGTCGGGAACGAGACCGCGACGGACGGGTTCTTGACCGCGTGCCCCGCCGCGACGTTCGCGTTCAGCGACTGCGTTCGCACCATTCGTCAGCGTCCTATCCCAACACACGAATCACAGAGGGAGGGGGGGAGGACGTACAGCGATGAACGCGTCACGCGCGGGCGGGCAGTTGCACGGGATGTTGATGTTGTTGATCCCCTTGCAGTTACCAGTCCCATCCGGGCCCGTCCCCGCAACGACGCCAAAGTCGGGCACGAGCGCGGGGTCCACCCCGCCCGCCGCGGGCTGCGCAGGCGCAGGCGCGGGGGCAGCGGGAGGCGCGGCAGGTGGCGCGGGCGCGGGCGAGCCGGCGACGGGGTCGGGGCCGGCCTGAATCGCGGCAACCTGGGCGCCGAAGGTGGTCGCCGCCTGCGGGCAGCCGACGCCGGGGCCGTGGATGTTCTGGAGCGTGACCGTCGCGGCGTTGAGGCGCGCGAGCGCGGACGCCTTCGAGTTGTCCTCGGGGAAGGAGATGCCGACGGAGGGGTTGTTCAGCACGTGGCCCGCGGCGACGTTCGAGTTCAGGAGCTACAAACGCGCGCGCGCGAAGGTGAGCGAGGCGCTGGGAGGGAGGAAGGAAGGATGGGGCGGAGCGCGCGCGTACCTGGATGAACTGGTTCCGGTCGGGCGGGCACTGGCAGGGGATGTTGATGTTGTTGACGCCCTTGCAGTTGCTGCGACGCGTGTTAGTTCAATTGGTGGCGCGAGGAGACGCGCGCACGCGCGCGACGTACCCGGTGCCGTCGGGGCTCTGGCCGGCGGTGACGCCGAACTCGGGGATGAGCGCGGCGTTGACGTCCCTGCGCATGAGGGGGCGCGAGGAGACGGAGACAACGATGGCGGCGGCGGAGAGGACGACGGTGGAGAACTTCATGATGGCGAGGATGCTGAAAGAGATGCTGGGGAAGGTCGTGTCGTTTCGGGTCAAAGAAGTGCTAGTAGGGAGTGGCGGGTGCGGGTGGGCAAAGAATGTGGAGGAGCGCTGCGTCAAGCTCGCGTCGTCAGGAAGGATACGCCCGGCGTAGAGAGAGAGGAGAACCGTTCCAGCTGTCGGGTGGAGGAGGGGATGGAGGAAAACGAACCGGGCGGCGGAGGTTATATATCGCGCGCCGGCGCGGGGTCGAACAAAGTGTGTGGATGAGCCGCGAGGCACCGACGACGGGCGCCCGGCCCAAGCATCACCCGATCTTGATTCCCCCTCCTCCTCCGTTGCCATCCCGACCTTTCTTCCTCCGAGCATGCACCTCCTCTTATCTGCGCACCACCCACCCACAAAGGTTAACCACCACCCTGTGCGACCTTTCTCAGCGCAAACAAGCAAACTCTGTTCTCGGGGACGCCGGACGCTGTCTGGTTAGCACAAGCAACCGGCCGCTTTCGATCGATGCTTGTGCTCACCGGGAAAAGGGGGACACACGCCCCCGACGCTTCCCCAAAAATGTTCTAGGCACTCCTGCGGGGAAGCGTTCACGGTGCCGCGCCGGATGCTCCTCCCACCCGGCTCGGCGCCGCCGCCCAACCTCCATCCCAGCATGCCCGCACTCCGAGCTCGGAGCTCGTCCATGGACCGTCCCCACTCCACAGCCTCGCGCGCGGCGTGGTCCTGTGTGAACATGCTCGCGCAACGTTTGGTGGCGCTCTGCGCGTCACTCCGCCCCGCGCCGTCGAAGTCCCCGCGACCGAGTCCCCTCCATGCCAAACATATCGCACGTCCGCGCGATGACAGCGATTGATCCTGTCGTCAGCGCTGAGCGCGCTCTCCATCTTCGCGCTCTGCACCCGCACGCCCGTAACCAGGCCTACCGCGCGTACGCGTGCGCGGAAATAGTCCTCGCTGATCCATCCCTGGATCGTATGTACTTCACGGCGGCGGGCGCTCGCGTCCGGCCGTGCCGCGTCGTCGAACTGCGGACTTGAGTGATGCACGACAGTTGAGCATCAAAAGCCCAGATGGAAGACACCGCGGAGCGAAGGGGGATCTACGGCTGAACGAATGAGGGCCATGATGTGGGCTGGATGAGGTGATGGCCGCGATGTCAGCGTACCGGCCGGACAGTGCCAGTTTGGAAGAGACATCCGTTCGAGTCTGTATGGCGCCTCGACATGGGAGTAGGGGAGGTTGCGCGACACCCACGCCACAGCCAGGGAGCCGAATATGCAGAGCTCGACACTCGTCGCAGAGAAGCCCAGTGCCCAGAACGGCCCAGCGCGATACGCCGTACAGGCTGCAGCGGATGCCAAAGATGTGTCACTGTCAAGGATGTACGCGGTACAGCACAGCTTCCCGAGGTGTCTATGAGATCGGCGCCAAGGAGTCTCAGGTACCCATGCTGTGCGAGATGGTGGTGGACGACCGATCGAACTTTGACTGTTGAATGCGGTCCGACATCAGGGCAGACCGGAACACAGTTTTCGCGCGAGTCTCCAGATGCGCGCGTACATAGGCCGGTAGGGATGCAAGAACGCCTCCTCGGCTGAGCACGAGCCGTAGACACCAGGGCCGAGCGTACGTGAGGGTGCAGCGCGAGCGTCGACAGGCTACGGGTCAGGGATCGCTCAAGCGGCTCGGCGTAGGTAGAGTTGTTCGCGGCCCACAGCCAGAGCTTGGTCCAGGATTGAAGGATGTGCGATAGCGTGCGTCTGCTGGCAAGAGCCGCCGAGGCGAAACGCAGCGGCCGCGCGAGGGAAGGATGATGGATCGTGCTCCGGTGATCTCCATCTAATCCTACGGAGTGTCCGTTCAGTACGCAGATATGTCTCCGACGCGTACGGACGACAGACGCGGCAGCATAGAGCTACTCATGAAGCATATAGTGACTCACCACGCGTTTCACCGCGGTAAAACCCCTGCCCAGCATCTCTCTCGCGCCTGCTTCGACGTGCAGGCTGTATGCGTCCGACGACATTGAGGGTGCGAAGCGAGTTTGACGTCGCCAGAATTCGTCGTATCTGACGATTTGGGCGCATACAGCTACCGGCGGCTGTCAGGGGTGTATTTTGGCGAGCGAGTGGGAGGAGGGAGAGGAAGAGGCAGCCTCGGGCGAGCGAACCGCGGCCGCGCGCGAGGGGTGTCGGAGCGCCGGCCCGGAGCATATTCGCCAATATCCGACATGTTTTGGGCGAGGCAAGTTCACCTCCCTCTCGATGCTGCGCCCACGATGGCACTCAGACTTTGTCAAAAAATTGCTTGCACATCACAGCACGTCATGCGACCTATTCAGGCGAACAAAAGGTAGGTCGCGGCGTATGCGAGCCGCTTCATCGCACGAAAGCGGTCTGGCGCGCTGGCTAAAGACAAGCAGCTCACCGGGGTTATTGTCCGACGCTCGTCACACGGCCGTGCGCGAGGCCACTTTAGGCGTATATAGTGAACTGCGCTCTGCGCAACCTCGTCTCTAGCTCGACGACTAGAGCTCACCGCGCTGAAGGACCGACCACCCGCGACCTCGTCCGACGTCTCTCACCTCGCCATTCCCAGCCATTCCCTCACGGGCCCCTCGTACCAGAGGAAGCAATGGATTATACTCCTAAGAAGGAGAGACCGGTTAGTACCGTTGAATCTGCTTAGCTTTGGTTCTAACCCGTTCGCCCAGGGGGCATACTACTTTCTCGCCACTGACCTTCTAAACTCTCGTTTGAAGGGCGTCGTCCACTGCGTCGATCACGATCTCCAGTCTTTCTTCTGGCTTCTCTTGTGGGTCGTTCTCCGCCATACCGAGCACGAACACAGCCTCGGGGAGGACGCCTGGGCGGACATCTTCACATATGGCAACGACAGGCAAGCGCGTCTCGTCAAAGTCGGGTGGCTGTTCAGCTTCCCAAGGATCACGATCAAGGACGACGCCTCCCTGACCGACATTCTTCTCCGGTTCATTGAGAAGATGAGGAGTGCGACCAGAACCTCCTACACTCCACACCTTCCCCTCACCTACGAGATACTATCGGAGGTTTTCGGCGCTGCGCCGACTACCCGCGGGGGCTGGCCCGAGAAGAATACCCCCCTACCTTCCACCCCCCGCACAATACGCATCTCGACGCCCATCAAGGACGAGTCGCCACGCAAGCAAGACAACAAGAGGCGCTTCATCTCGTTCGACGAGCAGGAAGAGTCGCTGCCAGGGTCCGGAAGTGCTACCCTCGATTCGGGCACTGACGGGTCTGGTGCGGGATCGGGCAAGCGGTTGAGACGGTCGGCCTGCGAGTCTGCCCCCACGCCGCGGGGAAATGATGGGTCCGGGAGCAGAATCATGACTCGAGGCGCGACAGCGGAACTGGCCAGCGGCAGTCGCTCGAGCCGTGACGGTGAAATTGCGCTCAAGACGGCAGGCAGGCACCCGAAGGCGTCAGAGAAGGGTTCAAAGGGGAGCAAAGCCGCCTCCGGTGCGTGATGCTTCGTCGTGCTGATGTCTGAGAATTTAGTACTACTATGAACTGTATTGTCTTTGTGTAATAATCGTATATTCCATAACGTCCTTAGCAACTGGCTTCGTGACTGGCGTTCTCTCGGCAGGCTGCTTGTTCGACCAGCTCTCACTGGCAGACCTGGAACCGGAGACACTGTACTATCTGTTCAAGGCGAATACTTAGTTGGAGGCCTCACCGCCCACCAGACGCTGGTGCGGGAGCCGGCCTACTCGGGATCTCAGACGCAGAGTTTGAGCGCGAAGGGTCTGTTAGGCCGTCCGGCATGGTCCCGGAGAAGCGGCCCGGTCCGTGTTTGTGCGCGCATCCTGTGTTGGGCAAGGCAAGTTCGCGTCTGTTGGCGTCAAGTCAACCCTCTCCCTCTCCATCTCCACAGCGAACACGAGAAAAAAGTCCTCGGCATCGCATAACGTCATACGGCATATTTGGACGAACAATAGACACGGATTTTCATAGCCAAGCCGATCCATCGCACGGAAAAGGTCCTACCCCGCCATCGAGTCTCGAACATCATTTAACCCCTGCGAGCGCGTGCCAGGACGCGCGTCCTACCGTCGTCCATCAACTGCAACGGAGCCCGAGAAAGTCATTGAATCCCGCGCTAGAACTCATCTGTGAGCAGCCCATAATTCTTGCCATATATATGGGGTGGGATTCTCATGACTTGGCTAACTTCGAGTCAGCCAGTTAGTAGAGCAACTTGAAGTGACCATCCGCCTCGCCCGCGAAAATCATCTGCAGCCTGCTATCCAGCCAGAAGCCATAAGGTGAGCACTAAATACACGCGACTGTGCACTCTGTGTCTAACATTCGGAACTTGCCCTCATCGCTCAGTCGGGCCATCGCGTGCAACACGGCACCTCTCTCCTAGCCATTCTCTGCTTTGCGCTTGATTCTCGCCACGCCCTCAGCACTGCAAAATGATGTCGACCTCTACCGGCTCGATATGCGAAAGCCTTGGCGGAGATGGAGCCGACAGAGTCCGAGTCCGAGCTCGCATGAAGGAACGAACGGTGAGGATCTGCGACAGATTTCTGATCCAGCGTTCGCTGTAACAGTTTGGTCCAGGGGGCATACTACTTCACTGCCATAGGGCTCCTCGATCCAGAGGTGATTGAAGAGGCCACTCACGACGTCAAACACGACTTGGAGTCCTACTTCTGGGTCCTGCTGTGGATCATATTGCAACACACTGAGCACGATAACGTGAACGGGGCCGCAGCGTGCTCGAAGATTTTCAAGTTTGGCGACGACCAAGACGCGGTGTTGGCTAAAGTCGGGTGGCTGTTCCTTTCACGTCGAGTCAGGATCCAGGACGATGCCCCTCTCACGGACCTCCTGGCCAAGTTCAAGGTGATGGTGAAGGCCGCCAACCCGGGCGATGACCCCGAGTCTCCCTCCGACGAGATCCCTGCCCTGAGCTACCAACCGATCGTCGACATCTTCAATGCCGCAATTGCGCGCGAAGACTGGCCCGAGAAGGACTCCCCCCTACATTCGGCTCCCCGCGCAATCTGCGCCTCAACCCTCATCGACGGCGTGCTGCCACGCAAGCAAGGCGGCAAGAGACGCTTCAGCTCACTTGACGAGCAGGAAGAGTCGCTCCGTGGGTCTGGGAATGCTTCTCTAGCTTCGGGCGATGGGTTTGGTGCGGGATCAAGGAAGCGGCAGCAGCGGTCGACTTACTAGTAGTCTACCCCACGCCGCGCGGGTCAGAAGGACGTGCCGGCTGGAAGCGGAGACAGGGCTCGGGGGGCAGCGGCGGCGCAGGCCAGCGGCAGTCGCACGAGCCGCAGCCTAGCAGCCGGGCTCGACAGATCGAGGATGGGGGAGAGTTCGAAGAGGGGTAGGGCCTCCGGCGTGTGATGCGTCGTCGCGCTCATGTTTTGGGAATTGACCGTAATGAACTGTACCACATTTGTACCGCACTCGTGTATTCTACGGCGTTCTTCGACGTCTACTTCTAGCCCATTCTCGGTAGGCTGCCTCCGTCGAGCACTTATCAGATCTCAGAGGCAGCCGGTGTCGATAGACTTGAGACAAACTGTCTTTCCAATGTAGATCCTGTCAGCGAAAGGTCTGGATGCTCGTTTTGCCCCGGCATGTAGCGGGCTTCGAAAACCAGGATATCATAAGCCGCTGCGGTACGAGGCACGTTGCTCGCAGCCTGGTACATCCCTCTGTGTTTCCGATCAAAATCGTCCATGGCTCACCGATAGGAAGTCCGAGTCTTACAGTTGTTAGCTACCTATTTTCTGGCACAGCGGTGGCTGTTACACTGGGTATGTTTACGAGACGTGCACGCGACAAGTACTCATTAGCACCCACAAATTCCTCGCCAACGTGGGGGTATGACTCACTGCGCGGCGATCGTAGAGGGAAGCTCATTGTTCGACGCGCTGATGCAGCCTCGCCTGCCTGGCGCGACTCCTGTCTGGCTTATCGAGGATTTATGACCGTCGAAGAAGAGGCTAGAGTCCTAGCATTGAGTATTGGCCGCCCACCGGGATGGCACGGTGAACGCAGCTCAAGAGAGAGAGAGAGAGAGACTCGGAGAGAGAGAGAGCCTGAGGACGACGTTCAAAATTCAAATGAACGCCACACGGGCCGGGACTTCGGTTCAACCCCCAATAGTAGAGTATATTTTACTACTGTATTGTCAGCATTCACCACTGCCAGTGGTACAGCGTTCATTCTACGAATCCGCGCATATTATGAATACATCAATTCATATCTCAGAGTGAGTACCAGGAGGAGCCGGGCCTGTGTTCGGCGAGCGCGATTCCGGGTAGGCGGGCCGGCGTGTGTTTGTGCAACCAGCCCGTTTTGGGCGAGGCAAGTTCGCGTCTGTTCGCGTCAAGCGAGACCTCCCTCTGACCACACCACGACCACGAGAGCTAAGCCCACACATCGGCGTCATAAAACGTCATACGGCCTGTTTGGACGAACAAAAGGCGTGGGGCGACATAGCCGAGCCGATCTATCGCACGGAAAAGGTCCTACCCCGCAATCGAGCTGACAACAAAGACTTTACGAGTCCGTGGTACGCGCGTCCTACCGCCATATATCAGCTGCAGCGTAGCCCGAGCCAGCCACTGGACTTCCCGCCTTGGAATTGATTTGTGAGCAACCGGTAGTTTTTTGCCATATACGTGGGGTGGGATTCTCATATCGCTTGGCTAAATAGGAACAGCCAGCCAGAGCGACAATCCGCTTCGCCCGCAACAATCGCCCGCAGCGCCTGCCATCTCAGCCAGGAGCCATAAGGTGAGCACACAATGCACGTGGCTGCGTGGTCTGTGTCTAAAATTCGGAACTTGCCGTCGTCGCCCAGTCCTGTCGCGCTCAACACGGCTCCTCTCTCCTCTCCATTGTCTTCATTGCTCTTGACCCTAGCCACACCCTCAGCACTATAAGATGTCGATCTCGACTGGCTCGATATGCAGCTACGACGGCTACCGCACCCCTTCCGACTGCAGCATGTCCGGAAAGCCCACTCCGCGCTCTAAGAAGGGCAGTAACGACCCCAACACCCATAAGGAGTCGTTGCGTCCCCAACAAGTCGAGGGATGGTGGAAAGAAATATGCGACAAGGTCAATTGCTACGACAAGAGCGTTCAAGAGTACCTCCGCGTCTTCGTGCCGTCAAGGACGCCTTGCCCGCTTCCACAACCCGATGAGAGCATATCCTCAGGCTTCACGCCTGAGAAGGGAAAAGAAATACAGAGCTACCCCCATCTCGTACGTTCACTTATTCCTTACGCGATGATCAAACACTGATCACTACCCAGCTCAACATTCTATCATCTCTCGTTGAGAATTTCCCGGACGATGTCAGGCCTTCGTTCTACGGGGGCCATAGGCAACCCCTGCACTTCCCGTTCAAGGAATTCTCCGACCGGCACCACACCTCTAGCCCAGATCTCGCCGTCTCCTTCCCCGGGGAGGCCCTTCCGCAAAAGATCATCGACCCCGACTGGTCGCGGTTCTCGATGGTAATCGAGGTCAAGGCCGAGAGCGGAGAGGATCCATTTACGGCCAACCCGAGAGTCAGCGAAGCCCGCGCCAATAAGTTGGTGCAGCTCGCCGTCAGCGCCAGGAGCCTGATGTCCGCTCATGGTTACCTCGCGTCGTTTGCGCTCGGCATATACGGGGACGTCGTCCGCATCGCTCGGTTCGACCACGCCTGCGCAGTCGCATCGCCGCCGATGGACCTCAAGTCCGAAGACGGCCTACGCGCGATCCAAGAGTTCTTCTGGCGGTTCGTGCACCCTTGGGAAGGCGGTCCGGGCGCCGTCGTCGGCGCCGATCCCACCATCCGGAAACTCACTCCTGCCGATTCGGCCTGGCTCAAAACCCGCCTCGGGAGCGAAGCGGACCAGCTGCTCCAGAAAGTCGACCTCTCCGAGGCTCGCTGGGTGAAGGTCTACGACGACGACAAGCCCGCGAAGCCGAAAGCGTACGTTCTCTTCCAGCTCCTGGACGTGAACGCCCGCCTATTCTCTCGCTCGACCATGGTCTGGCTCGGAATCGAGGATACCCGCATCGGCCAAGCATCTTCCTCCCGAGACTCTGACGAAGAGCTTGACGGCGCGGTCGAGCTGCACATCATCAAGGAGGCATGGCGCCAGCTTATACGGATTCCGGAGAAGAAGTTCTACGACCGTCTCAAGGCGATACCCGACGACGAGAGGATAGGTCTCCCCGACCTCATCCATGGCGGTGATCTCGGAGAGCGGGATTACGCGCGATGGAAAGCCGCTCAGGCCGGCGCGGATTGGTGCGACGAGGACGACCTGCTGAAGGCTGTAGTGTCGCCCACATCCGACACGGACCCGACTCCATCGAGCGCAGAGACATTGGCACAGCCTGGACAGTCTGACATTCCTCATCCCATGCACCAGACGTGGTCGTGGAGGCTGGGACGAGGACCCGAGTTTCACGCCAACGAACGAAGCCACATGCGCTTCGTGATGGACACTGTCGGGAGGCCGCTCTCTCGATTCCGGAGCACGAAGGAGCTCGTCATGGCGATGCGCGACGCGATCGTGGGTGCGTCTCCCCTCTTGCCCTATCACCACATTGGTGTGCACCTAACTAACCTCCCATCGTAAACAGGGCACCGGCTAGCGATGGAACGCACCGGCATCCTTCACAGAGACGTCAGTAGCGGGAACATCCTCATTGTCGAACGCGCGCCGCGCGGTCGTCCCCCTTGTCACGGCATTCTGCACGACTACGACTACAGCTCGATGACGTTGACGCCTCCCACGGGCGAGCCCAAGTCGCCCACATCTGCTTCCTCCGAGCTACCACCCCTTTACCCCTTGGAAAGCGTTGGCGAAGGTGGCATCGACGCTACTGAACTGAAGGAAAGAACTGTCAGTACACATCAGCTATTCTGCCAAAATCCGCTCTAACTCGTGCGCACAGGGAACATACTACTTCATCGCTATCAACATCCTTGACCCCGATCTGAAGGACGTCATACACACCTCGCAGCACGACCTCGAATCCTTTTTCTGGGTCCTGGTATGGATCGTGTTGCGCCACACCGAGCACGAAGACTCGTCTGGGGATCGCGCTTGCTCCGTCATCTTCAAATACGGCAGCGATCGCGAAGCGACGGCGGCTAAAGTCGGGTGGCTTGCCCGTTGGCGCCTCACGGTCAAGGACAACGCACCCTTGACGACCCTCATTGCCGGTTTCAAGGCGATGGTGTCGAGCGTTAACTCGGACATGACCCTGATCCCCCCCTCTGCGCGCCCTACTCTGGCCTACCAGCCGGTCATCGACCTCTTCGATGCTGTGATTGCGCGGGAAGACTGGCCCAAGAACGATGCCGCCATACCCTTCACACCTCCCCGAACCGACTCGGAAAAAGACGTCACGACTGTCGTCGAGGGTGCATTGCCGTCGGAGCCTCAGCAGAAGAAGAAGAAGAAACGCCGGGCCGCTCCTATCGACGAAGAAGCAGAGTGGCTGCCTGGGTCCCGGGGTGCCACACTCGGCTCGGACGGCGAGCCAGGAGTCGGGTCGAGGAAGCGGCCGCGGCGGCAGGCGTCCGAGTCCACGCCCATGTCTGCGGAGAGCGTTGCGTCTGGGAGCCGACGTGTGACTCGCAGCGCGACAGAGGCCAGTCGGAGCGCGACGCAGGCCAGCGGCAGTCGCCCGAGCCGCAGCGGCGCGACGGGGTCTAAGACGGGCGGTGCGCACGGGAAGGCGTCGGGAGGTAGATCCGGGAAGGGTTCGAAGGGAGGCAAGCCCTCCGGCGCGCGATGATTCGTTGCGCTGATCTCTGAGGATTTGGATTGACTACCACGGACTGTATCGTACTTGTACAACACTCGCATATTGCACAGCGCTCTCTGATATCTACTTCTAGTCCGTCCTAGGCAGGTTGCTTCGTCGAGCAGTCCTCAGACTTGGAAGTTAGCCGGCGACGGCGACGGAGACAACTTGTTTGTTTGAGGTTGATTCTGACGCTCATACGTTTGGCCGCCCACGTCGCCCATGATTCCCTTCGGAAGTCCAGCATTTGGCGGGCTTCGAGCGGAGCTACCAGCCTGATGCACCCCTCAAGCGTTCACCACCCGATGGTATAAATGTTCGCTTTGAGATGACCGCCGTGCTCATGGGGTACGTATCAATACATTGACACATTCACTTGTTCGATACACTTGTGGTGCCCTCTCGCACGATATACACGATTGCTAGTCCGAAGGTCATGTTTATGAGTGAAAGACGAGTGGACGAGGGATGTATAAGAAGGAAATAGGAGAAAGGAATGAAAAGAGTGATAGACTCGTCCAGGAAACTATGGGAAGGGAGAAAACTCTACTGCGCCGAAACATCCTCCAAAGCGTCGAGAAGTGCGGGACTGAGAGGCGGTCCGCGGGGCGGCGTAGAGGGCGGCGCACCGGCGTAAGAAGCAGTTTGCGACACAGGTCGACGGGCAGATCCTGCAAAGAACAGAGCTTGCGGGTCCTCTTGCCCCACATGCTCGCGGCGGGCGACGTGTGCGCAGGCAGACGCAGTGTGCGTGGCTGGCAGTAACCGATGCCGAAATGGCAGCATTCCTTATAGATGCTAGGCCAATTCGGTGAGCATGCGCGCGCCGGGCAGCGCGAGGAAAGGCACGTACGCTTTCTCGCCGACATAGGCGAGGAACGTCTCCCCCAGCGGACGCGCATATGCCCAGGGTCTCCCTCTGGCAGGAGTCAGGCCCTGGTTCGGCGTGGTTTCGAGCCGCCGGCCGCGGTAAACCTGGTGCGCAGGCGTGCGCTGAAGCTACATCTTCAGCATGCGCTGCTCATGCGCCATCGGGCCTGGGTCCGGGCTCTTATTCCAGATACGAAGAGCGCCGATCGCTATGGTTTCATGGGCTCCCACAGATTATTCAGGTACCTATGCACGAGATGAACGCACCTATGGCGAGCCTCCTCGGCGCCAGCGTCGCGAAGAGCTTGTATCGGCATCGTCGTCCTTCGCGACTTCTAGCGGCTAATGGAGCTCTGCGACGTCCCTCAGCAGCCCGGGGCCTGACGCGCGCGACCTGACCGTGAAAGCCAAGGAGCGTTCGAGCAGGTCGGCATCGTATGCTTAATATGCATCCCCCGTGAGGGCGTTGTTCCACCTGAGATCGCGAGTTCCTGTTATGATACTAGTGTCTTAGCCTTCCCTCAGTAGTGCTGTAGACTTGTTGTCAATGATCATGGAATGATCTATAGACAATAAACATACCTCTCTGGCACATTCTATCTGAGCTCCTTGTGGGTAGAGCCATCAACGAGGATTCAACATATATTGAAACCCTGCGCGCACAGGCGCCAACGGACTCGGCGCGGTCAGCAGGTTTTGCTGGAGTACTCAGATGATGATTCAGAGAAATTGATAGTGCATGCTATAAGCTATGACCAGAATTCCTTGCATGAGCTTAAGCAGGACTGGTCAAGGATCGTGGAGGAGTTCAACATGGCATGTAAGTTGTAATGTCCGTCCCGCTATACAATCTGCGAGCCAATGTTGTGGGGTTTAGGGCAGGTCAACGGCCTTCTCGGTCGACTGTAAAGTCCGAGCTCAACCACAACTCTCCCTCTTCCCGCTGTCGACAAATCGTGAGTAGCCATCCCGGGTGCTTCAGCGAGCTGTCATTGACCAGTTTGAACTCTGCTAGCATCAGCTGACCCTCTGATTCTGCAATATTCGGCATGCCTGATCTGACGAAAAATGACGGAGACGACGCGCTTGGCAGCTACAAGCGAGTCGCCGAACTATGGTTCCCGGACGGGAACGTAGTGGTGGTAGCTGGTGGAACCGCTTTCCGGTTACACCAAGGGCTCCTCTCCCGCCAGTCGGAGGTGTTCAAAGACCTTTTCAACATCGCCGTCCCCGCCGCCACCGCCGACACCACGCCCGATAAGATAGACGGTTGTCCAGCCATCCACGTATCGGACACCGCCTACGACTTTCAGCAGCTTTTGCATGCGCTTTACGATCCTCTTCGGTAGGTTGAAGCAGCTACATCGATGCGGATTGTCAAGATGCTCACTTCGTCGCCACAGGATATTCGACAACAACGATGTCCACTTCTCGGTTCTGGCTGCACTCGCGCGAATGTGCCACAAGTACCACATGGACGCGCTCCTCTCCGCATCTGTCCGCTGCCTTGAAGCCGAGTACTCGCCAACCTCTTCGAAGAGATCCACCCATGTCGATCGACGCGCCGGAGAAGCCATCGTGGCCGTAAACCTCTTCCGCCTCCTCGGAAGGCACGATCTCCTGATCCCCGCCCTCTACGACCTCAGCCAGCTCCCGACCTCGGCCCTCCTTCGGGGCGAGTCCCGCACGGACGGCACGCACGAGGTACTCAGCGCGCACGACCGCGAGCTTGCGATTGAGCTCAAGCGCGAGCTCACGACGCGCAAGGCCTTCCTCTTCTTCACCGCGCTCGGTGCGGACCTGCCCGCGGAGGGCCAGTGCGCACACGTCCCGGTGTGTACGGCCGCGCTGCTCGCCGCGCAGCGCATGTACCGCCAGCAAGGTGCAGACGGCGCAGAGGCCGACCCTCTGTCGCCGCTGCTGCACGGCGAGCTGAGCCGGTTTGCGGGCGGCCCGCTGTGTCGCAGCTGTGTGGACGGCATGTCGGTCCGTGTGGAGAACGGTCGGAGGTACATCAGGGAGTCTGTGCTCCCCGAGTTCATCGGCATCTTTGATGCCCAGCAGTGAACTCGGGTCGATTTGCATGTTCATGCAGCAATGATGATGGTCGATTCCATTACTGCACATCTCGGCCGACGAACCACACGAAAAGAAGACTCCGCATCGGACAACATCTCCCCAAACTCACGCGTACCCAGTGCAGGAAATGAGGCCTTCGTGAATTCGGTGGCGAGTACCGCTCGCGTGTACGGTTGTACCGCATATTATGACTATCGCTATGTGCTAATGCTATTAGTTTCGTGGCTTGATGATTTGTCCCCGAGCCCCGTACCTAGTACTAGTGCTTCCCGCTAGATTGTGTGATCGCTATGGCACGACTTCCCCTCGCGTCGAATGTGGCGTTGTGCTACGGGGCCAGTAGGTAACCTCACGACGTACACTGTCTGTCAGACACAATCCTCGTGCATCTCACTCCAGCAAACCATAGGGTGAGAGTGAGTGAGTGAGTGAGTTGTGATTTCGATACGCAGACAACTATACATGAGGGTATTAACGGGAATGTCGCTACACTGTACTGTAACTACCCGCTCTCATAAGCTGTACCGTATCCCATCAAGGTGCATTACGATCACTAAGTGCATCTGCTATCGTACAAGCATCGGGCGTCATGGTAAGGTACGGATGTCCGTTCAAACTTCAGGTCCAGGTCCAAGAAGCGAGACAACAGAGCGATAGCCCTCTACCACCTCGCGCCAGCCGCGCACGGGTGGGGCACTCCCTTCCCTCGCACGTACAGTCCTCCACCATTGCATGGACTCTCCACGCACTCACAGCCCGCCGCTCCCATACGGCTGCGACACCTGCGGCGGCACGAACGCGTCCGGATGCTGCGGGTGCGAGTACGGAGCAGCAGCGCCCGGCGGCGGCCCAGCGGGTGGCGCGTACCCATACCCACGCGCGGGTGCGGGCTGCGGCCGGGGCACCTGCAGCGTGACGCCGTCGAGCTCGACAGTCTCCACGTTGCGCCCGCCCAGCAGCGCCGCGGACTCGGCGTGCGTGAACACGGACTCGGGGTCGGGCTCCATCCCAGCTGCCGCGCGGAGCTTTGCTTGCCTGCGCGAGGGGGTGAGCGATTTGAATAGAGGGAGGCGAAATGGAGAGAGAGGAGAGAGTGGGCGTACCTGGCTTTGCGCCGACGGTAGACGACCTCATCGGTGACCCGCTGCGTCTGTTTCTTGATGTACTGCATCGCGATGAGGGTGACGACAATGGTGATGACGATGACGATCGCCTTGATCGTTTTCGTCTTCTTGTCAGTAGAACCTGCGGCGCGCTCTTAGTCACACCTAGTCAAGCACCGGAGAGCGAGGGACATACCGTTGCTCTGCGCGGCACCTAGGTATACAGTCGCAAGCTGCTTTGGGAGCGACAGGAAGGCAGCGCCGAGGAACGTGAATAGGCCCATTCCGCACGATGCGAACACGGCAGTGGTGACTGTATCGAGTACGCGGTCAGTTGACGCGCGGAAGCACGGAGGATGCAGCCAACGCAACGTACAGTGTCCGGGAATCGCGGAGAACCGTATGATGACCGCCATCAAGAAGCCTCCCTGACGGACAACTTCCGCAAGCAGCGCATAGTCCAGCTTCTTCTCCTCGTACTTCCGGCCGCGCGCCATACAGAACCACCTGAAGACGCTGTACGCGGGATAGTATCAGGACCGTGTGGAAAGAATGAGATACGCAAAGGGCCGGACGCACAGGTAGTTGGCCAGCTCTCCGAAGATCGTGCCTGCCGCGACGATCCCGAAGCCGATCCAGACGCCCCAAACGTCTCCGCACAAAATGGCGATAATTTCGTGCCCGAAAAGCTGCGGTCAGGAGAATGAGAACAGCGCGCGAGATGTTGATAGAGTGTCGGGGCTTACAGGAGGGAAGGACAGAACAATCAGAATTGCAATGGGGATGAGCCATCCTCCCGGCGTCCTGTAGAAGAGAGCATTCCGCCATGAGCTTCCTGTGGGCGCGTTGCCTGGTACAGGATACCCGTGCTTACTTTCGCATCCAGTCCGCCGCTGGCCTCAACCAATCTATTATCTTTTGCTGGTAGACGATGAAGAGTACAACGAGCGCGATAATTGCGGCAGTGATCAAAAGCCGAACTGCACGCACGTCCAATCAGTATGTGCTGTGTAGCATTCAAATGCAGCGCCATGATACGCACGGAGTTCCTTCTTGTCTTTGTAGGTTTCAGGGTTAAAGACCATCCCAATGATACCCTGTCGCTTCTTCTTAAGAGCGGGATTCAGGGCCGCCGCTTCTGAGGGCGTAGGACTTGGAGTCCGGGCGAGGTTGCGAAAGTCCGCGTTTGCGTCATCTTGTCTGTTCCGGTCTACCGCGTATTCCGGGGGTGCGTATGTTGGTTCGTAAGACCTATAGTTGAGCGTTTAGCAAGGTTCTCGCAAGAGGAACACATCGCAGTGTACGTACGTCACGGTCATTGCGAGGTTTCGAGGGAGGAGACCGCGCGCGGGAGAGGAGGGAGTGGATGCGGACCGAGGGAGAGAGGCCGGGGATTATAACGGCTGCAAGCAGCGCAGCGTTGGGGCAGGGCAGGGGTCCACCGGGGTTGGAGTGGCTCCCGTCGAAGGCACACCCGAGCTAGTCTTATAGACGGTGACCGCAGTGCATTTATTGCCTCGCCGTCGACATGCAAGCGTCTTGCCGAACGCTCACCCTCCGCGCTATCATCGCTTCCTGGGGCGGGTATGTGCCTAAATTGATCATACTCATCTCCAGCTGGCCGACGGCAGTGGACGGCAATGGGCGAGGGAGAGGAGGGACGATGGACGGGTATGTTGGGCGGCTGCGGTCAAGATTCGCCCCGATGGACGACGGGCCGCATCAGCGTTTGGTCTCAGGCGCCCTCCCAATTTTGGACGGCACGGATGTGTCGCACCGCCACCGACCATGTTCTCTTCTCTCCACCACGCCATTTTCATTGCATTCACTGCCTGCTTTCCTTGAATTTACCGTCCTCTGAGCCATGAAGCAACTCCATAGGCTATAGCTAGCGTGATTACGCCCCATGGAGGGCCCGGCGGCTATGGTCAACTCATCACTGCGTCAGCTACTTGCGATCAATCGCAGAGGCGTTTATCGCACACCCCCACGACTCCCCACGCTCGCACAGCCTGTCAGCTACATTGTGCGAGGCCTCGGAAAGATACAGTGGCAGGTCGGCTCCACCGTGCCGCGAATCCACGCCTTGTAAGCCCACGCAAGCTGAATGCTCCAGGTGACGTCCTGCAACACTGCACGATGTGTCGGCTGGGGCAATTTGATCTATTGGCGATCCTGTGTGGATGCAGTACATTCAACCGAAACGGGGGTGATCATGATGTTAACGCTCGGCGTCGAGTGAGTCGAAGGTCTATTTTTGTATCCAGTGATCACGCTATTGAAGGTTATTGACGATGCCACCGACGTAGAGTTCGCATACGCAGCCGCTCTACGCACGGTGTTTACCGCGGCCGGATACCGACTGGAACGGATATCCGGGGAGACATCAAACTGGAGCTCGAAACTCTGAGTTAATGTTTGACAGAACACTCCAACATCAACGGTTCTTTAGATGCGCGGCACGCCTGCCAGGTCGGCGATTCTAGGATGCTGTCAAGTACCTCGTGGCAATCGCATACCTGAGCATTATCCAGCGAAGGATGTGATGTTTGCACGGTGAAACTTCATGGTGGGGAGCCGAAGTGCCCATAGCTGGCACTGCGCAACGCCACGTGCGACGTCGAGCGGTGCCACTCTACTCTGCCTTGCCTATATTGCACCCTGCATCCTGGTACGTCATCTTCTGCTGTTGCGCTGAACGCCGCAGGATATGCTTCTCACCGCACCCCAATCAGCTACGCGTTCAATGCCACTTTTCCACCACACGGTGACACAGAGACCCATGCTTCTCACCTGGTGAGTAGGAGTTCCGTCTATCGATGCATCCTGCGCAGCGTCAACACCTATACAGAGCCGTACGTCTAGGGGAGGCATAGGTAGCCAACGCAAGCGTTCTCGTCACGTCGATGTCCCACCAGAAAAGTACCGTCTCGCCACTCTCCAGGCTGTACTACTCCATGTGCAAACGTAACTATACGGCCGCCACCTACTCCATCACGACACAGTATCAAACCTCGGGTGTGTCGCTTGAGCGTCGGGTTCGCTCGGGGTCTGGCAGCCACCGCAGAGATACTCTTCGAAACGTATTTCGCCACGCTCACGCTCACGCCCCGCTGTCCTGTTGAACGCCCCCATCATAAAATACTTCTAGCAACCTGTCACTCGTACGCCCCGCCTCAAGAAGCTCGACCCTCAACGCCGTCATTGGTATCTACAACATCTCACGCTTTGCATTCCTGTGCGCTGCCGCTGCCTCACACAGCCGTATAGACTCGCAGTTCCCACAGCGCCGATGGCTATGCCAACCCGCGCGTCGAAGACGAGGCCGATATCCCACTTTCGTCCTGCCCTCCTCTCAGTGCCTTCGCTTGTCTGCATACCACCTCCGTCAGATAGGCCCATCCGTGGGGGAACGCAAAAACGGGCGCACCTCCTCTTCCGTCGACCATAGATCACCGTCGCCTTCACCTTGTCGATCTCCCGCCCCACGTACCAGAGCGCGAGGTAGGTGATCGCGGTGATTCCGACGGCGATGCCCGCCTGGATGGCCGCGAGCGACTTCGTATGCCCTTGCGCGGCGCCAAGGTAGACTGTTGCGAGCTGCTTCGGCGTGGAGAGTATGGCGCTGAACAGGAACGCCCAGATGCTCATCCCACATGTCGAGAAAATCGCCGTCAGCACTGGCGCAAGGTGTGTTAGCCCGACCATGGACGAGGCGGAGCAACGTTGGACGCACCGTGGCCGGGGTAGGACGTGAAGCGCATGATGGTGGGTACGATGAACCCGCCCTCGCGCACGACCTGCGCCCAGAGCGCGTACTGCAGGTACTTCTCTTCCCACTTGTGCCCGCGCTGGCTGCAACACCACTTGAAAACGCTACGTGCGTGGGATGACAATACCTTCATCAGCCGCTCCAAACGTCGGACCACGAAACTGGTGGACTCACAAGAAGTTTCCTAGCTCGCCGAGGACGGTGCCTGCTGCGACGATCCCGAAGCCGATCCATGTGCCCCAAACGTTCCCGCAGAAGATGGCGAACAATCCGCTGCCGAAGAGCTGGTGAAACTTTGTCAGCGTACCATCGCTTGACTGGGCCCACGGTAGGGTACGTACCGGAGGAAAGGAGAGCACAAACAATATTGCGATGGGTATCAGCCACGCTCCCGGCGTCCTACACACCGCACGCGCACGATGTCAATTCCGCGGACGCGCCAGAGCTCGAGCGCGGACGACGCACCTGTGCAGCCAGTCTCCCCAGGGTTTCATCGCGTCGATGATGCGCTGCTGGAACACGAGGAACACCACAACGACCGCGATGATCAGCACCGTCACCGTGGTAGACACTACGCCGACACAACTCAGCACACAACTCCAAGCACGCGCTGACTGCCACGAAAGGCGTGTACGCACCCAGCGACTCCGTGCTCGTGCAGTCCCGCCACTGCCTCTTCCTGTTCCCCGTCGGGTTCCATATGGACCCCTCCAGCATGCCCGTCTCGCTCGGCGTCGGGCTGGGCGTGCGCAGAGTCGCTCGCCCGAGCCCGTCGGCATCGTGGTGTGCCCTCCCGGCTTCTTCGTCCTCGCGCACAGCTGGCGATGGTGGAGGTATAGCGGCGAAGTCTTTGAGGGTATGTGCACTCTCGGCGTGCGAGGACAGCTTCGAGGGGCGGTGTGGGGTATACGAGCCACTGTGGCCTGCGGGTCCGATGCCGCTGCAGTCGACGTTAGCGTGAGTGTACTAGGAAGAGAACGTCAACGTACGAAGTCATGTCGAGGAGTCTTGCTCTATTCCCAAGACCCTGCGGTGGATGTTGATGTTGTGAAGTACGATGTTATTTATCTTGACTCCTTGGGCTATTGTAGCGGTCTAGAAGAACGCTCTACCACATGTAGAGACCGTGGACGAAAGAGGTTGAAAGGAACTCCCATCGACGATCACTGCCACTTATATGCACCTCGACCTAAGCTCAGAGGCACTGCACCGCTGCCAGGACGTCAACAACTCCCCACGGTCACATACCTCGCCTTCGCGCCCCGGACCGCGCGCAGGACAGGCGCTGCGCAGTGCGCATCATGCCGCCCGAGGCCAGTTTGACGTGCGCAGCCCACATACACTCGCTTCGGACCTGCTTTCGCCGTGCTTCCTCGCTCCGCCGAGTTGCGGCCGCGATCCACGTGAGCAGCCTGAAACGCTGCCCGAGGAGCGTCGACATGGCGAGCTGCACTGCTTTGCCGCTATCAAGTTAGTAAGGTTTCCTCAATCGTCTATGTGCCGCCGTTTAAGGCGCGGAGGCCGAGTACGAGGCGCATCATGCCAAGTTCTTGAGTCAAAGACGAAGGTGTGAGGACAGTGCCGGCGTCAAGCGCAGCTCTTCCTTCCGAATGCCTCCGGAGGCGAGCAGCGTGCGTTGCTGCGCGTCATTGAGTTTCGCGTGCAAGGTGCGAGGGCATCTCGGTTGATCAGTCGTTGGAGACTACGCGCTAGCCTAGCGGCCGACCTGCGTCATGTCGAAGCTCGTGGAAGGTACGCGATCGGCTCTGTAAGAAGGATGGTGGTGTAAACGTTCGTGAGCCGCGCGCCACTAGTCAAGGGGCGATGATAGAAATCCTACACACCGAGCGTGAGTTTGCGGCATTGGCAGAGCTCACCATCATCGACGAGCCTTTACCATCGCTTCCCATATGGTGCTAATTTCTCGAGACTGCATCGCGATGTGCACTGCGCCGCCAGGGCCTCGTGAGAGCCTTGCCGCCCATGCCCACTCGTGCCGTGGTATGGCAGTGTTAGATTCTGTTGAGAAGAAGACTCGCAGCCGTCAGGCCCGCAGCTATTCTTTGGATTCGAACTGATGTCGTAATATTTGGGCTGCGATACAACACTGCGCAGATAGTCATGTGAGTTCGTTCTGGACTCGAAGCACTCGCTGTGCACAATCCAGCACACGTACCGTCGTCTACCTGTTCTCTGCGCGCTCAGTCATGGTGTCAACATCCCAACTTGAAGACCGGCGAAGTCTGCCTTGTATCGAGGTCATGTTCCTGAACGATTCTCCGGGTGAGCAACGATGAACAGCTCGCTCGCAGAGAAATGCAAAACCTCGATACAAGTACAGCGGCCTCGACTTGAAGCACAAAAGTCCGTCACCTACGCACATCGTTGTCCTTCATCACCGTCACAGCACTACGCCCTCCCCATACCGCCCGCCCCCGAGTCCATCGCATCCTCCGTATGCCTACGCGCCCTCAACGCTCTCCCCTCCCTATCAGCCATCTCCAACTCCACGGCGTCCCCCGCGCCCAACACGCCCCCGTCCACGTCCACATCCGCATTGCTCGCATCGCTCCCGCGCTTCTTCCGCGCGCCCAGCCCCAACATCTTGCGCACGCTCTTGCGCCCCGGCCCCGGGCGGTGTGTCTCCGCCTCGAGCGCCCCGCGCGAGAGGGCGCGCTGTGGAGCCGGCATGTAGATGGGCGGACCCCCAGATGTAGACGCGGAGGCGGAGGTGGAGACGCGTCCGAGTCGTCCGGATGGGTCCTGCGGCGTCGCAGGGCGGAGCGCGATCTCGGGCTGTACCTCGAGCGCGTCGCCGCCGCCGCTGCCGGGCAGCGGGTCCTCCCCGCGGAGCATCCGCGCCTGCCTACTCAAATCGTCAGGACCTGCTCATCAGAGCGAGGAGAGTGGGTGTATGCGGGTGCGCACCTCTGCTTGCGGCGGGCGTAGACGACCTTGTTCTTCACCTCGTCCACCTTCTTGTTCACGAAGCGCATCGCGATGTACGTCATCGCGAGCGTCGCGAGGATCACGACGGCCTTGATCGCGCCCGTGACCGTGTCGTTCCCTGTCCCGCCCAAAACCAGAATCGACGTCAGCGTTAGTATTGGGGCAAGGGGAGGACGCGCGCGGGGAACGGAGACGGAGAGGGAAACGGAAACTCACCGCCGCTGTTCTGCGCGACGCCGATGTACACGACCGCGAGCTGCTTCGGGAGGGAGAGCGTCGCGGACACGAAGAAGCCCCATACATTCATCCCGCACGTCGAGAAGATCGCTGTCAGCACTGCACGCCGCGGCCATCAGTCAACAGTCAGCACTCGGCATGCGGGACGGAGAAGAGTGGCACGCACGATGGCCGGGGATGAACGTGAGGCGCATGATGGTGGGCACGACGAGCCCGCCCTCGCGCACAACCTGCGCGTACAGCGCCCACGAGAGCCGGCGCTCCTCGAGCCGCTTCCCGCGCGCGTTGCAGAACAACTTGAACGCGCTGATTCCCGCGCGTCATTATCAGCTCGGACTCCCCGGACGCAGGCATCTGGGAGACGTACTAGAAGTTGCCGAGCTCGCCGAGGAGCGTCCCCGCGGCGACGATCCCGAACCCGATCCACACGCCCCAGACGTCTCCGCACAGGACGGCGATGATCTCGTGTCCGAACAACTGGTAGCGCGCCGATCAGTGGTGTGCCTGTACGGTATACAGCTGTAAAGCCACTTACCGGCGGGAAGGAGATGACGAACATGATCGCGATGGGGATCAGCCACCCGCCAGGGGTGCTGCACACCCGGACGAGGTGAGTATAGTACAGACAGGAGAGGTAAAGGAGAGACGCACTCATGCAGCAGTCGCGCAGTCGGCTGCAGCTTGTCGACGATGCGCCGTTGGAACACCAGGAACAGGATGACGAATATCAGCCCCGCGAGCGATGCCACCAGCGTCACTACACACAAAACCCCGTATACAGTCAGTCATCCGGCGTGCTCCGCAGCCACACAAGACCGATATCGAAAAGAGCAGACGCACAGATCCCGCGGCGGTTCGAATACCGCCTCCAGTTTAAGTACGCCCGCCAGTCGCCGAGGATCTTCGTCTTCGACTCGAGCACGCGCGCCTCGCTCGGCGTCGGACTGGGGGTGCGCAGCACCGCGCGCACGTCCACCGTCGACGCTGTCGCCTCGTCCTTGTCGCCGTCGTCAAATTCGGGCTCGTCCCGTGCGCGCGTGTCTGCCGAGTACGCGAGCGTCGGCATCGAGAGCGAGTACTCGGAGGGCGGTTCTTTAGCCGCACGCGACTGAGGCGTGAGCGGAAGAGGAGGGTAGGCATGATCCAGCGATGAGAATCGATCCGGTGCTGGCGCGCTTTCGCGAGGACTGGTAGGGCCGCTGTAGAGAGCATTGTGAGCATTACAGCCATCCGCAGGAAAGAGTGTGTGTACCCGGCAGTCATGATAACTCGTACACCTCAGGCGCAAAGAGAAGGATAAACGATATCGTCGCTACGTCTTGAAGAGCTTCCGTATCAACCACAACCGGGGCGTAGGGGAGAAGGAGTGCACGAAGGGAGCATTTACGTCGCCAGCCGCATCTCCTTATGTACGACGCTCATCTCCGCCGTGCACTCCCTCGCAGATAGCGCACGGCGCACGGGGCCAGCGCGACGCCTGAGAACAATGCGCGGACGTCCACTGTGCAAGGCACTGCCCCGCTTGCAGCATGCGCAGTTTCCGTTTCCGCAGGGCCGTATACGCGACACGCTCCGCCGTGTTCTCAGGCGTCGGCTTCTTGCCCGGGTAGCTCGAGCCTCGACGCACACCGTCCGGCCCCTCCGGCATCCAAACGACCACGCGCCCTGCCGATTGGCCTGCTGCGCTCCACAGACCCTACCAAGACGATCTTGGAGCACCGTCCGCCAGCGAGAGTCGATGGCAGTGGGCTGCGGGGAGAGCGAGATTTCGGAGGGTCGTATATACTCGCGGCGATTCGGCGGATCGGCGTAATACGCATGTGTCGGCGCCAGGCCCGGTGCGGTATTTGTGCGTCCGTCGAAGCAGGCCTGCCGTGCGGACCTGTCTGCTTGGCATTCGTGGTATAGAGTGTGCGAGCGTCCGAGGGCCAGTATTCCGCCGACGCATTCCACTCGAATCTCTTGGATAAGAAGTGGGAGTGATCGCAGCTGCGCGATCGCCGACGAGGGAGCACTGGTTGCTATCGCTGGCGCTGCGGGGTTATGTTTGCAAATGAGGCCCCGCACAAACGAGATCGACCGGACAGCATTCGGCGTGGATGCCGGTTATACGGCGCGTTTGTCGCTGCAGTCCTGTCAGCGCAGAACATACGGTGCACGACATCGCGCGCTGGTGGATGCAATCTCACCAGCGGAGTCCTATGCGGAATTTCAAGATCTCACCGGCCGAGATTCGCATATCCAGCACACATCTCGAATTCGTGTCGGCGAGGGAAGAGTCAGGAGGCAAAGGTACGTAGGCGCCCGACGCGTCACGGCCAAATCGGGAGACGCGACGCGACGCGCCTAAGTAGCGCCCGCTAGCGCGCGTCGCGCCTGTGGCGGAGCTGCCCCGCACATCGACGTCATACGCCCACTCGGCGTCCGCATCGTACTTATATACGACCCCGCCTAGATCTGCACCCCTTCCTTCACTGCTACACGCCTTTGTACCACCAACGACAAACGAATCACCCGCTCGCCCATAGTACTAAAGTACTAACGCAAACATCATGAGCAATTACGGCATGTCTCCCTGCGCACCGACGTGCATGCACCAAGAGTTGACGAATGTACATCCGCCTACAGCTAGCGAGAGACAAGCCGACAAGAACTTCTCCTACAAGACAGGCAACTACCCGCCCACCGACGACAGTGCGTTCACTTTCCTCTTCGTATATATTGGCGTACATCTCGCTCACCTCTTCTTCCTACGCAGCGACCTCCGAGGGCGGGTACGGCTCCGCCAACACCTTCGCGCCCCAATCCCAACGACACGCCAACCCCTCGTCGGACACTGGTCTGATCGACCAGTCCCTCGACGGCGGCCCGCTTGGGCGCTCCATCCAGGACGCGCAGCAAGGCGCAGACCCCCGCGCGCGCGAGCAGTTTGCGCACGAGGCCCGCCGCGACTTCGCCTCTCTCCCCGCCGGTGCGCAGGGGGGACAGGGACTGAACCCGTACGGGGAGAATCCGGACTCGAGGGAGGAGGCGGGCGCGCGGCTCGCCGCCGGCTATGCGGACCAGCGCGGACGGCAGTACGAGAGCGGGGGCGCAGCGAACGGGGAGGGCGACCAGGGCGCGTTCTAGGACAGCGGCGATCCAAGGCCTTGAGCAGAAAGAGAAGAACCTGATTGTACATTAGCATAGCATCGCATCCATCATGCAACTCATTGCAGGCACAATTTCACTTGGTATGCAGTATCCGCAGTGTGCCAGGCCTGCGCAATGCGCAGATGCCGTCTCCGGGAGGCCTTCTGCTAACTCCTCATCCCTCATCGCAGCCAAAATCCCATCACCTGGGGAGTGAATCCGTATCCCGGGTTATCGACCACAGCGCGAAATCGACGACGCTCTATAACGGCTAGGTCGTCCTTATTGCCGATCCGCTTCTCGGCCTCGTCGATCACCGCAGGCTTGTCCGTCTGCGTGTCCGACACAGCTACGTCACAACGCAACCGCGTCAATGAAGGGGAGGAGGGGGAGGTGCGTGAACGGGGAACGCACCAACGAGCATGCCGCCGACTTGAACGGCCGCTTGAGATCGCCCTCTGCGGGCTGAGCGTTGTAGATTGTTTTAAGGCCTAGGGTAGACGGCGCGCCAGCGTGCGTCCCCCCGATGCGGCTCAGCGCGGACGGTAGTATGAAAGCAGCGGCGCGGCGAGCGACGGCGGCGACTAGGGGGCATCCTAGGAGAGGACGGTAACTTGCAAGATGAGAAGAACACCATTGTACATTAGCGTAGCATCGCATCCATCATCATAGTAGTAACTCATTGTAAGCACTGTACGGCTCGTTATGATTGTACATCCGGAGTAGAAGAAGGCTTACTACGCAGGACTAGCATCGAAGCTGGCACAGCCAAAATACAACAATGCCACGCGTCATCCCAACGAACGTCAAGTGTCCCGCACTCCCTACTCGTCGCGATCGATCCTATCAAAATGCGTCAGCAGGCGAACCCAACACGCGCCGTACAGAAGGAAGACCCACTCATAGCCATGCACCGATCGTGGCCAGTTCCGCGGCCGGTACTCCTCCGCCGTACATCCGCCCTCGCCGCGTACCACGCGATACACGTGCCACTGCTGCATTATATGCCGCATCGGCAGGAGGAAGCACACATCCTCCAGAGACGGCGCGAGCGTGCGCGCGAGGACGCCCGCGGCGGACGCCATGGCTTCCACTGTGGCTTTCAGCAGCGGGTCGCCTTCATCCTCCTCCTCCTCCTCGGGCGGGCTGTCCCAGCGGCGGCCCGCGAGCCCGACGTCTGGAAGGCACTGGAAGTCCAGATGCAGCCGTAGCAGTCGCAGCTGGGCGAGACCCCGAAGAGCGAAGGCGATCTCCTTCTGCACAGCGAGTCAGCTCTTGTTTTGTGCTAGCTGTGGGCAGCTATCAAAGCGAACGTACCACGGAGATATCCGTACCGCCCTCGCTGCGATAGATATGCATCTGGAGTGCAGTGAGACGCGGATACGCAGACCCGATGTGGCGAAAGAGTTCGTTGTCCCCAGCAGCGTCCGCGCGGAACTCCAGCTCGAGATGGGTGAGGTCCGGGGTCTCCGACTTGCGCAGCAGACGCAGCATCTCCGCGGACGAGAGCAGGGGCGAGCCCCAGCTGACCCCGATGTCGGTCAGGTTCTGCTTAAACTGCGTGTGGTGCTTGTAGTAGTGCGGCCAGCACCGCAGGGTCAGGCGGCGCAGGGACGGTGGCAGATGCGCGTAGAACTCGTCGTCGGGGTGCGGGTGCGTCACCTCCAGGTGCTCGAGGTCGGGCCAGCCGTACGACACCGTCAGCGCGGGCGGCCACATCGGCGCGTGTGCGCTGCCTGCGGGCTCGGCGAGGAAGAGCGACAGCTTGCGCAGGCGGGGCATTCTCCCGAGGGTCATCGCCAGCGGAGCTGTGTCCTCGAGCAGCGGACGTTCTCCATAGATGCGGAGCTCTGTCAGCCGGGGCCAGTCCCATAGATGCATGAGATGGAGAGGGGTAGATTCGCTGGGGGTGTTCAAGGAGACTAGGGAGGTGTGAGCCCGCTCGAGGAGGAGACGCACTGCATGTTTATCGATATCGGAGGTCCGTGGAGAGGGACGGCGTGGCCCGGCTATGTACGAGAATGATTCCAGAGGAATGAGCGGAGGAACCGTAATCGCTAGCACCGCTTCGTCTTTACTGTTGCACAGTGGCCCATACATGCAGAAGTGACGCAGGTGCGGGGTGGAGAGAAGCGCCTCGAGTACGTGCGCTGCTATGCCGGCTTGCGGGTAGTCGCTCCGGGCCTGGAAGTCGATCTCCCGAGGGATGCCGACGCTGACGGTCTGGAGGTTGGGCATCGCACTAAAGGCTTCCCTCGCAAAGAGGCCGAGCTTCTGTGCAGCTGTCGCACGACGGGCGGGATCCTGTCGCCATATGTCCCAGTTGTGTGGGTCGAAATGGTGTTTAGGGAGGCGTATGAGATCGACGCGGGCGAATGCCCCATAGAATATCAAAGTGCTTGAGCCCAGATCAGTGTTTCGTTGTGATGACTGTTAATCGACGCACGCACCGAACGTACGGCCAGAGGGAGCGGGGCAGGAATCTCGGGTTCTCCTCATGATCGAAAAGCTCGGATTTGACGACACATGTTCCAAACAAAACCGACATACATGCCTCTCGTATCCATCTACAGGTCAAGGAGAGTGGTCGCAGCCGCTGTCCGGGACGGAGTAACTCGAACACTTCGAAGAGGACTTCGTCGTCTAGGTGGCGCAAGTTTCCCTAGGTCGATGTTAATCCTCGGCATTGTTACTAACTGAGTAGAGAGACTTGCGGTGCGTGTTGCAAGAACAGACGACATGCGTGATATAAGGCTTGGATCTGCGACGCGCGTATGGGAGATTTGAGGCAAGGCTACAGGTGTGGTCATCCGTGTATGGTCCTTTCCATGTGGTCCGGCTGCGCTTCCGAGTGTCCGACATGACCTGTACACGTGCACTCCCGAGCGCGGTGGGGAAACTCTGTGAGCAACACTGAATCAGCGGGAGTGCATTTTGATAGCGAAGGCCGTCCCACGAGGATACTGTTACCAACCTGCTTCCGAAAGCTGCTCTGAGATGTCCTCCGCTCATTACTGGCAGCAGCCGGACCACCCTCTAGCGCAGGTTCGCAGCCCAATAAAGCATCAATCACATCACACACGGGCGAGTTAGAGAATTAACCAAGGATAATTTTGCGGCGCCCCTGTGGACGCGTGGCAAGTAATGAACACCCGGATAGTCAGAGGAGGCGCCCCGTCCACGTCCCATGCCGCTCCATATCGTACCGTACCGTACACGCACCCACCCCCCGTCGCCGCGCAAAGACGGCTAATCGTCCTTCTTGCCGATCCGCTTCTCGGCCTCGTCGATCGCCGCCTTGTCCGTCTGCGGGTCCGACGCAGCTATATGACAACCCAACCGCGTCAATGAAGGGAAGGAGAGGAGTGTGTAAGGGGAACGCACCACCGAACATGCCGCCGACCTTGAACGGCCGCTTGAGGTCGCCCTCGGCGGGCTTGCCGAGCAGGTGAATGGAGACGGGCTTCGCGTCGTAGAGCGTCTTGAGGCCCATGAGTGCCTGGATGAACAGAGGCTGGGTGTAGCTGGGGGGAGTGTCAGCAAGCGTTCCACCTAGGCCGCCGAGGGATGAAGGATAGGCGTGACGCGCAGGTAAGAGCGCGCGGATGAAGTAAGAGAGCCGGGTAGTGTCGATGGCCTGGGTAGTCAAAACACGTACTTGAGGTAGAGATGCATGAACGCCATCATCGCGAGACCCATGTACACCGCGCGCACGAGCTTCGAGACCTCGCCGAGGTCGTAGTCGCGCACCGTCGTCGTCACCAGCTTGCTCTCGTCCTTGTTCTGCTCGCGCGGTCAGTCTCATTCGCGTACGCCGCCGCTCAGAGCCTCAAGGGACACGTACCATAGCATTGGGCTCGACTGCGGAGGTTACGGCGCGCCAGGTCAGCTCCAGCTCATTGCGCGTCACGCGCGCACACGACGCGGCACGCACCGTATTTCAGCACCGTCTGGTCATTCTTCTTCTTGATCTACACCCGCACACCCCATGAGCACCGCGCACACTCTAAGCGTAAGGGGGAAGACGCACCTGCTGCGCGACGTAGTAGTACACGCTGAGAACGATGGCCTGCGTTGCGACGTACGCGATGCGCACGTACACGAGCACCTGCGGGTCGTCGAACGGCACCCTCTTCGCCACTATTCACACGTGCGCACGCACAGAGTTTCGCAGCGGCGCGGAGCACGCGAGCGGGGCAGGACCGGATAAACGGCGGGGCGGGGGCGGGTGAGCATCCGGCGCGCTGGCGGAATGAGAGGAGACGGCAGACCTTGCATGGCGGCGAGGGAGATGACGAGGTTGTTCACGGCCGGGTTCATCGCTGCGGTGCCGACGGGGTGCGGGGGCGAGGAGGAGGGAGGGGGTGGCTGGCGAGGAGGAGGAGGAGGAGGAGGAGATGGAGGAGCGGACGGAGGAGGCGGAGTGCGCGGCCCTGCTGTCCAAAAAATGGGTTAGACGTGTCGCTTCCTTTCTGGGCGCCATGGTGCCTCCTTCCCACGTGGCGGCGGTGGCGGGATACGCACAGGCGCCTACGAGAAACTAGGACTCATAATCCGATTTAAATCCGAACCTCTACCATGTACTAATGGCATAAACGTCTCTGTTCTGCTCTTCTCGTTAGTATCATACGCTACTATCCACGTCAGTGGCTGCCCTGAACGACCGAGAAACTAAGTACTACTGGTGCTGATCAGAATTGTGCTCCATTGAAGCAATGCGCACGGTGAGCTCCCCGACATCGTATCACCATCACCGGCGAACGTCGCGAGTTAACTCGTCTAGTCTTTAGGGCAGCTTGCAACACTTGGACACCGAAATTCTTCTTGAAGTATTCGAGATACTGCGTCCCGGATACGGATTGCAATACCTATCCCTCTCCTGCAAATGGATACGCGAGGCGTGCATGTCCACCCTCTTCCGAGAATGCGGCGCCTACTCTTATAACGTCGAGCAGCCGGAGAACCCAAATTTCCTCCCTCGCTCACTCTGGCTGCACGTTTGGTGAGACCTGCATTCACCGAAGTTCGCCGTGCGCTCACTCGTGCTCAAGCGTCCTCCACTTCAAGGGGACGTTCAGGCGTCCCGACCTGACACCCTCCGCTGAAGATCACTCCGCACAAGATCTAGGCCAGGACATCGGGGGCGCTCTGAAATCCATGCCCCGTCTCCACACCATCGATGTTGATATACCGGACGGGTGTAGCCTAGCGACGCGCGCACTCCAGGTGATCCTCTCCTTTTATCACCTACGCCATCTCCGCATCGACGGACCACTCCGCCACCGCGAAGAAGAGCTCCTACCGAATATTTCCAAACCACGAATAGAAGCCCTAGAAACCTTCAACTACGAAGTCCATCCACTCCGTCCGCAACCGCGAACCACGGCAATAGACACATATACTGTACACCTCATCCTCGAGCACGCACACGCCTCTCTAGTCTCGCTTTCCCTCCCCGGCGAGTCCACCGTGACTCCTCTTGACCGCATTCACCTCTGGGAGTGGCCTCGCCTGACGAAGCTGCGGCTCTATGGAGAACTTCCGGTTCATAGGGACACACCTCCGCTGGTGACGATGCTCGGGAAGATGCCGAACCTGCGCGAACTGTCTCTCACTCTCGCTCAGCCCGCAGGTGGTGAGAACCGGCCAATATGGCCGCCCTCCGTCAAGGCCTCGTACGACTGGCACCATCTCGAGCGCTTAGAGGTGACGCACCCGCACCCCAGTGAGGACGAGTTCTACGCACATCTTCCGACAACCCTGCGCCGTCTCAGCCTGCGCTGCTGGCCGCGCCACTACAAGTATCACCCCGCGCTCAGAGAAGACATGGACAACGCTGGGGTCGCCTGGACGTCCCCTCTTCTCTCGTCGTCCGAGATGCTCCGTCTCCTGCGCAGGTCTGGCACAACGAACTTGACTCGTCTCCATCTGGAGTTCCGCGCTGACGCTACTGCCGACGCTACTGGAGACGATGAGATCTTCCAACACATCAGCTCCTCCTATCCTCGTCTCACCGTTCTTCAAGTTCACCGATATCGGAGCGAGGGCGGCCCCGACCCTCCCGTGGTATGCCATCCTTGTCGTGTGTGCACGCGCAAGAACTAACCTCGTCGCAGGAACACATCGCACACGCTCTTCGCGGGCTCACGAACCTCCGCCTACTCATGATGCACCTCGACTTCCTCTGTCTCCCCGACGCCATCGACCACTGGCATCCCAGAACGGAAGAAGAGCGGCTCGGCAGGGGCATGAGCAGCGCGATGGCACTCGCATTCGCACCGCAGCATCGGCCGCACGCGCCCTCGCTGGAGTACGTGTGCATGCTCGTGCCGCGGCGGTATGCGCCGCAGCAGTGGCGGGTGTACCGCGTGGTGCGCGACGGCGGCGAGTGCATGGCGGAGGAGTGCGAGCTGGCGGGCTGGCCTCGGGAGGTGGATGGCTATGGGTGAGCTCCAGACTCCGTGCGTGGGTTGGATGGGTAGTGCGGTGCTGATGTTCTGCGACAGCGTTTATAGCGATGAGTAGCGAGATGCTTCGTGTGCGACTGCCCCGCTCATGAGCAGGCGCTTCCTCTCATCTTTTATCGTGAGTGTCACGTTTACTGCCAAGGCTCGCATTAGTCCATCCGGCTTCATCACAGTGGCCTCCGTAGAAGAGTACAACGACTTCTTGCTGACTACACATCGTAAACTCGCACAGATCCAACCTGCTGTGCTGTACATCGACCGGGGTGCCAAGTACCTTGTCTCCTCTAATCTCGGAACAACGTCCAATTTGCGAAGGCGGTAGGAGCGGGCTATCTAAAGCACGTAACATGTTCATACGGCGCCTGCAGCGAATGCTTCCCACAGGAAGCGACGCTGGTCATGTGGCCAAAGGTTCTCGACTGCTGCTGCGGTAGGTCGAGTTTATAGGGAACCCCCATGCCAGTGGTGTGCAGCCCTCCGACCTCGCTTTCTCGTCTCCTGCGTCCAGCCAAAGGCCTGACCGCGACCAATGTCTCTATCCGACTCAACTACCCCCGCCGCGCCCCCTCTGCAGCGCGATGAAGACATCTGGATCAAAGACGGCAACATCGTGCTGGTGGCCAGCCAGAGCGTCGCTTTCCGCCTCTACAAAGGCCTCCTCGCCCATCACTCGCCCATCTTCGCAGACATGTTCTTAGTAGGCTCCCCTGGCGCCGATGCGGAGGGAGTGGAGACGATGGACGGCGTCCCCGTTGTGCACCTCCCCGATCCGCCCAACGGGCTCCGCCTCTTCCTCCTGATCGTGATATCCTCCGGGCTCAGGTTAGTAACCTCTCACTTAGCGTGACGGGTCCTGCAGCTGACTCGGGGCTGCTTTCTGACAGCACTCCACGGTGGGAGCATCCGAAGCTGCCTTCCAAATTGCGCTACGGAGACTTCGACGCGCTGCTGCGGATCGCCCACAAATACTCGGAGGCGACTCCCATCTATTCGAAGCTCTCCGAGTACCTTGATAAGCTCGCCGAAACGGCTCGAGCGGGATCTTGGGGCCAAAATCGAGGGCTTGATGTGCATCACTACCCCAAATGGGCCAACCTTCAAGTTCTTGTGTCCGGCGACGACGCAATCCAGGCCTTGGCCCTCGCGCGCTGCCTACACGCAAGCAAACCGATCGTTGCAGCCATGCTTTGGCAGTGCTGTCTCCAAGGGCCGATGTACCTTCGCGACGGAGTCACTCGGGAAGGGGGCATCACCCACCGGCTCGCCGACGACGATTATGCACGCTGTATCGTCGCCATGCCCCAGATCCCTCTCGCGCAGTACCAGTGTCTCCTGCAGCTCCTGAACAAGAAGAGTCCTTCCACCTTCCGAATGTGCGGATCGTGCGAAGATGCATGCAGCGCAGGCGTCGACACCCTCCTTGCGGATTGCATCCGCTCTCCTCCCCATATGTCGCCCTTGGATTGCCGGCCCCGCTCCCCGCATACTCAGGAATGGTTCGACTACTGCGGCCCCCCTCAGCTTTCTTGGTCGAAGCTTCGTGCTCATCTGTGCAGCCCAGCTTATGGCCACTTGCTGCAAGATTACATGAGAGCGGACGACAAATTTTGGCGCGACGATCTGCCGGACTTCTTCCGGCTCTGACTCGGAGACACGTAGGTTGCGAGCCGGGCGAATCCTGTCGTACTGTACAAACCCGAATGCATGACGATGGATATGGGACACCCTAGTACCATCGCCTGATGTACCACCGCCTATCCTACATGCTTGCTGCCGCGCGATCTGCTCCTCAGAGGCCCTCTGTGAAGCGTCTGTCAGATGCAGCCGCGTGTCCAGCGGCGCGTTCCAGCCCACCGGATCCCGACGCCACCTTCACGCCCGCATCCTCCTCGGTGGAGGCGGCCGCGTGTGGCGGACGGCCATTCTGCGCCTTCTGCTCCGGGAGTCCTACTGCTGCTTGCTCAACATATGTACAGGCGCGAGGCCGCCGCGCCTTCCATGATTGCGGAGGGCATCATGTCAACCTAGTACGCGCGAAAACATCGGCGGCATGCAGCATGTTCAGAGGAAAGGGAGGACTCACCGGGCATCCGTACGCGCTGTAAACCGCGTCGCGCGGACGGGCGTACGAGTACTCCGGCGGGCCCACCTAGTCCTCGGCCCCGGGCCTGTCGCGCGCCTCCGGCTCGTGGATCGTGTCCTCCTCTTCGTCCATTCCCTTCCGACGCGGGATACCTTGTCCCCATCCTCAACGCCGCCCTCTTCGTTCGTGTACCCCGCCGCGCGCACCGCAGCTGCGTCTGGCCCGCTGCGCTCCTTCTTGTCGCCCGCAACCACCAGATACCTTACACAGGTTCTATCGGCGACGTTCCACCACTCCATCATGTCGTTGTGCGAGCGCACGAGGCATCCTCGCGCACGCACCTCACGCTGCCAGGCCCAGTATGGACGACGATCATGCTCAGGTCGTCCGTGCTCCGGTAGTCGATGAGTGCACTTGGTTGTGGAGCAGCGTCTCGGGCGCGACAAGGTTGCCGTCGCGCGCGGCGAAGGAGATCCATTCGTGGAAGCACTGACATGTCGCGTTCAAGGTTGCCCGCCGACTGTCCTTGTGTGTTCGCTACTCGTCGAAGATGGCTTGGACAGGCTGGGGTGCCTGTAGTAGGAAAGGCTTTAGATACTGCCGAACTTGCTTGTGTAAGAAGCAGTATCGTAGCATGCAGAGACGTACTAGCTGCGAAACGCTACGCGGAATGCCTACGGATGCTGCCGTCTCGCGGGTCAATCTGAATGAGTATTCGCATATGTGACAAGTAGATTCGCGGAAGATACAAGCCCAGCCTCCAACCTCTCCGCCGCCGAGCGAAATATTCACAGAACTGTTCGAAGACACCGTAGTGACATACATATGAGCACAACCTCCCAGTCTTAGACTGCCCAGCGTCTAGCGGACGATGCAAGATGTAAGTTAGCGAAAGGTCAACATCCCATTACTCGTCACTATCAATGCTATAGGCGTACGTTAGCACCGGACTTCAATCCGCGCCGAACGTCAGAGGAACTCACTCATAACCGTACACCTCTCTCGGCCAGACGGTGGGGCTATACTCCTCTGCTGTGCCCAGCCCGCCATCGGTGCGCACCACGTTGTACGCCCACCACTGTTGGTAGCCGAACTGCCTCGGCACGAGGAGACATATGTACTCCAGCGACGGCGCAAGGGTCTTCGCGAATACGTGTGCGGCCGAGTCCATGACTTCCGACGCGACCTCCGTCTGTCGTTCAAACCTGAGCCGCTCCTCCTCCGACGCTGGATACCAGTGGTCTATGACGTCGGGGAGGCACCGGAAGTCCAGATGCGCCCTCAACAGGCGCAGATTCGTAAGCCCACGGAGAGCGTTGGCGATTCGCTTCTGCAGACGAGGTTAGTCACGGGGGCTGGACACTCGATACGCGTACACGATGGCGACAGCGTACCACGGGAGGATCGGGGCTGCCCTCGCTCCGGTAGCGATGGACCTCGAGCACAGTCAGATGAGGGTACGAGGACCCTATATGCCGGAAGATGTCGTTGTCTCCAGCAGCGTCGGCGCGGAACTCCAGATGGAGATGGGTTACGGTCCATGCTTCCGACCGGCGGAGGAGGTGGAGCATCTCCGACGATGACAGGAGAGGCGACGTCCAGGAAACTCGAGCATGATCCATGGCTTCTCTGAAGCCGGTGTGGTGCTTGTAGTAGCGCGGCCAGCAGCGCAAGCTGAGGTAGCGCAAGGTCGCGGGGAGGTGTGCGTAGAACTTGTCCTCGGGATGCGGGTGCGTCACCTCCAAGTGTTCGAGGTCACACCAGTTGTACGACGCCTTGACGGAGGGCGGCCATATCGGCCGGTGCTCGCCGTCTGCGGGCTGGGCGAGAGTGAGGGACAGCTCGCGTAGGCGAGGCATCTTCTCGAGAATCGTTACAAGCGGAGGGGTGTCCTCGCGTGCGAGAAGTTCTCCGTAGAGCCGTAGTTTCGTCAATCGGGGCCATTCCCAGAGGTGCATGCGGTGAAGAGAGGCTGACTCGCCAGGGAGAGATAGTGATACAAGAGAGGCGTGTGCGCGCTCGAGGATGAGGTGTACTCCGAGCTTGTCCATCTTTGAGGTTCGTTGCCCAGGATGCTGACGGGTGGGAGGAACCTCGTAGGCAAAGGCTTCCAAGGCTACGGTCGCCGGCGGGGCGATTTCCGGTAGGAGGTCGTCTTCGGGGTGGCACAGTGGTCCGTCCATGCGGAGGTGGCGAAGGTGCGGAACGGAGAGGACTGCTTCGAGTACGTGCGCCGCCACGCCAACCGGAGTGCCGATGGAGGTAACGAAGTCTATGCTTTCTGGAATGCTAAAATGGACTGTGTGGAGGCTTGGCATAGAAGTGAGAGCATCCTTGACAAACGATCCAAGATTTCGGGCAGCAGCTATACGACGAGCGGGTTCTCGCAGCCACTCATCGTAGTAATCCGGTCCAAAGTAATCTTCAGTGAGGCGTTTCAAGTCGGGGCGCATGAATCCCCGACGAAAGTGGATGATGCTGAGTAGAAGTCAGCTCGCGGTAGGTGTTGACCAATGTCGGTGCTCACCGAACGTATGGCCATAACGTGCAAGGGAGGAACGTCGGGTTCTCCGATTCGTCGACGCCCGACGAGTAGACGGTGCATGATCCGAAGAGCGTAGACATGCACGCCTCACGTATCCATTTGCAGGATAGAGACAAGGGTCGCAATTCCTGTCCGGGACGGAGTAGCTCGAACACTTGGAGGAGGACCTCGATGTTCAAGTGTCGCAGGCTGCCCTGGAAAGGGGTAGGGCGACGTGTGAACAACGTCTGTGAGCACCAACTTAGTACAGGAACTTACGGTGCGCGTCGCTCCTATCGAAGGCATGTACCAAAGGTATCAGGGAGTAGGGCTTGCACGAGTTAGTGTCGAGGTCAAGCGTAAGAACAAGCTCGAGCACGGCAAATACACAGGCATCGCCTTACTCACATGCTCTGCCGTGGGGACTCGTGGGGAGCCGCAGCGCCGACGGGCGGCTGGTGCTGAGCGCCTCTCCGAAGCTTAGTCTACGGCAACTGCCGAGTATGCAAGTTGGACCTCGTACGCCATGCATCCGCGCCAGTGGCACCGTCGCGACATCCTTCGAGTGTGGATCGGAACTCTAGTACTCGGAGGCGACGTCTTGAATCTCTGGAGCTGTCGGCGTATTGCACCGGCTTTTACAGCTGTCGCTCTTTGCGGTGAGTGAGCGTCTACGCAGTCGTCGCCTGTCCAAGTACGAGGTGGGACTCGAAGTACCAGCTTCCAGCTTGTGATACTGTAAACTTGGCGAAATCGCGAAGCAAGCCACTCTATGCCTGTGTAACGGCCTCCTGCCGGTTACTCTAATTATTCTAGCCGGAAAATTTGCATACGAAGGCACTCTGAAATAATTCGCGACAAGGTATGCTTTTACAGTGAACGGTTGCCTTCGCTGACTCGTCCGAAGCTCAGAGTATTCGATGTCCCTTCAGACGTGTTGTCTTCTCTGGGACAAGGCGATTTCCGTTACTAAGGTATCTCGTGTCGACACGCCTCCATCAGCACAATATCGGAGAAGCGAGAGCGGAGCACTTCGCCTTCTGATGAAGCGGAGTTGCGAGGACTGTGTGGAGCCAGGAGGCTCTGGGAGTGTACCTGGGTATCTATACACCCACTTCTGTGTCTATTCTCACTGCTTTCTAGGAGATTCTCATGCATCATGTGCGATTGCGATGCTCCTTCAGACGGCCCGCGGCCTCGGCGATGAACCTCGGTAGCGCCACCCCTCCGGGATATAGTCCCACTCCACCGGTCGCGCGATGCTACTCGAATTTCGGCGTTGTGATAGCTCTGAAGGTCTCAGGCCACAATACTACAGGCCGTACACCTTCGGACCGAGTCGCGTACAATCAGACTCGAAGGAAGCCCGCCTCATCATGGATGTCGTGGGCCTCTGGGAACCACACGCTGATTGTGATTACCTGTCCTTGCATCTTGCCGGGGAGCGATCCTTCGAGGCTCGCTGACAATAGCCATGGCGCACGACGCGCACCCACAGTGCTAACATGTGGAGGAGTGTTCTTCTCACCGCCTCACCCAAGATTCTCCATCTTCGACGCAACTCCGCTTGATCATGTGTGCTTATCGCGGTGATCGCGACTCACGTCCGCGGGCGACACTGTCCTCGAGCCAACCGCTGCCTACTCATCGCGCATCCACGGCCTTGTGCTACCCAGCCTTCTTCGACTTCGCGCTGCCCACCAGGTGTCACCGCTATTGTTCAATTCGTCATGAGGTACCGTCGGCGGATGAACACCGGCATGGGCAACTCGGACCGGCATCACTCAAGCACGTACGCAGACTACGACGCATCCTCCGCTCCAGCGGAGGAGGGTTCCGTATAAGATTGACGTGAGTCTGTCCGCTATGCTCACCTCACTCCCGCGTCCCCGCGCCACATCTCGCGTCATGTCTCAGCAACCAGATCTGACTACCAACGCGCTGCCTATCATAGGCCCCGATGACTCATTGGTCCTTCTCGCCTACCTCGCCGACCCCTCACTCGGCGCTAGAGAACGTGTACGTATCTGGTAGTGATCCTTTCCCTCCTCGTCCCAATCTAATCCTCAGCCTGAAACAGGCCCGGGCAGATAGGCCTTGGGATTACCTAGAGGAGGACCCCAATGTCGAAGTTGCAGCGGGCGAGACGGCCTCGGAGCCAGGCGGGTCGGATGATGAGGCATCGTCTATCGGGTCGGGCCCCTCGACGCCGTCGCCGACGAGTCCCGTATCTAGGACAATGGACCTTGTGAGTCGTCTCTGCAGAGTAGCGTGACTACTACGTCGTGCAGGTCGATACTGATTCCTGTGCAGGTCGGCAAGGACGAGACGTCATACGATGAGTTCGGGTATGACCGCGAAGGCTACAGGCGCGCAAGCACAAGCGACCGGGTGACCAGAGGCAATATTGTTCCGGTACATTACCACACCATACAACCCGCGCATGAGGCATCGTATCGAAGTGAGTTGACGATCATATCCGAGAATGTATGCATGGCTCATCTAATACTTTTTGAGCTAGGTGCCGGATACTACGTTCGAATGGTAACTTTGTTCATTCGCCTGATAGATTATAGATAGGAGCCTCATGATCTTTTGTCAGGGTATTGCGACTCGGCCAGGCGACGCTGCAGGGCAATCCGGGGCGCTCAAATTCCATATCGATACTGGATCGACCCTCACGTGAGTCGTGCAGTTCAACGATGACCCAGACGAATGCTGACCGGCTATACACATCAGCTGGGTCTTGCCGAGAGACTATATGGAGTTCAAGGCTGACGGGACCTACGGTCCTCGCCCGGATGCGTGGGCCTTCCATCCCTATCACGGGTTGGAATTCAACCATAATTACGACGTCTCCAATGCGAATGACCTTCGTCAAGCGAAACCCCACCAGTATGCGGACGGCGCCAGAGGTCGTGAGTGATCAGCTATGTCTCTGCGTCGTGTCTACTAATACCTAGCATTGCGTGACGACAGTAATGGTCTTGCCCAAGGACCGGTCGCAATCCGTGCGCTCGTCCACCCTCCTTCCGTTGTATGCCTCGATCGATTGCTACAACTGGGACGCCAACGGGCAATGGAAGAGGCCTATCCAAATTCCCTACGTTTTTGCGCTCGCGCTTGCTGTCAACGAGAGCATCAGTCGGCAAGTTTTCTCTGGAACGCTTGGTCTTGGTCTTGAGACGTACGTACGCCTCTCTGGTCTGGAGACCTCTATGTATTCGACTAAACAATGGTACAGCACCCAGGGGCGCTTTCCAGATCAGATCACCTACTCCGTCTGTACCCTTCATCTAGTCAATCATTTCTATACAGCTACTGACGAGCAACTTCTCACACACTTCTAGAGCTTCATTCTCGCATTGCAGCGCCATGTCCCTGACCATAGCGTATCGGTGAGCCGAGGTTATATTGGCCCCAAGCTTTGAGGATTAACAAGCCGTATACTCAGCAATCCCCCGGGATTACATTCTATTTCGGATTTCGGCCAATTCCGCGCAAGACTGACGAAGACCAGTTACTGAAATACCAATCGTGAGCTCTATGCACTCTGTCAACCCCACGCTTCTCTTAACCGCCGTGTGCCTCCTCCACCTCAGGTTCTTCGCGATCAATCGCTGGCCTTGCCCGGAGACCCCAGATTTCTCTGCAAAGATACTGGTGATACCCAAACCACACGGACTGGTCTCCAGCAAGAAAAATTGGAACGTACTTCTCACCGGGATAGAGCTCATCGACGAGGTCCCACTCCCTGGAGGCCTTCGCGGTCGCGCAAGGCAACCAATCACGTTACCTATTGCACCGGGGACAGCCACTGGCACCAGCGACGGTCTCTATACATTGATTGACAACGGTGAGCCAAGCCTAAGTACCGCTACTGTCTCACGAATGTACTTAACGTGAGGTGATCATAGGAACCAGTCTGTCGTGGCTGCCCGCATCTGTGGTAGCTCAGATTGCCGCACACTACGGCGCCATGCATCAGAGGAATCCCACGGATCCCTTGATCATCCCTCCGCACAAGCGGCACCACACTCAGAAGGTCGCACTACTATTCGCGGCACTTACGCCAAATGCGCCGTCAGTTCGGGTCGAGCTGAGTGCGGAGTTCTTCATCTACGCCCAGCACCCCACGAAGAAGAAGTACGAGTTCCTTCTCCATGCGCACCGGCGTCCCCAGGACAGGAACATCTTCGGCCTGGTACGTCCCATGGGGCCGGATTTCTGCGACGACTGCCTGACGCATTCGGCATAGAACTTCTTCCACGCAGCTTGGGTGGCGATGTGCGCGCCCAAGAACGGCATCCCTTACATTCAGATTGCCGAGCAAGGGCATTCGTCCACGGCAGTTGACAAATACCAACTGCCGCCGCGGCCGGCGGAGGACTGAGTGGTCTAGGTGTGGGATGACAGGCTGTATGCGATCATATACCTGACAAGTGCTGGCGGGACAACTCCGATATGTTTCTGGGTCAATGTATACGGTTTACGTGGCATGTCTACGCAAGGATGTACGTGCACTCTCTCCGACACGAAGGCCCTCTGGCGTGCAGCACAGTCTGTGTGCATCTTGCGCTATCGGGAGCATCATCGGAAGCGCGACCTTCCTCCACAGTCGTGCGCGTGCTCGCCTTTGGATGCCACTTTCCGATATCCGAACTTGCGCACCGTCAAGGCTTGCGGTCGCGCTCACACCGCCCTCAAGGTCGCGTATCCGATGTTCGAGTGCGCGTATTGCGCGTTTGCGTCGCGTTGGTGCGCTGGACGAGGCTAATCTCTAGCTTCGTACATCCCGAGCACCGTCCGCGACACGCCGCCCTCCACCACGGCATGCCCTCCTCCGCCGCGACGCCCCGATACGTCCTCCGCACTGATACGCCCTCCTCCGCCCCGATACGCCCTCCTCCGCCCCGATACGCCAGGCTCCTTCGCTTCTATACGCCCTCCTCCGCCTCGATACGCCCTCCTTCGCCGCTGCACGCCCTCCTCCACCGCTGCACGCCCTCCTCCACCGCGGTATGCTCTCCTCCGCCCGGCACGAGCTCCTCCGCTGCAACACACCCAGATATGCCCAGGGCCCACGCCATGACATGCCGCGCGGCGCCCGGATGCGCTCTGCGCCGCCGCCACCGCCGCCGCTGCCGCACGCCCTCCGCTGCGACACGCCGCGGCGCCCCCTGTAACGCCCTCGTCTGCTCCGACATGCCGCCCTGCGCTGTAACACGCGCTCCTCACCGCGACGCGCCCACCTCCGCACCAACACGCCGCGCTGCGCGCCGACACGCTCTCCTCCTCCACCCGGGCCGCCGCCGTACGCCGCGCTCCGCCGCGACGTGCGCTCCCCGTCGCGACATGCCGCACCCTACCCGGGGCCGGGTACGCTCTCCTCCGCCCCAGTACGCTATCCAGCGCACGCCCTCCTCCGCCGCGACATGCCACGATGCCCCCTGTGACGCCCTAAGCCTCTGCCCCAATATGCCACCCTCCGCTGTAACGCGCGCTGCTCGCCGCGCCGCGCCCTCGTCCGCGCCAACACGCCGCGCTTCGCGCCGACACGCTCTCCTCTTCCTCCACCCTCACCGCACGCCGCGCTCCGCCCCGATACGCGCTCCGCCGCCGCCGCACGCCCACCCTCGCCCGACACTGACTCCTTCTACGCTACGATACGGAGACTCCGACGGACGTACTACGTGGAGGAGTATGTACGTAGCCAGTCATGTATTTAACCTCAGGTCAAACTACCCCCACGGACTCCCTACCCTTGGTGCGCATTCTCGCACTGCCAGTTTAACTGCGGGTGCGTGTGTGTCGGAACATCTGGCTCATCAGGCTATTGAGCACACTGCAAGGCTGCTCTTCGCACTGGTGATAGGAGACCGCCGGATTTCGGTGATTTTGATTGAAAAGTGTGTAAATTGGGGGTGCCGTCAGACATTACACCGGATTCCGTGGCTAACACTGTTTCTCGACAAAATATACGTGCTTTCGCAGACATTCTGACCGGAGGTTTTTCCTGATGCGAGATATAAACTGCAGGAAAGAGGTGCGTATCGAATTCGTACGCGACGTGACGGACCGTCTTACTGCCAGTGCTAATCTTGGCTTTTCTACTAGCAGGTAGTCGCGATGTGCGGGGTGCACTGAAGGGCGTGTCCGCACCGGCCGCGACGCGAGCATCATCTTCGACGGCAGGCATGTGGCACATCCTGAACATGTCTGATACCATCGGGAGTGTTTTCTGGCGTCGTGCGAGACCTCGCTGCGACGAACGCCGGCCCCGAAATGCGCGCAATCTGCGCGCGCCGACTTGCGTTCCAAGCCCGCATCCTTGAAAGCACGAGCTGGGCGAAAGTCTGTCCCGTGCCCTCTCCCACGTCCTTCTGCTCGAACACATGTCGGCTTGACGAGCTAGATGAAGGACCGGACGTGGACTACTGGGACCCTACTCTTTCTGCACGGCGGCGGCCCGGGGACCGTGTATTGCATCAACGATTGCGGAGACGTTGCAGATTATCTCCGTCGGTTCCTCGCGGTGCACACTCTACCATTTTCGTGCCCGAGCTCGCATTTGCGATACATGTCTTGCAGGGCACCTGTCCATAAAGTCACAACAACATCCCGCCTGCATTGGAGTGTCAGCGTGAGGGCACGAGAAGAGGAAACCGCAACTCCAAAAACGTACCACTTAGGCGGGGAAAGGTTGCTGTGCATGCGGCGCCTGCCTTGCGGCAGTGGCGCGGCTGCACACCAGAGTGAGAGTCGCTGAGTCTCGCACACTTGGGAATGGGGTGATGAGTGGTAGGAAGAAGGAAAGAGTGAATGGGGGGGGGGACGCCGGTTGACACTTATACCCACTGATAGTTTGAGGGAGGCTTAGCGGCGGACGGGCGCTTGTTGAAGCGAACAAGCGGATGTGGTTGACTTGACGGCGAGGCCGGTGGTTCCAAAAGCCAGAAGGCGATCAGCAATTCGTGAGTGAGGCTGCCGTTGCAATCGACAGTGATCGAATGTAACTCGGACGGAGCGGGAGGAAGATCGAGAAGAGCCAACGACGGGGTGGCAAGGAGACCTCTGAAGAGAGCTGCAGAACTTCGAGAGGCCGGGCGAGCGGCGGTTCCGATTCCGTGGTGAATGCGGAGGGGCGTAACCGCCGCCATCCCAAATCCGAATGGATATCGGCGAATAGGCTGTTGAGCAGACGGTGATGAGCGAACAAGCACGCTCTCAAAGACGCTTTATGATGGACCATCACTGTGAGTGAATCGTATAGGTACACGGAGAGAGGCGTGATGTACATGCCGGGCTGGCTCCATACATCCTAGACCAACTTCCAGTAGTCATCCGACATCCACGGATCCTGCGTCTTTACCAGCCGCGTCTGATCCTGGCTGAGCGTGGCTGACACGTATGGGATGATGGTGTGGCGGTACACGATGCGGCGGACGTACGGAGCCCACCGTCGTAGGACGTCGTACGCAGCCTTGTTGAGGAACGTGTGCCACGCCGCAGCCGAGGACAGCACGACACCCTCTTCATGAGGATACGCCCACACAATAGTGAGCTGGTTGGGAGGAAGATGCGCGCGTTTCTCATCCGCGGTCCTCGACTGCCAGTTGATGGGGCGAGCCCGCATCCAGGGCCCGTGCACCTGCTTCCCAGATCGCGTGAGCAATGGGTTCTGAACCGCAATGACCGAAGGCACTCACCATGCCCATGTCGACGTGGATGAGACGTAGGCGGGGGAACTTCGCTGCAATGTCTCCGATCGTCCACGGCCTGATATGCGACGCGTTGATATGCGTGCCCAACCGCAGGCTGATCAGTTGGGAGCCAATCGTATCCGAGAGGACCTCGAGGTCGTCGTAAGAGAAACGACCAAGATACAGATGTGTGAGCTTCCTCAGCTTCCCGCCAAGGAGCTGTCCTTGAACGAAGTGGGGAACGCATGCGAGCGTCCGGATGGAGGGCGACACCGCCAGACTCGGGGGAAGACGGGAATCCGACATCTCCATGTGCAGCTCCTCCAGCGCGGAATGGGCCTCGACAAATTCTAGGAGACCGGCGAACGTCGTCGGCGGCATGTTGGTGCGGAAGCCGCGAAGGTCGGGGAAGCGAATGCAGAAGATGAGCTTGCAGTAGTGGATGATTGTGTGGTCCCACTTGGCGAGTCCAGAACAGATGATGGAGAGGTACCGAAGAGGAAGTTGCAGAGAGAGTGTTTCGGCCAGGCACGCAGGGATGCAGGGGTCGAGGTCGTCGTGGAAGGAAACGTCGATCTGACGGACGAGTGCAGCATGGTGCGGAGAGCCCGCCAGGGTACGGTGGAAGGAGACAATTGCGTAGCCCGTGAGGGAGGCCGAGCGATAGAGCAGCTTCTCGGCTTCGGCGTGTAGCAGGCTGCACAGGCGCGCCATGCTCGCGAGCTCCGCAGGGTCCAGGTACGAAAGAATCTCGCTCCATAGCTCAAACGGTAGCTGTAACGATGGAGGATTCTTGTTCGTGTTCGATAGTGTAGCTGTTGCGAGTAAGTTGGCGTCTGTACCTGATGATGGTGTAGCTGTTGCGAGTAAGTTGGCGTCTGTACCTGATGATGATCAAGCATATCACTCACCATGTTCGCGCTCGGTGTCTTCTGAAAGAGTTCGTCCCGGTGCATGATATGCTTTGGAAAGCAATCCGCTCCATGCGACAGAAATGGGAGAGGAGAGTCGCCGTTTCCAATGTAGAGATGGACGCCGCATGCTCGGGCTGTTGTAGGGTGGGGGGAAAGAAGATCACGTCGATCGCTGAATAGCACCTCCCTGTATATGCCCGTATTGGCGGTAACTGCCACTGGTAGTCAGGCAACGTCAGTGCGCGCAGCTTGCCAGTGGCCCGACCCAGTCGGAGGTAGGGCGCCACATAGTACACCAGCAGCTACTAGGACTAGATGGTGTGCCGTACGCCAGGTTGACCAGCCAGCACCGACGCTCGAAGCGAGTCTGTCCTGAGCATGCCTTGCGCGAGAGCTTGTACAAGTATTCTGGATGTTTGTGAATGCGAGGCAGACTCGTGGTACAGGTTACAGCAGTGCTTGTTGAAGCGACGGTAGGCGACGGTGCGTGGCAAGTGCCAAAAGCAGTGCTAGTCATGATCTTATCTTATCGCGGCGCTTATGACTTGCAGGCGCGAATCGGACTCGGACCTTGATCGAGAGTTGCTTTTCTTCAACTCCCGGCCTGTACACGACAACCGCCTCCACAGCTCACGGCGACACGCGCAGGACACTGTAGGTCGATTACTTCTCAACCTGAATTGCTGTAACCGTTGAGGATTAAATGACTCAGGTGAACAACCTTCTGTCAGAACCGGCACCGAGAACTATCTAAGCGAGCCGGAGGGACGCAGTGCCATGGTCAATGCTGCGTCAATGGTCATGGCAAGGGCCGCGAGCCCATTGTTCGTCCGACACAAATTGGCAATCCCAAATAGGAAACAAATACGAGGTTATGGCGCCTGCGCGTCCGCTAGCCACTCTCACCCGGTCTCTCGTCTTCCACCACCACCATGTCCGGCCTGAGCTTCATCGGCGCGCCCCGCTCCGCCCCTCTCGTCGTGGAACTGCCCTCCGCCTGCGGCACTCAGGGCATTAAAGGAACGTCTTTGGTCACCGCCACCGATCGCATGGGGAAGCCGCGGTCCGTGTTGATCACGCAGGCCGCGAAGAGGAGCCTCGCGCCTGTGCGCCGGCGGTCGAACCTGAGGAAGGAGCTGCTCGTCCCCGAAATGCTCGATAGCAAGAGGTTCCACGACGCCGTCGCGCGCCACCTCAAGGTCGAGGCTGAGATGAAAGGTGCTTCCCTCGGTGTGGCTACGTTCTGCAGGTACTGAGGACGTGCGCCCACCATTCGTTGCAGCCGCCGCACGGGCCGCCAGATGCTCCTCTCTGAAGAGAGTGCTAACTCAGATAATCTCTGGTACGCCACCACCTTCCCTGCCATGGACACCACTCTGACCGCGAAGCTACAGGCCAGACTTTTACCCCACCGAGCACGGCCACTGCGTTAGCCGCATCTTCACCCAAGGCTGGGAGCACCGACATCAATGCGCCCAAGTCCGGAACCCTTGAACCCCACGGAAGAGAAATTACGTGGGCTCATCAACGGCGCCTTCCTTCTCACTTTTGGGAACGGCCACGTTGGGGCCCCATGGCTCTGCTCCTCGCCAACCGTCCGCGGACCGCGACGCCCTGGGGGTACATGATCGCGAGGAAGATCTGGGAGGGCAAAGTGTGAGTCGTACACCGCTGCACTACCAATGTCAGCGCTAACGCTGTGTGACAGACGGCAGAGCGCGATGATTACACCCAAGAAACCGGACCCGGGGGACCTCACATGGCCGCTCGTTGGGGTGCGGAAGACCCCGCAGGAGCCTCTGCCCCGCCACCGGGAATTCGTGTGCCCGCCGAAGCTGCGGGCTATCACGGCGCCGTTCGACCGGAAGAAGAAGACGAAGACGCGCACGGCGTCGGATTATCTGCGAATGCACCACCTGGCATGGAAGGCGTTGACGAAGAAGCGCCACCCGCAGCGGATGCAGCGCACGGACAGCGTGATCATCGACGATCTGCAGTCATCGTGGAAGACAGAGGCAAGTTCCGAAGGTGTGGACGGGACGTGCCTGGGCGAGGGCGTGGACGCTGCGCCGGGTGCGAATGGTGGCTCCCAGCAGCAAGACACGTCCGCGGAGGACGCGTGCTCGGCGGTCGTCGCTGAAGAACTTGAAGAAGGAGAAATTCCCTTCTGCGTTCAGGAGGCTCCTATTGCAAGCGATGCACATTCCGACGGTGCTGCTCAAGTCGACGCAAGCGTGGGATCGTCCGCCGTAGAGGAAGCCCCCGTCGTCCCAGTGGAGCAACTCTCCACCACCTTCTCCGAGACGTCTATCGCTCCTCTCGACCTGGACCTTGACCTTGGATGTTTCGAGACCGCCCCGTTTGACTTCGGAGAAGACATTCCCGCTAGCGGCTCGCGGAGTACTCTGCTCGACGACGAGAACGCTATGCTGGACCGTCCGAGTGACGTTCCCTTCGGCATAGCGGTGCCCCAGTGGTAGGGGCCCATGCTCCTGGGAGTCACCGCCCCAGAGATAATACCAGTATCTCCGGGGATTCCTCTCCCCATCATGCATAGCAGTGTTGTACAGATGTATTGTATGTCTGTTCGTCCTGGAGTTTCGTATGCGCGCAGTTCTGTATACTACTACTTAGTGAGCACGCCAGTTGTGTAACCTGATAGCTTGGAATCTCGGACACGTTTACTATGTAGCTTCTCACTTGTACAAATGTCATCATTGCTGTGCAGAATTGATGAAAATTGCGGTTGAACGTTTGAATGTTGAGAAATGTGGACCGTGGTCAAACTGTGGTCTTCCAGGGTTCTTACAAGAAACACAAATTACCTCCACAAACTATATACCTTTGGTTTGCTGTGTCCTCCAATCCGATATGGTGTAGTGGCTAACATTATCGCCTCTCACGCGATAGCCCGGGGTTCGATTCCCCGTGTCGGAATGTTTTTGCGACTGTTGGCGTTGAGTGAGGCTTTGCCCGATGGGGAGAAGGCATGACGTCAGGCGGCTACTGAGGGTACCTGTTGGGATCTCCCCTCCCGCGGGCGAGGTTAAGTAGCTCCTCGTCCCTTTTCTCCCTCTCCCCACCTTTCCCCTCGACCACCATGAACGAAACAGTCTCCATATCGCGCGCAACCTCCCTCTCCCGCGCTGGCAGCAGGCGCGGCTCGACCGTCTCTCGCAGCCAGTCTCTCATCAAGAAGAACATTCAACCCCACGACCTCCGCCCCTCCGACATCCTCATCGAACGCTTCACCGCGTGGAAAGCCATCGTCAAGCAGCTCATTGCCTACTTCGAAGGCATTGCAGATATCGAGAACAATGTCGCGAGGGAGATGACGAAGCTGGGCGCCGTCATTCAGGTTCCCTTCCGCTCGGGGAACCAGTTTCTAGGAGAAGGAGGTCTCCAGGTATGTCTTCCATCTCAGGGAACTCCGTTGAGTACATACCAGATCTGTGCGAGTGGGGCTTTGAACTGCGATCTGACTCTCGCTGAGGCTCGGTGGCCACGGTCAGATTCGCTCCCGTAAGAACCAGGACTGATGGGTCCCCCAATCATGTGGAGGACCCACCAGAATGGTGGAAGTGGAACTACGCCCAGAGGGTCGCAGTTCCACTGCCACCTGCCATCCTGATTCTGCTTTCTCTGCATTAATTGGCACGGCCGGAATGAGGCGGGGCCACGGAGGGCGGCACAGGTGCGTGCGCGGGCGGGCACAATGCGACGCGTATACGCGATGCTTGCGGCAGGCGTGTGCATGGAAGCGACGCAGTGCGCCTATGAATGTGCTAGTGAGCACACGCGCTAGCGATGCTGGTGCATCCATGTTTTACGGTGCGGACGGCGCACGCGCAAAAGTAAACGACGCTGGACGGGTCGGACACCTCAACCCCGCCCAGTGAGGGCGGGGTCGAGGTCAGCGATACGCGCGACCAGCTATGCCAATGAGCGCGTAGGTGAACACGCTGCCAGGGCTCGCTCGGTCACAAGCAGGTGGATTGGATATTCGTCACGCGATTACCTTCGACGACCGCTCCACCCTCACTGCCACTGCCAGTGCTACTTCCACCATCTTAGTATATACTCGCTCCGCTCCGGGTAGTCCTAACTGTTTGCAATCCCGCAGGACATATTCTACGGCATCCGCGACAAGACACGCGCAATCGCTGATCAACATGCGAACCTAGGCCGCACCGTGGACGGCTCTATTGTGCAACACCTCCAGAAACTCCGGGTGGAAATCAAGGCGCATATAAAGGTACGAATTCTCATTCGCTTACCAGGCAATAGCACCTCGATACAAGCATATATATACAGAATATCCAAAACGATACGGGTAAACTGGCGACAGCGGTAGCCAAAGAGCGTGAACTGTCTGCGAAGCTCATTGGCGACCTGGGGACGAACATCTCTATCCTGAAGAACACCCCTCTGAACATAACCTCTAGGACCGACCCCTACGTGGCTAACCAGGCCGTCGCACGCCAGCTCACCAAGCAGGTGCACACCGAGAATGCGCTGCAGAAGTCGCTGCTGCTCACCCAAGCATCATCGGCGATGTTTGAAGCGTCTCTCATCCAGGCGCTCCAGTCTGCTTGGGCCACCTTCGCCGAATGGCGCACGCGCATGGACAACGCGGTTCGCGACCTCTGGGGCAACCTCGAGCGCGACATGTCCGCGCTCCCTCCGGACCGCGAATGGATCTCGTTCGCCGCGCGCGAAGACCACCTCGTCGATCCCGAGACGCCGCTTCGCAATCCGGAGCACATCAGCTACCCGAGCAAGGACGACCCGAGCGTGATCCCGGTGCACACCGGGCTGCTGGAGCGTAAGAAGCGCTACACGCGCACGTACCGCGAGGCGTACTACGTGCTGACGCCGGCTGGCTTCCTGCACGAGTTCACGTCGTCTGACCCGGCGATCGCGGACAAGCCGCAGTTCAGCCTGTTCCTGCCGCTGTGCACGCTCGGGCCGCCGTCTTCTCCGAGCGCGAAGAGCCACAAGTTCCACATCGAGGAGCGCAAGGACGGCGCGGGGAGCACGCGCACGGGCTCTCTCCGCGGGCTGAAGAACTCGCTCACCGGGCGCGGCGGGTCGAGCGGCCGCGCGTGGGCGTTCCGTGCACGCTCGCACGACGACATGATGGAGTGGTGGAACGATGTCAGGATGCTCTGCGCGCGGTACCTCGTCGCGAGCGAGCAGATGGAGCGCAGCGGGCCGGTTGCGGCCGCGGTGCGCGCGGCGGGGTACACGAGCGAGGAGGAGGGCCTCGGGGAGACGGACGAGGAGGGCTCGAGCATCGAGGAGGAGCAGGACGAGGAGGACGACGCGGTGTACGAGGAGGCGCGCGACGGGGCCGAGGACGACGCGGGCCCGCCCGAGTACTCGCACACCGGTGCGCACGACGCGCACGGATACCCAGTAAGTCTTCCTTCCCCTTGGGGCCTGCTGGACGTCGCTAACCTCGCTACGCGCACCAGGTTGATAAGAAGCCCACTGCAAATGGGGAGGGCGCGACGGTCTCGCGCCGGCCGAGCAAGCGGCAGCAGGAGAAGGCACCGGAGGGCCGTCCGCCGCACGCGGTCGCTCCCGCTGAGGAGGATGCGGGCGCGGGCGTGGCCCCGGGATCGAGTGAGCCGGAGCACGCTGCTGGACCCGCGGCTGCATCTGACAGCCGCTTCACAGAGGGCCTTTAAGACGTAGGACGCGCGGGGTGTGCATGTAGGATAGGTGGTGGTACGACGGCTCCATGGCTTCGCGTCGGATTGTGTACACTATGACAGAATGACATTCGTGATCATGTACGGCACTCGGCGCGGGCGGCGCGGACTGGGGACTCGGGGCAAGCGAGCGAAATGGCCACGGAGAGAATCCGATACTCTGACCGTATGCTGAGGACTAGTGAAGAGTGCGGCGTTGACCGTATGCTGAGGACTAGTGAAGAGTCGCGTACAAGAGACGGGCGGACGATGATGGTCGCCTCGGATGCGACGGGCGCCTGCGCGCCTTGCTCTCGACCACCACCGCGTTCGACGCCCGCGCTGTATCAGCCCAGTCTCACGCGGTCGCACTGCAGTTACGAGTCGTTCTTGGTTACATACGGACACACGCTCTCCGTCCACATCAGCGCGCTCGCGCGATCTCCGCCCGGCTGCTCGACATCCGGTCGCCTATCTACTTTGTTCCTGTGCTCGCGGCTCTCCACTGCCCCGTCCGCGCCTCCGCTAGCTCGCATGCAGCACCTTAGAGCTCCTTGCTGCGCGTGCGACTCCCGTACTGACGCGGCGGAGCTGGCGAGCTCACGGGGAGTCGATCTCGAATCCCGGTCGGCGCTCCGACTCGTCTCGACGACACCTTCCAGCCTCGCCGTACAGAGCATGCCCGTCTGCACCATGTGCATGACGAGCCCTCCCTTGACGCCGCAGAGCTCGTCGTCTACCGGGCTTGCATGATGGCGAGACAGCCACCGGATTCCTCGGAATTTTGCCTCCGCCCGCCGCCCGCCGCGCCGATGACCCGAACGAAGAGACGGTGTCCTCCGGAGAACACCGCGCTCAGTGAGTCCTCGTTACCTGCGGACAGCAAAGTGCTAACCTCGCATCGCCCCCCAGCATCCGTCCGGGTCGGCGAACGCTCGGAATGCCTGCCCGGCGACCCGTCTCGCGCACAGTACGCGCGGATGCGGACGCGGCCGTGTTCTGTGCAGGGACGAGGCACACAGGACGTTCGGAACCACGTATCCTACGCTGCCCTAGCCAGAGCCTCGCCTTGCGAGAACTCGCCGCGCGGACACGCGGCTGCCGGGGAGGATCGGTGGGTACTCCTCATGCTAAGGGTGTACTCGCATTGCTCACCTTGGTGCACGACCGCTCTCGTAGAACGCGCGAGTGCGATTCGCGCGCCGCCAGTAGCAACACGCACTCTCGCACGAACTTGGCGGGACCGCACCTGGTCTCCGTCCGGGCCGCCGGCGCAATGAGTAAGCCTTCCGTCGAACCTGGGAACGTCTGCGAACTCACCTTCCTCCCGCCAGGCTCCCTGCCAAACCAACCTTCGTCCACAGGCCATCCGCCGGCAGCCCCACGACGTGCGTGTGTCGCCAGAACGGTCAGGATGACCCGGCCCTGGTGTGCTCGCAGATGTAGTGGGTGGGGAAAGAAAGGTCGTCGGGGCGAGTACGAATGCCTCGACGCTTTTCTCGAAACGAGCTGACTCGTCTTGCGCCTCCCCAGATCGACGACAGTACGGGCTGGATAGCGAATGGAGAGGGCGAAGCGTCAAGTGAGTTCCCGGCTCGAGCGATCATTTGTCCAGAGAAGTGCTTACCGCTCGCCGACGTCCGTCCCAGCCCGAAAGCGCCTCCACCAAGCGCGACGCCACACTCCGACCGCCGCCCGACGGAGACGACTAGCGACGTCTACGCAGTTGTAGACGCGAGCCGTCCTGCAGTGTTGCGGCGAGAGTAACGTAAGCCCAGACGCGTGCGCGAGACGAATATAACTCACCCGATGCCGTCTTCGGACAGCTCGCACACCTCGTCTTCAACTGGCCGTCTTGCGCTGCGCCCCTCTCGCCTATCCCGGCGTCGCGGTGTGCTGTACTCCGGGGATACTGGCCATCCACCGAGCTCTCTTACGACGACGTTCTGCAAAGAAGGTGTGTCAGCATTTGCTCCCATGCGCTGTGCGTCTCGCTGACGACGGTCGGGGCGCTGCGGGGGTCCAAGTGCGAGATGCTCGTCTGCGAGGGGGGCTCCACATACTCAGAGGCACCGGGCGCCGGAGCACGATGCTGCAAAGGTTCGACTCACCTCCACCCGTCGCGACGCACTCTCACACCCGGGCCTCGGCCCCAGCCATGTGCTCCGGTGGCGAAGCACTTCCCCGGGCTGCTCAACCTCCCACCCTCGCCGGCGTGATCGTCTTCGCCGGCCTCCTCGCGCCCGGCAGGAGTCGCACTCATGATCGTCGGGCTCGCGGGGACGGAGTCGCTCGAGGACGAGAACCTGCGCGCTCGGACGGTGTGTAGTACCTCGGTGCATCGCCGTGCGAATGGCAGGCACACGGCGCGGAGCGGTCCCGGAGCGCCCGCCTTACGACGAGTGTCCGGAGGGCGACGCTAACGCGCCGCTTCTCGCGAGCGCATGCAGCTCAGAAGGCCATCGCGAGCTCGGTGGAAAGCGCACGGGAGAAGGTGTGTACGAGTAGATCGTGTTGCAGTGAAAAGGTTGCTCACCTCTCTTCCTCCAGCTTCGGTATATCTCCAGGGCACGGCGAGGCGAGAGCCGACCATATGCGTGTGCGGTGGGGCGCGTGCTGAGGATGGGAAGGAGGAGTAGGAGGGAGTACAGGGGCACCATACGCACAGCGGAGAACGAGGGCAGTCAGTAAACCACCGCCGGGGTGAGGGTGTCGATGTAGAGCCCCCTGTCTGTACGTACATAGGCCCGGTCCGGTTGACTCAGAACTCAATACATGACCCGGGGCGATCAACGGCGAGCTGTAAGCACACTCCAATCCGGCACGACTTCCTCGCCGGCTGTCCTGGCCGTCCATCTTAGAATTCATTATCCCTGCCAGGGTGTGCTTTGCGCACACGCACGAGTTTCTTACACGTTTCAGGCCACCCGTGCTGACATCTATTCGTTCGGCAGATGCTGCCCGCCTTGCCCGAACTCTCGCTATGCGAGCTGACCTCTCCGCCTGCAGTCTCTCCTCTCAGGAGGCGTCCAGGAGATGTACATGCATGGGCACCAGGTCATCCTGCTGCTTGTGTCTGTGCATGTCCTCAACACCTCCTAATCCCCTTCCCCCTGAACCGACCAACACTGTACCCCCTCTAGACATAAAGTGCCAAGAATCAAATCATTTCCATTGCACACGACGGCCTGTGTATGATGGGGATCGAGAGATACCCGCAGCGCAATCAATTTTACGCTTGGGAAAACCGCTGCTATTCCCTCCGCCGTCCCGGAACCACCCCGAACAGCCTCCGCTCGCGCACTTTCCCTCGGGAACGCAGATCCAGTTCCGCTAAGTGAACAGCATAAGCAGACAGCCGCGGGCCCTATCGCTGCCGCGCTGCGTACTACCACACACACCCGCCGTCCGAGCACTTCGGGAATGGACAACAATGATTGTGTACTACATGGGGCTACTCGGAGAACAATACGTACATTGCTCGAGCGGGAATATACACCCCGGGAGACTCAAATCGGACACCGCCACCGCGAGGCGGGAGACCCGAGAGAAGCCCGCACGCGCCCGGCGTCGCGTCGCAGAAGATGCGTGAAAAACGGGGCACGAGACAAACCGATCTGAGCTTCCTAGCACGCGGGTCTGGAACACAGTTCAGCACACGGATAACGGGCATCCCGCCGATGTCCATCACATCGAGGCCGCGCACGGCGCCGGACGATACTCCCAACAGCAGCAGACGTGTGCAGGATATACCGTACTCTATCCGTCAAAGACGGTGCTCGTATCGCGGTCGGCGCACACACGTCCATGCCCACGCTCCGCACAGTGTGGCTATCGAGTAGGTTCAGTTGGCAGGATGTATCCGGTGTGAGGAGTGCTCAGGATGCGGATGTATTTGTACCCCTTGCAGATGCATCTGCCGTGTGATGAGAACGCAGATGCATCCGCGCATACAGCCGTTTTAGGAGCGGATGCATCCGGACTGACCCGCGCTCGCTCAAGCCAAAAGTACAGGGGAGACGGGGGAGTCGAACACGCGCCACAGAGTGCCGTGAGCGCCACTAACGCAGCAAAGCGTGTGTTACCGCTGCCCCACTAGCTCTTCGACATATTTTTATGTAGCAAAGTTATATCGGCATGTGTAGCTTACAACAGATACACCCGCAATCTAGTCGGTTCTCACCTACTCCCGCTAGGCTCCAACCTGAAGCCTATCGTACAGAGACACCGAGTCTGGGATCTCGGGCGTGTGCAGACAGGGACACACAAAGGCCAGTTCGGAGCTCGCGGTCGTCCCACACACGACCTCCTCTCGTAAGTGCACGCTTGCCGTTCAAAGCTCTAATACATATGTTCCCCGCGTCTACCGCCGTCGCCCCTGGCATGCCTCTCCCTCCGCCGTACAAGGTACCGCTTCGAAAACATATCGACTACGACATCAATGCCTGACGATCAGCCTTTGAACAGGGAGCTATGAGCTTACTGACAGGATCTGACCTTCAACTTCCACCCGGCGATTCAGAGGAGATATCCCGTGGTCCGAAATATCGCAACTATCCGGTCGAGGGCTACGTTGGTGAGTACCTTTCATTGATCACGGGTAAGCTACTCGCTTGAGGAGAGGCCAATGGACTGTAGGTGGAAGAGAACGATACTGAGATAGCTATAGGACCTACCAGACGCGAACGCGAACGCGCGCGACGCTCTCCAACAGTGGCACTTCGGCCACGACCGCGACATCTCGGGTGCGTACTCCTCGTGGTAGCATTTGTGGGCTGCTTCTTGTGGACATGCGCCCGCGCTTGTGCATGTACTGACTTGCGCGACAGAGCTGCCCACCGCGTCTAGAACGAGCTGCAATCTGGTACGTCTCGCACCCGCGCGTCAGGCGACAACTGATTGATCCGTCGCGCAGCAGCATTTCTGTGCGGGTCATTCCCAATCTCGATCTAGGGTCCGTGAATTGTGTAAGTAGCGCACGCGCGGCGGGGCAATCTTGTTAGAGGCATGGGCTGAGATGGCCAAAGCGGTACGTGAGCGTTATCACTGGCACAAACAAACGGGTGTTGACAACGTTTATAGTCCGTGATGAACTCTGAACCTGGAAGGCTGTAAGCCGCACAAAGAGAGGTCTTCAGTCTGTGAGAGAACGACTATGATTGCATAGTACTGTACCTGTAAGCCGCACAAAGAGAGGCTACAAGTACTAGTAAGTAACATGTAAGAAACACATAGGTAATGAGGGACTTACTCTTCAGTCTGTGAGAGAACGACTGAAGAGCAGAGGCCTGCAGAGTCCTCCTTATATACTACTGAGGGAGGACGATGAATAAGCATAGAGCAGAGATCATATGACCGTCCAGAGGACGCTGACTGAGCGAGTAGGTACGCTGACTGAGCGAAGGTAGGACGATGAGTAAGAACGAGGCATGTGATGTCCATGGATGAGTAACACTAAGCTCCAGACAGGTCTAGAATAGTCAGGAGCATCGTAGAACGTACCAGAAGCATAGGTAGGGATGGCAGGATGCCGAGTATGTACAGAACAAAAGAATGTACGTATATGGTAAGTAGGAAAGTCCATGCCGGCGTATCGTAGACGCACGGCCACTAACACTGCCACTCCCGGTCCGGCACAGCCGTAGACACGGAAGTTCAACACTCCCACTCGTTCAAGATGCGGAGGACACCAAGCCAACACCCTGCCTGAAGCGCTCGAGAATGGAGAAGGGCACATTCTTGGTCAGAGCGTCGGCGAGTTGGTCCGCGGAAGCGACGTAGAAGATCTCGGTGTTCCCTAGTTCGACCTGCTCTCGAACATAATGATAGGTGATCTCTACGTGCTTGATCTTTCGGTCGTAAGCGGGGTTGACTGCGAGGAAGATCGATCCCTGGTTGTCTAGACACAGGGGAGTCGCTCGCGAGATGTCGTCCCCAAGCTCACTTCCAAAAGTCCTCAGCCACGCCATCTGACGACAAGCGTCTGAAGCCGCCTTGTACTCCGCCTCGGTCGAGGAGCCAGAGACTGTAGGCTGACGCCTCGATGCCCATGAAACGACACCGCCTGCCATCAAGAAAACGAAGCCGGATGTGGAATGCCGGTCATCACGGTCCTCGGCCCAGTCTGAGTCTGAGTAAGACAAGAGACCGTCGTTGGACGCCCCGTTGTAGCGCAACTTGTAGTCCTTAGTACCCTGGAGATAGCGTAGGATGTACTTGGCAAAGTTCCAGTGCGCGTTAGACGGATTGGCGTTGTACTTGGACAACCGCGTTACGGCGAAGTCGATGTCGGGGCGCGTCCCAAGAGTTGCGTAGAGAATACTGCCGATCAAACTCTGGTAGCGCTTCCGAAAGGAATCGGTGGCGGTCTGCTTAGATTTCTCCAAGACAGCACCAGCAGGGAGAGGGGTGCGAGCCGGCTTGCAGTCGGCCATGTTGAAGCGTTCGAGGACGGACTGGATGTACTCCGACTGGTCAATGTCGATAGTACGCGTGCTACGGTCGCGGGTAATGCGAAGACCGAGGAAACGCTCGACTGGTCCTAAGTCCGTCATCTTGTACTGTCCGCTCAACGTGTCCTTGACCTGCTTGATATGGCTAGGCCGGTCGCCGAAGAGGAGTAGATCGTCGACATAGAGTACGACAATCGTAACGAAATCCCCCCCTTGTCGCCGATATACGTAGACTCCGGCATCAGAGTACGTCCGTTTGAATCCCATGTCAAGGAGAGACTTGTGGATTTTGGCATTCCACTGACGAGACGCCTGCTTAAGGCCGTAGATAGCCTTCTTAAGCAAACAGACGTAGTTCTCCTTGCCGCGTACGGCCCAACCTTCCGGTTGTTCCATGTAGATCTCCTCCTCCAAGTCGCCGTTCAGGAACGCGGTCTTTACGTCCATGGACTCGATGTCCCAGTCCTCAAGCGCGGCGTGCGCGAGGAGGTAACGCATCGATTCGAACCGCGCCACTGGCGAAAATGTCTCGTTGTAGTCCTCCCCCCAGATCTGGGTAAAGCCCTTGGCTACGAGGCAAGCCTTGTACCGTCCATCGTGTTTGATGTCATACACCCAACGATTGGCGACGACATGACGGTTCTTAGGGCAAGGTACGAGGATCCAGGTCTTGTTCTCCAGAAGCGAGTCATACTCAGCTTTCTCAGCAGCTTGCCACTTAGACGCTTCAGGCGAACGCATGGCATCCCGATGGGTATTTGGTAAGCCCGCCTTATACTGAGCGGCAGCGAGAAAAGCGAGCAGAGTCTCCGCTTGCTCGTGCTGAGTACCATCTGCGTCCGTACGTGCATCAACCCGAGCAGGGGGTTCATCACCGTACGTACTGTCCCCATAGCGCTTAGGCGGTCTGACCTCGCGATGAGGCTTATCGCGCGCAATGCTAGGACCTCCCACTGGCTCATGACGGCGGCGCACGTGGGCAGGACGAGGAGGGGGAACAGGCGGAGGTGTGGGTGGACGTTCAGGTTCAGCGGGAGCTTCTGGCTCTGGAGCTGGAGGAGCAGGAGCGGGTGGAGGGTCCAGAACCTCAGGCTGAGGCTCAGGAAGTTGGACAGGAAGAGGAGGGAGCTCGTCGTCATCAGCGTTCGAGGCTTCATCAGACGGCTCGGTGTACTCTGGGAACGGACTATCATCCGGGGTAACAGGATGATCGCCGGGGGTTTTACGTGCAGGGAAAGACTCTTCGTCAAATGTCACATCGCGAGACACGACGATAGAGCGGGTGGCCGGGTTCCAAAATCTGTACCCCTTTGAACCGGCTTCATACCCCACGAAGGTCATCTCGACAGCCTTCTTGTCGAGCTTTCCAGCGCGCTCTGACTTCTGCACGTGAACATATGCTTTGCACCCAAAAACGCGGAAGTAGGACACGTCGGGGACGGTCCCATCCCAGACCGTAATGGGGCAGCGCCATTTAAGGCGACGCATGGGCTGACGATTGTAGATATGGACGGCTGCTTCCATAGCGAGCTGCCAGAAACCGTGGCTGAGTCCAGCTTGGTGGAGCATGGACATGGCCTTCTCGACGACGGTACGGTTCCAGCGTTCTGCACGTCCATTCTGCTGAGGCGACTTAGGCATCGTCTTATGGTGCTCGATCCCATGCTTGCGAAGATGATCGGTGAATTCCTTCGAGGTGTATTCCCCCCCGCGATCAGAACGGACTCGCTTGATCTTCTTGCCAGTCTGGTTCTCAGCCCACGCCTTGTAGTCGTCAAACGCACGGAAGGCGTCAGACTTGTGCTTAAGGTAGTAGGCGCGAGCGAGACCGGAGTGATCGTCGATAAAACCAGCGAAGTACGAGTAACCGTTGATCGAGCGGGTACGCATGGGGCCATCCAGATCAGTGTGGACGAGCTCAAGGGGCTCAGTCGCACGCTTCTCTGAAGGAGGGAAGGAGGAGCGATGGGATTTGCCAAAGGCGCATCCGTCGCATGGTTCACCGTCCGCAGGGTCGATAGCATCAACTCCTTTCACATTCAAAGGAAGCTTGGAGAGAGCCTCCTTGCCTGCATGTCCGAAGCGACGATGCCAGGTCTTATAGGTGCGAACGTTCAGGTCGAGCTTAAGACTGTCCGCGATCTCGAGTTCACACTCATAGAGATTAGAACGCGGGACATAATGCGCCTCCAGGATTTTACGTCCTGGGATTGTAATCGTAGCACCATGAGCAACAGAGCCCGTAGGCAGCCTGTTGAAGATGGTCATCTTCCCGTCTCCTTGGAAGATGGAATAACCTTGCCGCTCGATAGTGCCAGTAGAGAAGAGTCGTGAGGCCGCTTTAGGGACATAGCAGACCTTAGGTAGCGTAATCTTCCACTTAACACCGTCGATGTACGTCTCAGCCTTAACGGTACCCTCGCCTACACCAAGTACAGAGTTCCCACTTCCAGCAGTGCTGAAGACAATGGGGTCGTTGTACTCGTGATAAGTAGCGAAATCGGCGAGGTTCCAGGTGACATGCATGGAGGCTCCTGAGTCCATAAGCCAACGAGTAGGAATCACGCCAGCGGCATTAGCCGCACGATAGAAAGAAGCGTGCATAGAGGCGTCCTCAGAGGAGGAGGCGCCTGCGGACTCGACTACAAGTACATTGGCAGCGGGAGCGACGACGTGAGCGGTATTGGTAGTGTCCTTTCCTTTCCCCTTGTCCTTCTTCTTCCCACCATTGCCCTTGCCGTTGGGACGCATCTCGGGGTGCTTCTTGTAGCAAGTGGACTCGTGGTGAGTCGCACTACCACAGTGGGAGCAGGGGCCCTTCGGCTTAGGCTGCGTCTTGGAGACGCGGGAGGCGGACTGTCCGGACTTGCGCATGGACTCCTCAGCGAGAGACTTCGCGAGGATGACGTCGACGGTGAGTTTCTCGAGCTCCGTCGTGGCCATAAGCGCAGAGATCATGGACCGGTAGGACTCCGGGACCTTGGACAGAAGGATGAGGGCCTGGATCGTCTCCTCGAGCTTGATCCCATTGGTAGAGATCTCGCGGAGGCGGGTGACGATCTTGCTCGACTGGTCCTGAATGGACTTCTGGTCCGACATGCGACCTTCGCTGATGAGGGCCTCAAAGAGGCCCCAGACGTGCGCACTGTTCGGTTTCCCAAACTTGGTCTGCAGCGCGTCCCACATCTGCTTGGCTGTAGCAGTTGTGCCAGCGACGGTTGTGGCGGAATCCAGGATGTAGTGGAAGCTAGGCGCGGTCCGGATGGTGATGAGACCGGCGGCCTTGTTGTTTTGCTTCTTCCACTCCTTGGAGGCTTCCGCATCAGTAGCGGCGGGCTGAGTGCCCGTGATAGCCTCCCAGCAGTCGGCGAACATGAGGTAACCCTTCATCTTCGCGGCCCAGTCCGCATACTGAGCAGCGGAAGAGAGAGCGGGAACAGATTCTGGTTTGATATCCCCCATGACGAGGAGGAAGAACTCGGGGGAATCGGTGAAGTCTTCGCCGAAGTCTAGATCGAATGGAGTTGGAGAGGGCGAGCGCGAAGAGACTTCAGAATCTGGGAGAGGAACGGTTGTAGGAGACGGGGGAGCAGACTGAGGGAGCGGAACGAGGTGCCAATGGCCAACCTGGTGAGGACTGATGAGAGCGGCCCAGCTTCGAGAAGGTCCTCGAGGTGCTTGATCGTAGCGGTTAGGGCAGGGATGCTCGTCGCAAGGGGTGTAACTGTCGTCCTCTGGATACCAATGACGATCGAACTGATCTTCTGTGTCGAAGACGTGGAAACGACCAGAACAGTCAAATGGTTCGGAGGAGGCGACGGAGGAATCAGAAGAAGAGCCTTGAAGGTCTGCGTCAACTTCTTCCTCAGAGTCCAGGACCAGGGGTTCCGCTGTTGTGGGCTCCAAAGTGGTTCAGGGAAGCGCGATGATTGACTTGCTGTGTGCACGGAGAGAGAGATGAACACCTGTTGCGGTGCACCAGGAATCCAGGCAGCCGATATGCCCGAAGACCCAGATAGAAGTCGCCAACTGTGCCCAAGAAAGCTACTAGGTACGTATGGCTATCCGACGCAAAAAGCTATAGTAAGGAGGGTCCGAACGGTTGTCCTCCGGTCCAAAGCTCAGAACGAGCCCGGCTACGACGACTGGCAGCTGCAAGTGCAGGGCCTGGTCGAAGTATATGTGAAGAAAGGCCGGACTATAAAAGGCCTGTGTAGCTAGGTGCGTGCGAGTACGTAGGGCTAGTAAAAGCACTCAGGGCTGCGTCACGAGCGCAGAAATGTCCCCCTGGTAGCAGTGTCGGCGGGCACAGTCAAGAGGTTAGGAAGATGGAGGAGGGTGTGCACAAACCAGCGAGGTCGACGAGCAAAGAGTGCGCGCGCGGTGTCGACGATGAGGAGCAACCGGTTAGAGCGCAGGGCTCATAACCTGATGAACTCTGAACCTGGAAGGCTGTAAGCCGCACAAAGAGAGGTCTTCAGTCTGTGAGAGAACGACTATGATTGCATAGTACTGTACCTGTAAGCCGCACAAAGAGAGGCTACAAGTACTAGTAAGTAACATGTAAGAAACGCATAGGTAATATGGGACTTACTCTTCAGTCTGTGAGAGAACGACTGAAGAGCAGAGGCCTGCAGAGTCCTCCTTATATACTACTGAGGGAGGACGATGAATAAGCATAGAGAAGAGATCATATGACCGTCCAGAGGACGCTGACTGAGCGAGGAGGTACGCTGACTGAGCGAAGGTAGGACGATGAGTAAGAACGAGGCATGTGATGTCCATGGCTGAGTAACACTAAGCTCCAGACAGGTCTAGAATAGTCAGGAGCATCGTAGAACGTACCAGAAGCATAGGTAGGGATGGCAGGATGCCGAGTATGTACAAAACAAAAGAATGTACGTATATGGTAAGTAGGAAAGTCCATGCCGGCGTATCGTAGACGCACGGCCACTAACACTGCCACTCCCGGTCCGGCACAGCCGTAGACACGGAAGTTCAACAGTCCGGTCAGAATTTCTCGAAACTGTTACTTCAAAAGACTGTAGGCGTTGTGCGCAACTGAAGAGACGCGCAAACAAGCAAGGCATAGACGCTCTTGGAACAGCGAGATCGAGCCCGGAGGCGTGGGTCAGCGCGACCTGCGCCGTGCCGCCCATGCTAGAACTCACAATGCGGAGACTTCTAGGGTTAGCGCGGAATGGCGACCAGCGCGGAGAGCGCGGAGTTTGACAGGAATCGGAAGCCGCACAGGGTGGAGTAGGAGAGGGACGGAGAGCGTATATGATAGCAGACGACCTCACGCGGGGATCTACGAGGAGTATATTATATAGTATAATCTCGCTGTAGAGTAAAGCCCGACATTTGGACGCGCGGGCGTAGTACGGATGCATCCGCGCCCCCGCGTAGTACGGATGCATCCGTGCCATCGCGCAGTACAGATGCATCCGTGTCCTCGCGCAACACAGATGCATCTGCGCTCCTGGGTATGATAGATGCATCCCCGCGCACCCGTGCTACAGAATCCTTCCCCCGCACAACCAGCATCATAACGAACATATACCAACGTATGGATATCCTGCGAGAGCCCGCTACTGATCCGTTCGGAGCGCCCTAGCGCAATCTCAAGGCGAGATAGAGCTCGGGGGAGCACCAGGTGGAGACCATAGACAAACTTGGACAGCACATCGATCCCGTGATGTGTATGTCGCGCTCAGGTGGGCAGAGCTCGTGAAAAAGGCCTGGAACGGCCACGATTGGCCCGTTCTCGCGCAAGTGGAACGCACTCAAAACCTAACGTACAGGGCGCGCATACGCAAGCATGGCCAATCTTTGCGCTCATCATTTGCGCCTTCGTCGAAAAAAGCACAGTGATGGGTGCTAGAAGCACACGCACCTCTGACCGCGAACCCGTGCCAGTAACGACGGAAGGGGCTTCACAAATGAATGACATCCCATGAATAGACCTATATCGAGTCGCGATGGTAGACTGCCTATGGCTTAGCGCAGTGGGGCGAACGTATGTATACCCCATCCATAAAGCTTGTACATATCGCGTTTGAGACTGCGCAAGCATGATAGATATGAGTATTAGATGCAGGATATCAAAGACCACACTCACTTGTCCTGTTGGTAGTTTTGAATTTCACGGCCATGCTGCAAATCGCTCTCAGTGAGCCGCGAGGAGGCCGACAGTCGAAGGGCACTTACCAAATGCATACGCAGCGCTGTCTTGCCGAGAGAGCGAGGTGGTTTGAAGCAGTAGCGCGAGCCTCTCCCTTTATGTATGGAGAATCCGAGGGCCACGAACGCCTGATTGCAGGCCGTTGAAGACGAACGCGGATGTCGGGCAGCGACTGAGTCTGACGTACCGATTCTAGTTTCTGCAGGTTCAACTTGCATCGCGCGCCCTCGCCAGTCTTCAAGATCGACGTGATTGTCTGATTTGGGGCGTGTCAACGGGCGCCGCCAACGCGTTTAGACATATACTCACCTCGTAGTGCTTCTGTTTCAGCTGTATCCTTCGGGTGTCCATCGAGAGCTTGACCGTAGCGGCTGGGCGAGCGTGAACCGGTGACAAGGTGCGTGCAGGTGTCAGAGATCAGGCAAGGGAGAGCGGAAGAGAGGGATAGTGCGCGTTAGGGGGGACGTGCGTGCGGGAGAACGGGCGGCCGACAAGGCGGGCGGTATTGGAAAAGCAGATGCGAGAGGACGAATTGTCGGCGGCAGAGCGATAGAGGAGCAGGTGAGCTACACGAAGGACTGGACGAAGAGCCTCAGCAGCGCTGGTGTCGTGCTCGATGCTTGCTGCTCGAGGAGCGCGTACGTTCCCGCGCTTGTCAAGACGGCGCCAGCTACGGTGGGGGATACTCGGAGCGCCTCCACCGATACACTCGCACTCCCTCAAGCGGCCGGCTCGAACGAAGCCCGGATGTACCGCGAGTCCTTGCGTTTTCGGGTGCGCCCCGTGTCCTGTGCAAATTGATTGTCTCGACCCCGCCAACGTTGAGCGCTTTGTAGTAAGATGCATGCTCGAACGCGTGCTCGCTGTGGGTGCTTTGAATAGCCGTGTCGTCTATCGCATTCCTGCACGCTGACCCGGCCCAAGCCCCTTTGTCAATCCCCGTGAACGCATAGATACGACCTCGCTCTTGAGAAGGCCATTCCCCTTGCTCCCGGCGCGCACGCCCCGGACGTCGACCGTGTCCGCTGTCCGGGATGTGTTCGTCGATGACACTTACGACGTTGAGGTGGGCGTGGAGAACCACCGGAAGCTGGGGCCCGCAGACTCTGAACGCGGACTCCAAGCCTGGCGCCGCGTAGAGCCACATCGATGCGGGATGTGGCAGGGGCTTGTCTGTCCGGCGAACAGCTGAGACGAGTGGATGACTACGCGTGTGCTTGCGAGTCGTCATAGGCGGGTTGAATGTAATTCTAGGAAGCCTTTAGTACATGCACGACACCCTCCCGGAAGTCTGCAGGTGCCCAGCCGAGAATGTACGGGGGTGCGCTCCGGATGTTCTTTGCGGGCATGAGCAACGCAAGTCACGAACGCGTGTCCTGGTGGCCTAGTTGAAGCAGGAATCTGAAGCCAACTTCCGCCGGGCGAAATTGTCCGTCCGTAGCTGCGGCTGTCTCAGCGCTGCGGGTCTCCCCAGCTTGTCGTTCTATACCCCCTTCCAGACCCGAACCACGCTAAATCGTTTGTCCACGGGTTACACCAGAAACAACGCACCCGCGAGGCTTACGTGTACCGACCCCGCGAGGCCGAGCCCGTTGACAACGCCCGAGATACCGTGCTTGGACTTCGCGCTGGGTGACGTGCTGCACGAGGACGCATGGGAATTTCCGGGCGCGAGGTCGAGTGCCTGGTCCGACCAGTGCGCGGTTGCCCCTGAAACGTCAAGCACGAGGTTGCTCGTAGGCTGGGAGGCAGAGAACTCGATGGGCGCGTCGCTCACGCCCACTGCGACGCGCCCCCGAAGCTTGTCAAGTGTGATGAACCTAGCGTACTGTCACGACTAGAGTTGTAATGCTGGGGATAATATAGGTCAACTCCACCCAGTGAACAGGCAGGAAAGGGCCGTAGAGAGGAGCAGGACTAACCATTTCGACGTCGCGCGGGCACGGAGACGACGACAACCGTGCACGTAGCCCCGCTTAGCGATGTGCCTACGGGTGGTCCATCCTCGCGTTCGGTGTATGCACGCCCTCGCCCGTGAACATCTCGCAACAGTTCGAAGGGAAGTCGAACACGGCGTCCTTGTGTCTCGCGCAGCGCCGCGCGGCTCTCGCGCGCCGTTAGCCATTGACACCGCGACCACAACTCGAGCTTGAAGTACGTGGCGAACGGCGGGACCGGGCATGGCTTGCGGCCCTTAGATGTCGCGCCGACCGAGGCTGTGGCGAGTAAGTCGTAGATGGTGAAGCACGTAGACTCAGGCGGAAGAAGTAGTTCACGAGAGGCGACAAGCCAGCAGTCGCTGATCTTTCGTGTGGGAGGAGAGCGTCGCGCCGGTAAGCGGCGCTCTACCCCTATGGCTGAAACTACACGCAGTCAGGTTTTGGGCGGGCTGAATACATGTGACGCGTACGCTGACGTTCCTGGGAAGCGCGCCTTCCCCTACAGTTCCGCCGCCAGGGCTGGTAAACGGCGATGAGCGTCTTCGCCTACACAAGTTGCTCGCGTTGCAAGTGGCTGCGGACGGGGGGACTCAAGCCCCGGGTGCTAGCGTATGCGCAGGCAGGTACGTGCGTGCGTGTATCTCTTGCGCTCGAGCTTCGCTGATCCTGCGAATAGTAGTGTGTTACGAGGATGTAGGTGTCCTCGACGGGGACAGGCAACCGAAGATCGCGCGCGCAATGGGATACCTGCGCGGGAAGGAACATCGTCAGAATGGTAACTCAATAAAAGGCGGAGGACACCCACCGCATGATCGTGAGCTTGACAGGCTTGAAGTCGACCGCGAGGGTTTGGATGGTTCTCGCGAGCGGGTTGGTCGACAGCGTGGAACACTGACAGTACCACCGCTATCGACGTCATTGAAACTCGTACTTACCGTCTCCCGCTCCGTTTCCATAGATCATCCCACACAACGCATCTTCTATCGGGAATCCCCCGCTAGAGTAAGGCAGTGTCATGACACAGCGGTAATATATAGTTGCCCACCCTAATCCCGCCCATCATATAAATTGAAGGAGGTCTATTATACATAGCTGAAGCGCGTGCTATTCGAACCGGGGGCATCTCCTCCTGTAGATACAACCCAGCTCAGCTAGCGCAACGTGCGAGGAAATGGGGAGCGGGCAACCTACCAATATCTCGGCGGCTAGACCGGAGCTCATGATTATGGGCGCGGCGAATATGCTTCAAAACGACGAGGTCGTAGCCGGCGGGGCTCGCACATCCAAACAATTGCGCTCAACTGCAACATCTCATCCCACTCCTCTTCGGTCAATCCAGATACCACTGTCGTGCTGCTCCTCGAACGAAGTCAGCTTGTACAGTGCCCTATGGCGCTCACCTTTCGCAGAGCTCGAGGTCAGCTCGAGTTCGAACATTGTGCCACCTTCGGTGATCTACTGAGGCACGAGTTCCTCGTCTTCATTTTGATCGCCGTTCTGAACGGGTTGACGACCTTCTGTTCTGTTAAGCTGTTGCGGAATCGTAAGCACACAACTCGAGGCTGTCAGGCGGGCTTGTTCGGGCAGTCGTCCCTTCCCGGTCACAAAACTGGGAGGACAGGGTAAGTTTTGAATGTACGAACACAGCGGATGAGACATACCATTAAACCTATCGGGCTCGTTGATCATGCACTCGATCTCCTCCGACAGGAGTCTCTCTGGGACGCCATTACACCCCCCGCTGTCTCGAGGCCAAGGGACAGACGGGAGACAACGAGGAGGAGCAGATCCCGAGCCGTCTTGAAGGTGTCGCCAGTGAGGATGGCAGGTGCAGCGGCGCGGTACGCGGACGGCCGCCTCGTCAGGGTTTATGGACATGCTGGGCTCCTCGCCATCGAAGAAGTCCGACACAAACTTGACAATACGGGGAATCCGAGTCGAGCCACCGCCGAGGCCAACCTCATGAACTGCAGGCTTGAACTTTCGCATCGCGAGAGCCCTTCGAAAGGTCGAACTCGATCGGGGACTGCGCGGTCGAGGAGTGTGCCCTGGGCACGTTCGTGACTCTGGTGGAGACGACGAATAGCAGGGCGTTGGACGAGAGGTCTACACAACGCGAAAGTTAACATATGATCCAAATCAAGAGGATCCCATTAGATACTCGCCGTTCAGGTGCTTCTGCTTACACTACCTGACGATGTGGTCGATGACAGACGGTTTTTGGAGCCCTCACCATCGAGGTGAACATCTCCGACAGCCACCTTGACCTCAGATACCCTCCTCGACTGTCAAGAAGGACCCACAGGTTCCTCCACCGAGATCGAATATGAGAGCGTTCTGCTCGACGATGTCTTTCCTCTCGAGAGCGCAAAAGGTGGCGGTGGCGTTGGACTCGTTGATGGTATGGAGAATGTTGAACTCGGACATAGACCCGTGGTCATGGACGCAAAAGCCGCCCGCGGGTAGGGCCTGGGATGGCGGGAGCGTGGTCGTCCGAACTTGTAGCCGCAACAGGGAGTTCGGGCGACTGTCGCATGGCGGTAGGTGCTGGGCCGACGCCTATCTTCTGCATCTTCAGGCGGGATGACACATCTCCACAGCAGAGCATCTTGTGGTTTACGGGGCGCCTCATCGCCGTGCTCGGCCGACACAACACTGCTCGGGACACTCGATACAACGGGATCATGGTCTGATACACGCCGGAGACACCCTCCCACCACCACCACCACCTCGACCCTGCCTTCATGGCGCCCTAGGCCCGTCCTCGGGCATCACCCCGCAGCACACACGCTGGCTAGCACGTAGATTCCTTCATCCTGCTCCATTTCGACGTGCTCCTCCTCCCATGTGGAGGTCGTCCAAGACGAGGGCCTGACCTTGACCTCCTTCCGGACGCGGATGCCTCCAGCGCCAAGAGCGGGGCTATGGTTGCCCTTGAAGCGGGAGAGGAGTCGGTCGACGGCGGACTTCGGGAGGGCGTGAGAGTCCTCGCAGTCTTCGTGATGGTCGGACGTCGACCTGAGTCGTTTGTGCCAGCGCGCTCCCGCCGAGGCCCACACGCCTGTCCCCTCCGCAAGAAGACCAAGCAGCTCCCCAAACCCGATGCGGGCGTCGGCGCGGTCTACCTGCAGAACATAGACGGGAGTGTCGGTGGGGTAGGAGATGCGGTGACGGAGCGCGATGAACTCCACGCGGTGTGCGTCGACCACGCGGACGCGGACGATGGTGACGCGGTATAGCCACGGTCCGCGTGTTGCCTCCGTACAGAGTATATTGAGGACGTCTCCAACGCCAATGGGACGGAGCGGAGGAAACTGCGGGACGAGTGTGTCGGGCGCGTTGCGAACGCCCCAGGCGGCGTGCTCGAACGCGACGGTCTGGATTTTGTCCTGTGCGGGCAGCATGATTGCTGAGGCGACGAGCGAAGAGAGCAATGCGGGGGTTGTGCGAGCGACAAGGGCGTTGTCTATTTATTGACGAGTTGTTAAGCGAGGCTGCCACGCATCAAGCATTGAATGGTGATGGAATGCCCTAACCTGCTCAAGTCCGGTGGCCAGGCGCTACTCGGCACCGCTCAGTCTTCCAAAAAGCCTGATGCGCGATGGTCCGTCGCCCGGTTTAGTGCAGGGCCGGCTCTCCGTGTGGTGGCACGAAACCGATGAACGGGGCTAGCTACTCATCCCCTGGGTAGCCCGCAAGGCACTCGCGCACGAGAGTTTCCAGAGAACACGGGGACTTCTGCCAGTGGGAGGATATAGGTTGGATGAGTGCGGGACGGGGAAGGTCGCGGGGGCAGAGGCGTGGATTCGCAGGCCCATTCGACGGGTAACCACCTTCGTTGATGTGTTCTCTGCACCGCAGCTGGGCCTTAGCTGATTTTCACGTACATTACGAACATCCACTCACGTGTACTTCCTTAGGTCATCGGGGAGACGGGGAGACGGGATAAACCGAAGCACGAAGAGCTGGGCATAAGCAAGTAATCACCGGGAGCTGAAGTCTGCATCTGAGGGGCGCGGTAAACTGTCGGGGAGTTCGATTGGAATATCAGCGAGCGATCGGGGGGCGATCGGGATCGGGAAGAATGACGTCACCAATCCGATCTACGGGGAGCGAGACTGGGCCTGAAATCAGGACGTGAAGGTACTTGGAAATCAAGAAGAAGCGGAAAGCACTGAGCACTGAGCGAGGGACAAAGGGGGCCGAGTAACATACAAGAGTAAGCTAGAGCGAAGAAGAAGGCACCGACAAGTGTTTAAGTGGAACTAAAAGGCTATAAGAAGCGCAGAAGTGCAGGTTACCGAGCAGAAGGTAGACTGTATTAACGAGATACATTCCTTACGGAGCGTGCGGAAGCATCACCAGGCACGCTGTTTTCCCTCCGCAACAGACCTGTCCTTCGACGACGGCGCGTGTGATTCGTTATCGGGAGAGAGGCCCGCGGACGGTATCAACGACTGCGAGATGGTGGGTCCGAACAAGGAGCAGACGTCGTAAGCCTGAATGAGAAGTTTGTCGAACTGGGGGCACTTCCGAACCCAGGCAAAGCGGATGAGGATGGTGTGATTGTCGTCCTTCGAGGCCATGAGACGGTCGCGGAGTGTCATCCGCTGCCAGCCTGTGATGTCCTTGTCCCAGACCTGGAAGAAATCGACACCGAGGGACTGGAAGACTTGTCGGACAGGGAAGTAAGAACCGACAGTAGTTGGTCCGTCCTGATCGAGGTATACCATCTTGGTGACGGGCAACTCATTGTCCTGCAATTGAAATCGGTCATTGCGAGGACATGATCACGAGACATCAATACTCACCCTATCCCAGATCACGAATCGTAGATACCAACCCCTCTCATGGACGCCGTCCTGAGGAGCAGGAAGACCGCCAGTCGACGTCGACGCGGGGGTTACCATCGCGAACTGGCGGGTATCGTTGAACTCTTGGGTGACGCTCAAGGCCTCCGCTGCGCGATCGGGCGTCGCGCAGGCCGTTACGTCGTCGCCGTCGTCGCCGCTCGAGGATGACCCGGACTCATCGGAGGGCCACTCGGGCTCGTCCGAAGGCGGCAAGTCCCAAGGATCAGGACCATTGTCGGGCTCGACAAAGGTCGGCTCGTCCCAGGGGTAAGGAACGTCCGCCTCGTAGAGATCCATGCCGTCCTGTGGCATCCCACGCAGAGGGTCATCGAGAAGGGCGGTGCGGTCGGGATCCTGAGCGAACCAGGCGGCGGTGTAGGGGACGGGGTCTGCTGTAGGTTCCGCCCGAGCCTTGCGATCTCGGTGCGCAGCCCGGAGCTCCTCAACTTGGTTACGCGCCCACTGCCAGCATTTCCTCGCCAGGTCCTTCTCGTACCGGACATGTCCCTTCAAGCCCTCGTCGAGGAAGAACCGCACATCCGGTTTGAATCTCACGGGATTCCCGCTGGGTGGTTCGGCGTCAACAGGCGTGTTGTGATGTGCGAGGGTGGGAGGACGCGTGATGACGTGGTGGTCGCGGTCGCGTGAGCGGTCAATGGGAGAGTTCCGGGGCGGTGGGGTCGCCATTGAGTCGCTGATGTATATGGGTGACTGCAGCGCGTCGCCCCGCGGCTGCGAAGGAGGAGGCGTGGATGACACCGCGGAATCGCTGATGAGAATGGGCGACCCGGGAGCGTCACGGCTTGGCTGCGCCGGCGGAGGGGACGGAGTGTACTCGACGGAAATGGGACTCTCGAACGCGGGGCGAGAAAACGGCAGCTGGATGTGCGGTTGGCCGGGCTTGTCAGCCTCATCAAGCGGCTGCGCGCGAGGGGATGGGGTGTACTGGATGGAGATGGGTGACATGAAGGATCCTGTGCCGGGAGTCGGCGACCGGATGCGCGATTGGCTGGGCTTGTCAACTTCGCCGCGTGGCTGCGTACGAGGAGGAGGGGATGTGGACGGCTTGGAGAAGGCGGCCGTCGTGAGGGACGCACAAGCAGCCCGTGGCAATGAGCAGGACTCGTCATCCGACGACGAGCTAGCTGACTCCAGATCCTGTGGAAGGTGATCAGGACTTCGCAGAATTTGCGCAACAGCGAGAACGAACCGGAAAGGGCGCGGGCTTGCATGCAGAACTCGTACCGGTTCCGTGGCCGCGGGATGAAGTGGAATGCTGGATGTCCGAAAGTAGAGGTCCGAATGAGGACGCATCAACTTTCATCGGGGTGTTCGCCCCGGCTGACGAGGATGGCTGGCTCCACAAAGCTAGCTCCTACAAGCTCGGACAGTCAGCCGCCTGCTCTCCAACGACGGACGGAGACATGTCCTCACTGCTCCTAGGGACGCCAGGGTGCGCAGACGTTTCCCTTTTTGTGCTACTTTGATGGCCTAACCTAAATTGTAAGATGGGAGGCGCGTTCGCGCGAACATGAGTACTTGCCGCTTCCCGTTGAATATCCTCCGCCCGCCTCTTGCGCGTTTTCTTGCCCTAGACATGTCTGAGAAACAAACGCCTGCGAGAATGGTGCCGTAACATACTTGTGAGTCCATCTCCTCCTGGAGCAGGCGAGCGATGACCTCGTCCTGCGCACAAGCATCCGAAGTGACGGGGGGCTTCCGCGGAGTCTCGACCGGCCCTCCAGCTGCTCCCGAACGAACATCTTCAGTGCGGCGTTCGATCAGCCGTGATCCCTGGGAATCAAGCGTTCAGAATTGCAACATTGCGCTCCTGTCATACAACGCCGCACCTCCTCATCGTACTGTGCTTGTAGCTGGAGCGCGACTTCCAAGTCCCGCGAGCAGTCATCATCATCGCTGCCCTGAGGTGTGCGCTTCGCACGCAAGGTAGACGACCCCTAGGTACTAAGGTTAGTGATAGTACGATGAGCAACAGAAGGTCGCACGTACGGCTCCGTAGCTCTGCAGCGAAATGCTGGGAAGAATCGGACTGGAAGCGCGACGTCTGGCCGGCGTAGGTGTGACGTCCTAGATGAATGTGTCAGTACATTGCCGACACGATTGACCTTTCATACGTACCGCACGTCTCGAACGGGTCTTCGCGCCCCGGTCTACGCTCTGCAATGGTACTGTGAGCATACGTCTCAGTAGAGCACAAACGTGAGAAGCTCACCCGCGTCAGCTTCCGTTGAGTGCGGTCGACGTCGCGCCGTGCTTCGATCATCTCTACCAGGCGGGCGGGAACCCCAGGCTGCGGGGGAAAGGTCCTGAATTTGCACATCAAGCACTTGACGGAGGTCAGCCACACAAGACAGCCACTCAGAAGTACGAGTCTCACCAATCGATACCACTCTCCAGCGTTCCCCCGCTTGTAAGCGACGGAAGTGTGCCAGAGTCCGACGGCGTGACACTTCGGACCGGGACACGGCAGAGTAGGAGTGTCGTCGATGTCGTACGGGAGACGCGTATACGCCCCCAGCCAGCAAAGGCGGCGGAGAGGTTCGGTATATGGGACCTTCTGGTAAGGATCCAGGAGGACAGGGCGAGGATGGAGTGTCATCGTTGGGTGCGTCGAAGGGGTGCGATGGGTATGCCTGGTGACGGAGTGCGCGGGTCCTTATATACGTGCTGGAGCGGGGACTCGGTGGCTTGCGCCGGCCGTGACGGGTGTACGAACAGCAGACGGGGCCGAGAATAATCTCCACACTTGAGACGAGGCTCTCGGATTCGTCCGTTTGCGCGGTTCCTCGCTGCAGATGCCATCTCGCGTCCTGAGCGCGCCGCATTTTCCCCCGTTACTACGCACTCGCATCGCTGACATGGGATCTCCGCCTCGCTAGCTAAGCAAGAAAATTTCTACGCTACGACTGGAGCTAACGGCGGCGACGCTTCGAGGCACCTCCGTCCCCAGACCCCGTAGGCTTGCGCTTAGCTCCGCGCTTGCTCTGGGTACTGGCAATCCCCGCAAGGGTAGAGCTGCCCTCCACGAAGACCGCCTGATCCGAGCGTTGCACATACGGCGCAGCGTATATTTTTCTTCGCTCCGACAGTTAGTGCGGGCGTAAATGTTGGATGAGGTTCACTCACGGGCTAACGCCTTCCTTGCGGGCTGTTATCTTCCGGACGCGCTGGCTGCGACGTTCGTTGACTTGCGGCGGCTGGATAACTGCCTGGGCCAGCGGCGCTGGTGCGGGGACAGCCGTGGGGACAGCCGCGGGGACAGCCGTGGGGACAGCCGTGGGGGCAGCTGCGGGGGCAGCCACGGGGACGGGGACAGCGATAGGGATGGGGACAGCGATCAGGTCGGTCGCTTCAGGAACGACCTCCGAGTTCCCCGACTTTTTCGGCCGCCTCTTCGTCCATTTCCTGCCCTTCTTCCTGTTATTCCGCGCGACTTGCGGCGGCGAAGCGTTCTCCGGAGATCCCGGTACGGTACTGGAGTACATGTGGTCAGAAGGAGCGGCTACGTTTAAGGCAGTAATCGCACCTCGGGTCTGGATTGTTGTCAACGCTCCCGGTTACGTTCTGTTCGACTAGCTCAACATCCGGCAAGTTTTCGTCTTGTGCAGCTCTGCATGTCGATTGTTAGAGAGGGCAGGTCTAGAGGGCAGCTCAGACATACCCGTTCGATTGAGGGTTTGTCGAGGGACCGTTCTCGTTGTCTGCACCGACAATCGGAGTAGACGGCCGCGAAACAGATACTCGATCCTTCACAGACACGTTCGATGTGAGCGTTAGAGCAACTTGGGGGCTGTCCGGCGCGGAGGTCGCGACCTGGGTTGTCTCAGACGAGGGAGAACCCTGTGCCGCGACGTCTGCTGCGGGCAGTGTTCCAGCCGGCGGGGTTTCGCATTTTTGAGCCTGCCCACCAGCAGGCATGTTCGAAGTGTGTTGAGCCGCTGAAGTAAGATCAGGAACCTCGTAACGCACGCAGGAGAGCATGACCCACGATCGAAAATCTCGCGAACGTAGTTGTCGAATGCGATGCGCAGGCGGTCGACGGACCATCCAACCTTCTCCGCGAGCCAGGCTTCGAACGTAACACCATTGAGAGTCCCCGCGCTAGGGCTACATCCACAGGATCAGCAGAATGTTCGCACACACAGAACACGACTCACAATATGACTTTGACCTCCCCTGTCTCGTCCACGCCTCCTATAGGGAACCATCCGACCCAGCCGATCTCCACCTCGACCATCTCGTACGCGTTTGCAAGCCACTCCGGAAGATACTTTGCTTTCCTGCGACTTGAAGTGAGTATGGCGTGAAACATGCGCGTGGGGTCACGTACTGTTCCCGAGTAAAGCCGGACAACGGTTCCGTCGACGCTAGACGTTGCTCAGCGTTGCTCGCAAGTGCACGCTGCTCGAAATCCTCCCGATCGTCGCACGCGTCGTACGCTTCCTTGCAAAGACGATTGTACGACCCGATGTCGAGCGTGTCGCCAGCCTCGGTAGTCCGCGTCGGCTTGTCCGGATGCTCGCTACGTTTGAACTCGAGCAAGCCGCTCGTGATGTGCTCCTTCGGGTGAGGAAGAGCGCCGAGACGCGCAGAGGCTGCTAGGCCGAGCGGGGAAGGGGCAGCGGGAGGTTGACGGTTCCGAACGCGAGCGTTGTTAGGGCTGTGCCCGCCCAGGTAGTTAGTGATACGCTACGCACATGGCAGACGTAAGACACTGGTGTTGTTCGGCGACGGAGGGACTCACTTGGTGTATCGCCTCCAATCGGTTCTTACGATCGTCGTCGTCCTCCGCCTCGAAACGAACGAGACGTGCTCGTGGCTGTCGGGCTTGACGGAGCTTCAATTCATCGTCGGTCTCCTTAGAGAAGCAGACCTCCCCGAATCGCTTGTTGTAGCACGTCGTGTAGTACGCAGCAGCTTTCTTGCGCCAGACGTCGCCCTTCTTGCCTTTTGTGACAGCGGCCGCCAGTAGTTTGCGTCCATCAGGACTCTCATTGATTTCCTCGAGCAGAAGGATCTCTTGGAGACGCCAGGTCGATCGCCCCATAGTACAGGATGAGAGAGCAACAAGGAAGACCAGAGCGAGGCCGCGTCCTATGTACAAGTCTACGCGTAGACGATATCCTGAGCCTGAGCCACTCCCGCGGGTCTCGCTAGACCAAGTCCGAGCCGCCGTGCATCTAGCCCGCTGTAGCGCCGACACGTCACATGCACAGCTGGTGACCTTCCGTCCAAAAGGTACCCGAGCTGAGATCGATAGGAAGATACACTAGTTAGCGTCCTGAACGGGTGATGAAACGCAATTCCACTTACGACGAACGGATCAGAACGCCGTCTAAGCGTCGACGAACGCCGGCGGAGTGGGGAGGCGGTGGAACTTGGCGACGAAGGTCTTCACGTAGAACTCGACGGCGACACGCATGCTTGCCGTGTACGCATCCGGGTCGCAACTAGGGTCGCCTACCCGCGCTGTCTTCAGCGAGGCGGGAAAGCCAGGCCACCGGCTGAGGACTTGCAAGAACGCACAGTGGTGGCGCACGTTCCGCTCCCAGAAGTCGACGTGATGCTGTATCCAGATGTGGTCCGCCCGCGTGCTCTCCACAGACGGAATGATGTTGAGGCCGGACGACTGCTCTCCCCAGATCTCAGAGACGAGGGCCTCCCGATCCCATCGCTCTAGTTCCGGGAACTCGTTTGAGCCCACCATCAACGCGTCCAGGGCCAGCAGCTCGCAACGCCAGTTAGTTTCGTGCGCCTCCCAAACCAACCTTCGCTGAATCGTCCGGTCGGTCGTCGCCGCTTGCAGGGTCACTGGCAGATCTTGGAGGCGGGGCTCTGAGCCGCTCTCGTAAGATGGGAGGGAAGCTAGGCGGCCAAAAAGTTGACGGAGGTTGGTTCTGATCTCCTGTCGCACCGCAGCCCGCCCTGCCTTGTCCCCGACCCCGTCGGCGTCGATGGCGTAGTCGCCCCACAACGCGTCGCGCCATTCCGAAACGGTGAGCGGCCGCCCGGCGATGGTGGGATCGAAGAGACGGACGCGGCAGAAAGTCCGGATGGTAACCAGGTGGTGGAGATAGCGTCCCAACTTCTCAGTCCTGACCTCGTACCCGACGAGGTTGTCAATCAGGAAGGGCGGCGGGAAGAAGTATCTGACGGACTGCCCAGGTTGAGCGAGCGTGCCGACGCTAGAAAGAGCCTGCGCCCAGAGGAAGGAGATGGAGACCGTGGAGGACGGGTAGTACTGGCGGAACGGGTTCATCGTGAAACTGTTCGCGACCGCGGAGGCGGTGGATCCAGACGGTCCCGCCGTTGACGTGGCAGATGTCGTCTCCGCCGCGTTCGTCGCCTTCTTCCGAGCATGGCGAGGCCTGCGCCTAGCTTTCTTCTCCGACTTTGGCTGCGCATTCGACGATACGGGGACAGGCAGGTTGTGCCCTAGGACCCTAGCGCTCCCCGGATCCCGAACGACGATCGCCGGGGGAGCCGGGCCCAAGGAGCTACTCCACCCGGCCCCGGTACCATCTTCCTGGCGGGCACGCTTCGCAGGCGGCTGGTCGGTACCCTCCCCTTGCAACGCCGGCAGCTGAGAACCGCACAACTGCCGCCTGACCATCGCGTTCATGGCGCGGGCCCACTCTCCCGCGGTGTTCAGCACCCCGGATATGTCCCTCTTCGCAAGGACGAGGCGAGGATACGAAGGCGTACTGGAGAACTCCAGGGGGATGTCGGTCTTGGTCACAACCTCGTAGATATTCAGGGACTTGGTGAGTGGCCGCTGGAACCAGACCGGGATACCTGCGCGATGCATAGTCTGGACGACGCTCCCGTCGGGGGTGTGAACGCCCACGACGTCGAGTATCTTGCGGTCGCAGCGTAGATGGTTTTCTATACGATCGAGAACCTCGTTCAGGAGGATCTCCAGACCACAAAGTTCGAGACAGAGACGCTGCACGTGCGCTGCGAGGGAGATGATGACGCTCGGGCGAGCGGGGAGGATGCGAAGACGATCGAGGCAGTGGCGTAGACAGACGATGAGGAACTTGCCGACTTTGTTCCATTCTTTGACGTCCCGCCGACAGCTCGCAATCCGCTGGATGGTCGCAGACGCTTCCTGGCTGAGTTCTTCCAGTAACTCGGCCTCCAGTTTGCCCAATCCCGGTACACCGCAGTCCTCCTCCTTCCAGTCACTGGACGATAAGGTGCGCCACAGAACAGCAGAGGGGCCTACAGTCTCGTCTGCGGGCCTTGGGGACCGGGGGACGCACGCCATATGGAAACTATCGCGAGCGTACGCTTGCGGCCACCTGGAGTACTCGTGACGTCCCCATCGGCCGTCGGAGAACGTGGTGATCTCGCCGTGCGCCGTGGTGAACTCCGGGACCCAATCTTGGTTTGGAGTGGTGAAGACGGAGGCGCTACTGAAGCCAGGAGCGGCGACGATGGCATCGTAGGCAGATACACTCCCGAGGACAGCTGAAAGAAGGTCAGTCTCCGCCGCCTGGTACAATCATGAGGTACTGACGCTTTCCACGCCTTGTTGCTCGCAGAGTAGCACCACGCTCCGGTTCTCCGTTCACATCGTCAGGGTTCTTCGCCGCATCTGAGCGCGGAAGGTAGTCGCTAGTGAGCGACGCATTTGCCTGGTATGTAACGGTGAGTAGGCTGACACAGGCCTTCATCGTCCGTCGAACTTACCGCATCCTCCAACTCTGAAGGAGAGAGTTCGCGTGCCGGAGGTGTCGGGGGATGATCGGGACGATCGTGCGAGGAGGACCGCGCTCGCGAGCCCTCGCGAGACTCCGGGGGCGGTGTGAGCGGACTGAGGGAATTGAGAGGGTTCGTCGAGGCCGCTGGTGAGTCCCGCGCCGTGTTTCTCTGCTTGTTCACTATGAACAGTACGCCGGACCTCACTACATTGCGCGGACTGACGTACGTCGTGTTTTCCATAGGCTGAGTTGATCGGGGACTCTGGGATGTCCGGGTTTGCCGACGAGAGCGACGATGGGCTGGAGGACGCGTACGGCGTCGAGAATCAGGGGATCGGGGGAGATCGTGGCTTGTGGGTGGGCGGGACGTCGGTTGTCGTGCTTGAGGACCTCCGGGGACAGAGACTAACGGTCTCGTCCACTCGGTAGGCGGTGTCCAGTTGCAGCGAGAAGCGTGAGACGTATGTCTCGCTTCTCAGCCTAGGACTCGAATGTTGAGGTTGTCGTCTTCGTGCTTGCAGGCTGCTGAGAGCGTCGTGTTTGCGACCGAGCTCGACGTGAGCACAACAGCAACGCCATCGCTCACTTGGGAAGGGCGCCTAATCGTGGGAACCTGGAAGTGAACTTGCATCACCTGATCGTGTCGCGCCTCTCATGTGCCTTTGGTTCGACTTTGGCAGCGCCACTGTGAAGCTGGACTTAGCCGTTTCGCGAGGACGGGCGCTTGGTACCTTCTCTCTGCACTCAATGAGCTCGTCCTCCACCATCCTCCCCCGCCTCGCATCCTGTAACCTCGCTCAAGCCATACGGAACCGAAGCGACGGTATGAAGACCAGGTAAGTAGCTCGATCGCGAAGATTCCCTTAAAGTAGCTAATCGAGTCGTCACTCGGTATCCAGCGCGCTCAAGCTTCCCCCTTCTCCCTGTAGGCGTTGGACTAAACACCGGCCATAGTGCCGTCGTGTGTCCACGTCTAGGTCACCCTAGCCCTGGGCGTACTCCCAGTCGGCATAATGGGTGTGCCTCTCTCGACACCAATCCACAAGCCCCCAACAGGCATACGAAGACGACGTTCATTCCCCATCCTCCGACCCCCACCGAACTGTCAAGCAACATCGGCCTATCGACCTCCTTGCTCGACGTAGTCCTCGCGCTGCCTCAACGCTGCCGGGACTCGATGACGGTGCCGCAATGTCGCAGGTTGCGAGCCCGTCCAGCCCCGTTTAAGGCTGGACACGGATCTACCTACGGATCATCCGGATCCGGACCTACGGGTTTTGCCCGGATTTAGAGCTCGACCTAGAACCGGGCCGATCCGGGGCCACGGTTCACCTGGATCCGCGGATCCGGATCCAGGTAACCCGCGGGTTGACCTGCCCGAGCACTCAAAAAATAAATGGTGGAATTTTCGTATTGGTACAGCATAGATGTATAGATACCAGCTCTGCATGCATTCGTCAACTTGAAGTAAAGGAAACGGCGTCGAAATGAAGGAGATATGAGCTAAACTATGTGGGGAGGGGGAGGAGGAGGGCAGGGGGGTACCGGGCGACCCCGTGGACGGATTTGGATGGGAAGCATATCATTAGAAAGGGAATGCGTACGCGATTCCAACGCTGCCATTCGCAAGCCGGTCCGCGGTGTAACGGTTCCGCTACGCGCAATATGGCTGTGAGCCAAGGCTGACATCTTGGCTTGGCCATAGAACTTCGTACACTGGATAGAATTCGATGCGAATGGATGCAAATGGGAGGGGGGGCACTGTGGTCAAATCTGAAACCTCAATGAGCGCAATAAACGAAGCCCAGAGAGGAGAGTGATTGTAAAAGCTGTAAAGTATGACTGTCCGTGAAGAATGGCCGATAGCGAACGTTCTAACGGTCGGATTGAGACGTACCTGGATGCGGCGGATAGCCCTGCTCTAGCCCGTCCTAACGAGCCCATTCGCAACTGTATACGCCCAGGAACGGCTCCAGAATCGCAAAATTTTTGATGCCATCATCGCCTCCTGCAGGTCTTCCTGAACTTCTAGCCCTTCTGTTGGACAAAAAGGGTTCAATGAGCAGTTCAATGAGCCCACAGACTAGTAAGATGGGTGTGTAAAGCATTAGTTGTAGACTGTCTCGAGGTAAGCTGCTGCAGGAGCAGGACAGAGGAGGATCCGTCCCGGGTACTCCGCATTGGCTAACCCTAACCTAGATCCGGTCATGATCTGGATCCGGTTGACCTAGATCCGCCGGATCCGGCTCATTCCGGGTCCGGGTCCGGGTTTTCCCAGGTCTACCCGGGATTGACCCGGACCCGTTGTCCAGCCTTAGCCCCGTTCACGCCACTCTCCTCCGTCCTACTCGCCACCTACCTGCTACCCCCGCCCTTCCTTCATTCCGTGCCCGCCCCTTCACTCTACGCTTAGCACCAGACACTCCCGATGAGCATCCCTTACGGAGCGAAAATGTGCGGACAGTCGCCTGTCGGCTTCGTAGTTACGCGTATCAGCCCTGTAACCGTCTGTTCTACGATACCCCTCATCAGCTTCTAGGATCTGGATACGCAGCAGGGGAAATACGACTAGGGCGGACGCACTAGCCCATCACGAGCGGAAACACATTCGTCCGCGGCGCCGCGCGCAGCCCCGTAGATTCTCTGGCGACATTTGCGTGTGCACCTTCCTCCAACCTCCCGCTCCCCATCTCCCTCTCATACAACCTCCCCGACACCTCTATAAGGTGTCGATATTGCCGTCCGCCATGGCAGCGAAGAAGCGCAAGCATATCGACATGCCGACGATAAAGCGCTCGCAGCCGTCAGGCCCTGCTCGGCAGCTGAACCCTTTCGCTGGCTCGAATGCGTCGTCCGTTCCGAGCACCCCCGCTCCTGATCAGCACGCGACGGAGGCGACGGACGGAGGATCTGAACCGGAGGCGGAAGGGCCTCAAAAGAAGGCGAAGGTGAACAATACCATAGTGCGTCATACCTGGTTATTCCAGTATCTTTGTAACTAAGTCCTTCATAGCCTCCTAGCGAACGCATGCGGCAGTTCCTGCATCTCTGGGCGCAGAAGGCACAGAAGACCCTCCTCCTTCGTGAAGCAGGCCCCGAGTATCCCCTTCAGTGCGCTACGTGCAACTCGCTCCTCAGCGACCCCCAGTGTGCCTATCGCTGCTTCGATTGTCTCCACGCTCCCGTCGAATGCCAGCGATGTGTGGTCGACACTCATACTCGTAACCCGTTTCACCGCGTCGAGGGGTGGGACCCTGCTCTTCGCTTTTGGCAACGTCGCTCCCTCTACGATCTCGGCCTAGTCGTTTCCCTCGGACACGCCGGCCAGCCGTGCGTGTGCTGCCCGGAGCCTCGAAAGATGATGATCATCCATGAGCACGGTATTGACGCCATGGCTCTGCGGTTCTGTCATTGCACCGCCGACGGTACGCTGGTCCCCGACCCCATCCAGTTGCTCGCTTTCGGGCTCTTCCCCGGATCGTGGAGCCGTCCCACAACTGCGTTCACCATCAACGGCCTCCGCGATTACCATCTGCTCTCCCTGCAGACGCAGGTAACGGCTATGGACTTCGTTACCTACCTCCGGCGTTCGACGGATGCGGTTCACACCGACGGGACGAAGGTATGTATGCGGCAGTACCCTCGCCTTGTGGATGTGTCTGACATCTGCTCAGGATCGCGAGCGGGAATTGACCACGACGATGCGTGAGTTCACCTTCCTGCGAACGACGCGGCGCATGGACCAAGAACCGGTCCCTGGCCTGCCTGCGGGTAGCCTCGCCGTGCTATGCCCGTGTTGCCCCCAGCCGGATAAGAACATGGCACCTGATTGGGCAGCGCGCACCGACAAGGACCAGTATGTTTATACCTCGCCTTCCCCTCCTCTGCATGCTGATATCCGCTTCTCTATCAGGTTTTTGGACACGCTCTTCTATAGCGTCGATGGCAATTTCCATCAAAATCAGAAGCTCAAGCCGATGGACCCAGAGGACTTTCCACTTACTGAAGGGTCCGGATACTTCGCGAACGAGACGGACTTTGCCCAGTACCAGGCGAAATTCAAACCCCAAGTCAAGGAGGTCAGTCTGTCGTCTCCCGCTCCAAGTCTGTTTGCTCAACCCTTGCCTACAGGAAAGTTCTTGTAACAAATTCGGTGCAATGGGATACGGGCGGTACAGCGGACAGGTCTCAGGGATGGTGGGTTTGACCTGCTCCCGCCACATGTTCGTGATACCCGGTGGAATGGTAGACTTGCTCAAGGGAGAAGGGTACGTTCAATCGCTGCTGTCCTTTCTTCTACATACTCACAGTACTCCAGCTTCGCCTGGGCGGACTACGCGCAGCTCTCGGGTTTGCAGCCGTGGCTGAACGTCTTGAAACTCATGTGTCGCGGCTACGACATCAACTGCCAATACGACAAGAAGTTCGCCATCCGTCTCGCAGAATTCCGGAAGAACTTCGCACACTTGAAGAGCATCAGCCACACGCACTTCCCGCCGACTCGATCTCTCATCCCCAAGTTCCACGGTGCCGCTCATCGCCTATGGTGTCAGATCTGGCGTTCCTATCACTATACGCCCGGCGTCGGTATGACAGATGGCGAAGCCTCGGAGCGTATCTGGGCGGGATTCAACGCTTTGGCCATTCGAACGAGGGAGATGTCCGCAGGACACCGACACGATATCATCAACGACTACCACAACGACATGAATGTGCGTCGAGTGCACGGAATGCGTGAGTCGTTGCACACCCGTCCCGACATGAAACTGACCCGCCATGGCACAGCGAAGTATCTGTACGGAAGGCTCAAGGAGGCGGAAAAGCAGCTCGCAGAGTCGTCGCATCACCTCGCCGTAAGGCTGGACACGGATCTACCTACGGATCATCCGGATCCGGACCTACGGGTTTTGCCCGGATTTAGAGCTCGACCTAGAACCGGGCCGATCCGGGGCCACGGTTCACCTGGATCCGCGGATCCGGATCCAGGTAACCCGCGGGTTGACCTGCCCGAGCACTCAAAAAATAAATGGTGGAATTTTCGTATTGGTACAGCATAGATGTATAGATACCAGCTCTGCATGCATTCGTCAACTTGAAGTAAAGGAAACGGCGTCGAAATGAAGGAGATATGAGCTAAACTATGTGGGGAGGGGGAGGAGGAGGGCAGGGGGGTACCGGGCGACCCCGTGGACGGATTTGGATGGGAAGCATATCATTAGAAAGGGAATGCGTACGCGATTCCAACGCTGCCATTCGCAAGCCGGTCCGCGGTGTAACGGTTCCGCTACGCGCAATATGGCTGTGAGCCAAGGCTGACATCTTGGCTTGGCCATAGAACTTCGTACACTGGATAGAATTCGATGCGAATGGATGCAAATGGGAGGGGGGGCACTGTGGTCAAATCTGAAACCTCAATGAGCGCAATAAACGAAGCCCAGAGAGGAGAGTGATTGTAAAAGCTGTAAAGTATGACTGTCCGTGAAGAATGGCCGATAGCGAACGTTCTAACGGTCGGATTGAGACGTACCTGGATGCGGCGGATAGCCCTGCTCTAGCCCGTCCTAACGAGCCCATTCGCAACTGTATACGCCCAGGAACGGCTCCAGAATCGCAAAATTTTTGATGCCATCATCGCCTCCTGCAGGTCTTCCTGAACTTCTAGCCCTTCTGTTGGACAAAAAGGGTTCAATGAGCAGTTCAATGAGCCCACAGACTAGTAAGATGGGTGTGTAAAGCATTAGTTGTAGACTGTCTCGAGGTAAGCTGCTGCAGGAGCAGGACAGAGGAGGATCCGTCCCGGGTACTCCGCATTGGCTAACCCTAACCTAGATCCGGTCATGATCTGGATCCGGTTGACCTAGATCCGCCGGATCCGGCTCATTCCGGGTCCGGGTCCGGGTTTTCCCAGGTCTACCCGGGATTGACCCGGACCCGTTGTCCAGCCTTACCTCGCCGCTCTCGAGGAGAACATGAAGCCGGAGCACAAGCAGAAGATACCCACGTGGAGACAGATGGAGGCTGAGTGGGAGACGAACGTGGTCGATCCTCGGCGGTTCGAAAAGGCGGATAATCCCTATCTCCTAAACAAGAACTATGGTATGCTTCTTCCCTACTCGCCCGATCGGACACGTCCTGACGTTTGGAAGGCCTCACGGATAAGCAGTTGCTCGACATGATAGGCAAGAAACACGACAATGCTCGTGACGAAGCCGTAGGACCGCTAGGGTTCATTCTCCAATGCATTGAGCTCGAGAACGAAAGGTGTGCTACTCGCTAACGTCGTTGGTTCGTCGCCGGCTGACTGGACTGGCTAGGGATGCCGTCTTGGACGCTCTAGAGAGCGACGATGCCGACCTCGATGCTCTCCAACCTCGCTGCCAGCGCTATCTCTCCAACGTCGCAGCGTGTCTCACTCTGAGCCGCACCTACATATCTCCACTTGTAAATGAGGCCGTGAAACTCCTCGAAGCCAACCCCACCGTGTCGGCCCGAAGCACCCCCTCCTCGTTTCCTTTACGTGACCGTCGTGAGATCACAGGCGCGATCAGCAAGGGGTTCCCACCTTCGCGCGTCGTGGGCGGCAAGTCTGACTCCTGGCGCGAAGTGCACGACGCTGCCGTCGCTCTTCCGTCTTCGTACGACGACTCCGTGCTCCGTGAACCGTGCATGCGCGAGCTCGTGCAACTCGAGCGACAAGTCCGCCAAGCGCAGGCGAGCGACACGCTGGATGAACTACGGACAGCCATCATCGGTCGTGAGGCGTACAAGATCAAGAAGGCTGGTGCCGTCAACAAGAAAAACGCGACGCGTACTGTGACGCGTATTCGCCACATGGAGGACACCGTACGCACGGTCGCCAACCAATATCGCCGTGCCCGTGTGGCCCTCGTCGCTCTAGGCATGCCCGAAGACGACAGTTCTTTCCGCCCTCTACGCCCGCAGGACGTGGTCAAATTCACCGTGGACACCGAGCAGCGCAAGCTCAACGAAAGTCGCGAGACGGTATCCTGGCTCTGGGAGAAGTTCGACTTCTCGAACGGTAAACCAGACAGCCCGTACAACGCGTTCTACAGCGACGGTTCGTCCCCTCGTACTCACCCGTCCAGTTGCTGACTACTGTACAGCTCTCCGAGCCCACTGGTTTCGCTGCAGTGCGATCAAAAAGCGCTGGGAGGAAGATGTTCGGTTGCTGAGGGAGGAGATGGCCAGAACTGTACGGTTCTTCGGGTACTATCGCCGCGAGTGGACAGACCGTGCCGGGCAGAGGGAGGACGATCTTGAGCCAGCAGCGGCTGCGTACGCTCGCAGGTGTGTCCGCTAGTTTACCTCCTTCGTTCCGCTCTGACTGCCACCATAGACAGGCCTATCGTTACTCCCGCCTCCTCAGCCTATGCCATGCTCATTTCAAGGACAAGATTGATCTAGTGAGTGTCTACGTCTCAGACATGCCGTGTTTCCTAACTGGCAATGCAGCGCGATGCGTCCCTGAGTGTATTCCTCGATAACTTGCCCGTGCTTCGTGTTCCGGCCCTCGAACGCGAGAAGCGCAAGACGTCGCTGTAGGATTACGTACACTGCTGTCGTATGAATTCGGATACAGTCGAGTTCGCTCGTATTCGTAGAGAGACCGCGTTGCAAGTTGGGATCGGGCTGATGAGAGACTTGTGTATCCCCGCCCTCCCTACTCGCGCTGCCTTACGTGCTACTCTTCGGTGCGGTATGTTCAACGCGTACGGCGGTGTGCTAGACAATCTCCACCACGATCCATAGCGGTACAAAAGGGAAGCTCTCCGCCACGATCATCACGTCCACTCGCGCTCGACCACTCCTCATTCGTCATGCGCTCGTTCCAGGCTTTGTGGCTTTGTCACATTGCGCCGCTTCGCAGGCGATAGTACCCGCCGAGGTGATATAAGTACAAGACGGTCGTTACGAGGGTACTAGGCATCCGCGTCGGCAGTGTATCGGGATGCGCGGGGAGCGTTGTGCTCGTCCATCGGAGCAGCAACGTTCTGCCGCGCTACGCCGTCCTGCCCGGGCACAAGCAAGAGGTGTGCATACCGCAGGACGTAGTTCCCGACTTCCTACCCAGCCGGAGACGCTTGCGGGGACCGTTCCTCCTCCTGTCGCCTTCTCGAGTGCGCCGCACATCAGCTCTCCCTTGATGAGTGTTTCCCGGAGGGGGCTTCCGATTACTTGTCAGAAGCGGCGGCGGACAGTCGCCAGTACAATCGGGGCACCCCAGTCGCTGTCGAGCGCGGCGCGCATGAATAGAGTATGTCAGAGTGCCCATGCGTACGACTCAAGCATTTGCTCATGTGTTGCTTTACAGCCGGGTGATATGACCTGCTCCAGGCAACCTCATAGAGTACACGCTCGTGCTCTTCCTGCGGAAGCTGAATTTCACCTGTGCGCACGTCCTCGCGACCTGGCCCGCCTCTTTGCGCTGATGGACAGTCCGCCGCCCACTCTGCCGCCCGCTCCGAGGAGGGCAAGTCCGACTCGATCGTCTCGACGCGGAGGCAGATAGCATCCCGCCTTCTTCTCCGTACCCGCAGATGCACGCGCTGTTCGTACTGAGTGTTACATCTTCCTAGTACTACCTAGCTCGCGCACATGGTGTTGTGGTGCATTGCCACGCCGAAGGCTGTCTCGTCGCGCGAGTAGGCTGCATTCACTGGACCGACGCGGCGCGCGCCCACGCCGCTCTTGTGTACTACATATCCGCCTGCAACTCCTGACGCCGTCGACTCCACCCTCGTAGAGAAGGCCCTCTACGTACCGTTCTCATGTACCGTAGAAACTTTGAGTTTCATGCTCTCGAATAGCTTCCCCGGCGTTTTCCTTTCAAATCCCCGCGTAATCGTGAGCCCATATTCAACTTCCCGCTGCATTCAGTACTCGACCCCGTCCGTGCCCTTGCACGCTCCGACTCACCTCCATTCCGGTCTTACTTCGTTCTCAACAGGGCTCCCAGCTGCGCTGGCACTAGTTCCGGTGTAATGAGCTGACTCTAGGCGACATCCTCTAGGGGTCCTCCATAACCCTCTTTACTTCTCTCTGTATTATCTCGTGGGCCTCGAGGCTCACACCGTGTGCACGTACTGTCGGCCTTCCGAAGACGTAGAGCTACAGAAAGCTCGGCGTGGAGGCCCACCCGATCGTCGCGGGTGGCACTGGGGCTGCAAAGTGATTCAAGCCACCTCCCGGGGGGTATACCCTTTTCCATTGCTGCAACAGTCGGACACTTGCTGCATATCTCGCCGCATCGCCCGCTAGTATCCATGCCATGGCAGGGAGACGGTGTTGAGATGAGCACGGTATTGCCAGGACGAGGTGAGTGGTGGCCGCGAACACCTATCGGTACCGTACTCAGATAAACTCCAACAGACCTTTGGCGAAGTGGATAAGCACACTGTCGCTGTTCGCTACGCGCGCCGCGTTCGATCCCGAACGAGCAACTCCATATTTTGACGCCGAGTGGCACAGTGGCTTCGGATGCAAGTGTAGTTTACAGATGCATCTGTACATCGGATCGAACGCAAATGCATTTGCGCATCGGGCGGGATGTGGATGCATCCGGTAGGGCGAATGCATCCGGGTGGTGAGCATTGCTCAATCAGATGCATCCGGTCAACTGAGACTATAGGGCTATCATCTTGTGGAAAAAGGCAGGTTAGCATCGAGCCAGTCTCCCCGTGTACGAATGCGACCCGCACCTCATCCCCGCCATTCCGCGAGTCTACATCCTGAGATGTACGAAGCCGGAGACTCGGCGACGCGCGCCGTCAAAATGCGAACGCGAAGTACGCGCACTCGGACATGGGATACGCGTACCCGCGGGCGGAGTGAGCGCTGCCGCGAGCCCTGGCGTGTTGGGATATCGGAAGGTTGCGCGCGGAAGGTGTGGCCGCACGCGGCCGCGGCGGTAGGCCTTGCATTGCTGCGGAGGTTGCTCGCGATAGCGCAGGGCGCAAACTCGGTACTATGCAGCCTTCCCGCAGAAGAGTACGTAGGCACTCACTTTCGTAGCGCACCGAGGGCGCGTCAGGAACCCACTGTAGAGAATGCCCATGCTAGTACGGTAGCATCCCTAGCAGGAACACGACGCTTACCTCGTTCTCACCGTCCCGCCACGCAGATGGCTTCACGCTGCCGCCCGCCCCGCCCGCCGCGCGCCCGCCCAAGGTACGCGCACTCGAACGGCTGTTGCGGCCTCCGGCAGGTAATGTGCGCGTCCCCTCCCAGGCGGATTCGCCGAGCTGTCGGATGACAAGACGCACCGTCTGGATCGCACGCCGTAGCGATATGCGCCCTGGGGCCCGTCCCGGCTAGCACCCGTCGCGGATGCACTCGTAGGGCGGTGTTGCCGGACGTGTGTCCGAGCGTGTCGAGAACGTCCGAGGTCCTGCAAGCGCCGTCGCACGCTACGCCCGACAGACACAAATGTTGCGCGCATGAGCGGCGGTACGGCCGCGCCGCGGAAGAGTACAGTAACATACTCGCCCCGTACGCGGCAACCCGTCCCGCCGACTGCCCAAGACGCACAGAGCCGGTCCGCCGTTCGCCAACGCGCCGGCGTCCCGCGACGTGCACGGCGTATTCTCCGGAATGCGGCGTGTTCCCCCCCTGGGGCACTGTGTGCGGGCGGATTCCGAAGCCGGTCGTGCATGACGGCACGGCGGAGATCTGTGTGAGGTCTAGAGGCGAGCCCGGGGCGTCAGGGTACACGGGCAGCGAGTGTCCGAAGAAACTCACGCGTCTGTACGTGCGCCGCTCACGGCGCATGCGCTGCTGCCTGGATAGCGGCCAGCCGGCGCGACGTCGTCGTCGTCGGCATCGTCGGCGGCCAGCGCGAGTGCCCCGTGTCCGTCTGAGCGGCAGACCGCGTCTCGACGTGCACGCCGCCGACCCGCCGTCTTGAGGCGCGTCCGTGGCGCGCGAGCTATGCGCACGTACAAAGGCGCGGGGTCCGGAGGAAGGCGCGACATCCAGAGACTGCTGCGACTCGGAGTCCTCCGCGCGGGCGAACGTCGCGGCCGGCCATGCTCGACGGCACGAGTGCGACTTGCGCCCGCTAGAAACGATCCGGGGGCGGTAAGGACGGAGAGAGAAGCTAGACGGAGGCTCACCGTGAAGACATGCGCCGGCCGCGGTGTGCGCTCCGCGGCTTGGTGCAGCGGGTGGTGCACTGGCGGGCGGCGGCGCGACGCTGTTGTCGTTCGCGTGTAGGCCGGGATGCGACCGTCGACGGCTCGCACCCCGTCGCGGTCGGCGGGCGGGAGACAGGCTCAGAGGCCGTTCGTACGCACGAGCCTGAGCGGCAGACGTTGGTTACCGAAGAACGGCGCACTCGCAGCTTCGTTCCGGGTCGACACCTCCCTCTCCGGATACCGCGCCATGGCGGGAACAGACGAAACGAGAGCGCGCGAGAGCGTCGCGCACAACTCGCTAGGGGCCTTGTGGCGCATTCGCCGACACGACCTATGGATGTCCCATCCGCGCACACCACGGCAGCACAAGAATCGTGCCACCACGTCCCAGGGATGCCCCATCTGCTACGATTGTGCCCGTTTCAGCATATACATCGCGCCCTCGCGCTCCCACACGCGCGCCGACACGCCTGCGCGATCCACACAAACGTGCACCTCGCACTAGACGCCGCGCCGTGCAGCACCAGCGAGACCCCTCCGCCCAGACGTACCCGAGAGCGGGCAGCGCAGAGGCGGACACACCCGTGCGCCGTTGCGACTCGGAGACGATTCCGGATACAGGGCGCACACGAGGTACCTCTCCCGGGCAGCCGCGCCGCCGTCTCGGTCGAGGTGCCGTCCCCAGCTCGGTCACGCTTGCGCGGGCCGTGCAAAAGCCCCGCCCGCGTGCTTGGCGGAAGTGTACAGACCGGCGCGTCGGCCGTTGCGGCGTGCGGCGGGGCCCCGGAACGGTCGGGCAGGGCTTCGACGCGGTTGCGCTGCTGAGGGCTGCTCCGGCGATGTGACCGCTCGCAGGGCATCGACGAACCTGTCCTCGCACATCAGCACGACGTCGCACCCAGCGTACAGTAGTACGGTCTGTAATCGCAGAGCACTCCCGACCGCCGCCTCCGAGACAGCGGCGACCGAGACCCCGACGCGCCTTGCGCATCCGATCCGGCGTGCATGCACGGCTTGAGCGGAGCGTGAGCCGCTCAGGGGTGATACGCGGCGTGCAGCTATCGCAGCCCCGGCTCCAGCTCTATCCGACCGTCGTGTCGTCTGCTCGAGGGTCGCATCCTCTCCCGGCAATGAGCCCGCCGTGCGCACCTCCGAGCTCGCGATAGCGGGTATGCACCGACGCCTGGAGGATGGCGGCACGGCGCACGCCTCCGAGGCGCATGGTCGTGTGTCCGCACACCCCGGCACGACGAGGACTCACCTGGAGACTCCGAGCCGCGGCGCAGACGTCCGCCCGCTCCGAGGCGACGAACCGCGTACACGGTTTGGCGGCGGGGCACCGCGGGATGCGGGCGCGCGGCGGCACAACGTGCAATGCGCATCTTTCCGTCCGAGGCCCCGTTTCAGGCGCGCGCGCCGCTTGGCCACAGGCGCCTCCGGGTCGCCGCGTCCGCGTCCGCTTCGCCTTTGCCTTCGCGGGGAGACGTGGCGAAACACCGCTCGGAGGGGTGCGGAGGCGGGGGTGTGCGGCGCGAGTCTGGTCCGTGCGCGTGAACGTCGAGCGGGCGGGGGGTATAAGGGCGCGGACGTGGACTGACGGATGCCCAGCATCCCCTCCGAGCTTCCTGCTCGTGCCCCTCTCCCCTCTCGTGGCGAGCCGCCTGGCCGTGTGTGGGCTCGCCCGCCGGGTCGTTCGCCCGCTCGGTACGTCCCGCTCGTCGTCGACGGCCGGATGCTGACCACCACGCAGGTAGCCCCGGGGTTTCGATTTGCAGAGTACCGTCGGACGTCTTCCCAGGGCTAGCCGCTGGCCACACTGTATCACGCACGTACGTCAGGGACATTTGCTACCGCAGGACATGTGAGCTTACCGCTACGTAGGGAGCACCCCGTCCACATCTCAGCCGGTTGACGAGACCGAGTCGGAGCTTGTGCGCGCCGCGGCCTGGAGCGGAAACACATCCCAGAGGCCGGGCGCACATAAGCACGTCAGTTCCCGCGCGCCCGCGTGGGATCGTCCCGGCGCGCGGTCTCGGATGTGTATGTATGTACCTAGAGACGGATTAAGCCCGGGTGCGGTCAGATGGAGGGTGGCTGCGGGCGTACCCCGTATTACTGCAGTTCGCGAGGAGCTTGTCTCTCCCCTGCTATCGGCTAGGCACGAGCGCGTGCAGCAAGACCGCGGCCGGTGGCCGCCGTCGCGTTGAATTCGTCGCGGACGACCTGTGACAGTGCTGGAGGGCGAGGGCGAGGGGGAACGAAGCGAAGTCAGCAGTGCAGCACGGCGTCCCGTCGTCGCAGGAACGACGCGGTAGGCAATAGCACACGGCAGCATAGGCAGAGACAGGGCATAGACGAACTCGAGAAGAGGGCGCACTCATAGCACGAGAGCAGACAGAGAGAGAGAGACCAAAGAGCGAGTGCAGCAGCAGAGACGAGGGCAGGCACGCGGAAATCTGCCCTGGAGACGGGCCATGAGAGTGGTGAGCAGGCATAGAGCGCAGGCTAGGAGCGCGACGAAGAGCAAGCGAGGGCCGGCTGAGAGCTGCTGAGAGACGAGCGAGAGACTGAGAGCTGGCGCCTAAAAGAAGAGAAGGCCATGACGCGTGACGTCATGCCCCCGCGACTCTCAGGCTGCTCTCGGGATCGACACTCACGACGCGGCTGCTCGGACGCCTCGATGTCCTTGACGACGGTGGCCGTCGAGCGAGGCTTTGCCCGATGGGAAGGAGACATGACGTCCGCCGGCTACTGAGGGTTTTGGGATCTCCGCCGCCGCGACCAGCTTAAGTTGCTCCTCTCTCTTTTTCCCTCTCCCCACCTTTCCCCTCGACCACCATGAACGAAACAGTTTCCATCTCGCGCGCAACCTCCCTCTCCCGCGCCGGTAGCAGGCGCGGCTCGACCGTCTCTCGCAGCCAGTCCCTCATCAAGAAGAACATTCAGCCCCACGACCTCCGTCCCTCCGACATCCTCATCGAACGCTTCACCGCGTGGAAAGCCATCGTCAAGCAGCTTATCGCTTACTTCGAGGGCATTGCCGACATCGAGAACAATGTCGCGCGGGAGATGACGAAGCTCGGCGCCGTCATCCAGGTCCCCTTCCGTTCGGGGAACCAGTTCCTAGGAGAGGGAGGTCTTCAGGTGCGTCCAAGAGGACTTTGGATCGTACAGGTCGCTGCGGCTGCTTGTAGCAGCCACGCACTCGGGTGGCCTTACAGCTGCCCGAATGTGTGGGTACTTTCATAGCGTGTTCATCCATGCATTCGTTGGACACGCCGCGCACACTGCTGTCCTCATTCGCGCCTTCGCCGCGCAGGTTGCAGGCGGTGACCCCCTTGAGATTCGTGGCCGCGACAACTCCTTTCTCTCGCCAGTCACGCATGTCTCATTCACGTCTGCGTTATCTCCGCGCGTGCACCCTTGCTTCATTCTCGCATTGGCATCGCATCCATGCACACGCTCGCTACAAGCACTGGGGACGCGTCCTCCGCGTCGCTCTCCGCACGCCACTTCCTTCCTTTTCCCCGCCTATTTGAGCGGAAGTCGAAGTGGGATGGCGAGTGGAACTAGAACTGTGACTCGCCGCGCGTAGTTCCACTTCCACCGTTTTGGCGGGCTGACAGGCGTGTGCATGAAGGCGACGCGGTGCACACATGGACGAGGCAGCGGTCACTGATGCTAGTAACCCTGGTGTATGCATACCTTTTGGTGCGGACGGCGCGCGCGCAGATGTGAACGAGGATGGACGTAGTGGATGCCTCATACCTGCACAGCGAGGGCGAGGTCGTGGTCAGCGGTGCGCGCGATGGGCTATGTGGGCGAGTGAGTTGATGAGCACGCTAGGCTCGGTCAATATAAGCGAGTGAAGCTGTGCCTTGCGATAGGCCTAGTTTTGACGACCACTTCCACTCTCACATACACTTCTACCTAGCCCGCTTCGCTTTCACCACATTGACATATTTTCGCTCCACTTCGCGTGACGCTAACTCTTTGCAAAACTGTAGGATATATTCTATGGCATCCGTGATAAGACACGCGCAATCGCTGACCAGCACGCCAACCTCGGGCGCACCGTGGACGGCTCTATTGTTCAACACCTCCAGAAGCTCCGCGTGGAAATCAAGGCGCATATAAAGGTGCGAATTCCCTCCCTCTTATAACACGTAGTACCTCGATACAAACACATACATAGAACATTCAAAACGATACGGGCAAACTGGCGACAGCCGTAGCGAAAGAGCGTGAACTGTCTGCGAAACTTATCGGCGACCTCGGGACGAACATTTCCATCCTGAAGAACACGCCCTTGAACGTCACCTCGAGGACCGACCCTTACGTCGCCAACCAGGCTGTAGCGCGTCAGCTCACCAAACAGGTCCACACCGAGAATGCACTGCAGAAGTCGCTGCTCCTCACACAGGCGTCCTCGGCAATGTTCGAGGCGTCCCTCATACAGGCGCTGCAGTCCGCCTGGGCGACCTTCGCCGAATGGCGCACGCGCATGGACAACGCCGTTCGCGACCTCTGGGGCAACCTTGAGCGCGACATGTCGGCGCTCCCTCCTGACCGCGAATGGATTTCGTTCGCCGCGCGCGAAGACCACCTCGTCGACCCCGAGACGCCGCTCCGCAACCCGGAGCACATCAGTTACCCGAGCAAGGACGACCCGAGCGTAATCCCCGTACACACCGGCCTGCTGGAGCGCAAGAAGCGTTATACGCGCACGTACCGCGAGGCGTACTACGTGCTTACGCCCGCTGGGTTCCTGCACGAGTTCACGTCGTCTGACCCAGCTATCGCGGACAAGCCGCAGTTCAGCCTGTTCCTGCCGCTGTGCACGCTCGGTCCGCCGTCTTCTCCGAGCGCGAAGAGCCACAAGTTCCACATCGAGGAGCGCAAGGATGGCGCGGGGAGCACGCGCACGGGGTCGCTGCGCGGGCTGAAGAACTCGCTCACCGGGCGCGGCGGATCGAGCGGGCGGGCGTGGGCGTTCCGCGCGCGCTCGCACGACGACATGATGGAGTGGTGGAACGACGTGCGGATGCTCTGCGCGCGGTACCTTGTCGCGAGCGAGCAGATGGAGCGCAGCGGGCCGGTCGCGGCGGCGGTGCGCGCGGCGGGGTACACGAGCGAGGAAGAGGGCCTCGGGGAGACGGACGAGGAGGGCTCGAGCATCGAGGAGGAGCAGGACGAGGAGGACGACGCGGTGTACGAGGAGGCGCGCGACGGGGCCGAGGACGATGCCGGCCCGCCCGAGTACTCGCACACCGGTGCGCACGACGCGCACGGATACCCAGTAAGTCTTCCGTCCCCTTAGGGCCTGCTAGACGTCGCTAACCTCGCTACGCGCACCAGGTTGATAAGAAGCCCGCTGCGAATGGGGAGGGCGCGACGGTCTCGCGCCGGCCGAGCAAGCGGCAGCAGGAGAAGGCGCCGGAGGGTCGCCCGCCGCACGCGGTCGCTCCCGCCGAGGAGGACGCGGGCGCAGGCGTGGCCCCGGGATCGAGTGAGCCGGAGCACGCTGCTGGACCCGCGGCTGCATCTGACAGCCGCTTCACAGAGGGCCTCTGAGACGCGCGGCGGCGTGCATGTAGGATAGGCAGTGGTTTGTCGGGTGGTGTTAGTGGCTCGACGCAGTGTTACCCGATATTCCGTGTCTGTGGTTCTGTGTCGGATTTTGTACAGTACGACAGGATGTGTTTGGCTCTCAACATAGTAAGCGTCTCAGAAGATCTCAGAGCTGGAATGAAGTAGGCCGGTCCGACGCTGAAATCGAGCCAAAATGCGTCCAAAAGCTGTTGTTAGACGCGTCTAGACTCTGGATTCTGAAGAGGCGCATAGTGCCTCTTCAGGAGAGCACCGCTGCTTTACGTTGAATCCTCACCTTCAGGAGCGGGCAACAATCGTTCCTCTCGCAGGAAGTTCAGAAAACGCGCGGAGGTCATTGTGGAAACTGACAAGCTATATTGCCGAAGTGGCTACCATACAAGTACAAGACCACGCGCATACAAAACCCCAGGCCGAACAGACGTCCAATCCATCGGCAGGACACTGCTGTGCATAATCGACAATGGGACCTCCGGGCAGGGCGGCAGTACCTCCGGTACGAGGCCAAGGAGCATGGACTCTTCCCAAAGTACGGGTGTGCCCAAGGGAATGTCGCTTGAGCATTCCGGTGAAGCGCTCTCGCCGAAGGGAGTGTTTAACGACTCAGAGTCGCTGGCAAGAGTTTCATCTGCGAATTCGACTGGGGCCGCCTCGAGGGAGCCGAGGTCCAGGTCCAGAGGGGATACGTCCGTCTGAGAGGCGAAGGGAGGTTGGTCCTCTAGGGCGACGGGGAGTGGTGCAGGCTCGTTTTCTTCTGCCACGGGCGATGTACTTGCAGATGCATCGACTTCGGCTGTACGCGCGGGCTGCTCATCGTCTGCGGCAGACTCCTTCCGAACAGTCCGGTATGGTTCTCCTGCGTTGTCTCTTGCGGCGACCACTGCATGCTCGTCGTTCGCAAGAGTCTGTGGCCGTCCAGAGCCACCGTCTAGGCCAGCAGCCTCGTCCTCCTCGTCTTCGTCCAGGCACATCGCCTCCATCTTCCACGGGAACTCAAGCTCGTCGACGATCATCCTGTCCGTACGCAGCGCGCGCTGATTCTTCACGACCTCCTTCAAGGCGAGGTGGTGCATGCGGAGGTAGTCTGCGGCCGTGCGTGTCTTCGACTTCTTCTTTCGGCCAAGGGGCACGGTAATCGCCCGCAGCTTCGGGGGACACACAAACGCCGGATGGCGAGGGAGGGTCTCGGCCGGGGTTTTCTGTACCCCGACGAGTGGGTGGGTGCCGTATTCCTCTTCCTCGTCCGGATTCGTAGGCTCAATCATCTTGTTGGGCCTCCTGTAGCATCGGGTTAGCCGGGCATTTGGAGCCTGACTGATACTACTCACACTTTGCCCTGCCTGATCTTCTTCGTGATCATGTACCCCCAGGGCGTCGCGGTCCGTGGGCGGTTATCAAGGGATTGAGCCATGGAGGAGTCTGGCGGAAAGGGCCGTTCGTGAGCCCAGGTCACTTTTTGTCCGTGGGGCTCCTCCACCGCGGGTGTATACGCCGGCAGCGCGGCGTGGTCGAGCGGTGGGGTTTTCGGACCTGTGGCTTCATAGTAAGGATGCTTGCCAATACAGAAGGAGTAGTAGTAATATCGTACAAGGAGTGATCTCGGGCGACTCTCCCCGGAGAGAGAACCTGCTCGCTGCGGTCCGAGTCTTCCGTGCGGCGGCTGCAAGGAATTATAGCGAAAATCCTTAGTGGCTATGAAAGTTAGCCACACTGACGGGCGTACCTCTCATCTCAGCACCAGCCTTGATGTGGCGCGCGACGGCCTCGTGGAACCTCTTGCTATCGAGCATCTCTGGGATGAGCAGCTCCTTCCTCAAGTTCGATCGCCGGTGTACGGGCGCGAGGCTCCTCTTCGCAGTCTGCGTGATCAACACGGACCGCGGCTTCCCCATACGATCGGTTGCGGTAATCGTAGACGTTCCTCTAGGACCCTGCGCACCGCTGGTCGACGGCAATTCTACGACGCGAGGCGCGCCGATGAAGCTCAGGCTGGCTATCATGGTGGTGGTGGAAGACGAGAGACCGGCTGGGTGTGGTTAGCGGACGCACAGGCGCCATAACCTCATATGTGTTTCCAATTCGGGATCCCAATCGCGTGTTGGCGAACAATGGGTTCGCGGCCTTAGCCACGACCATTGACGCAGCATTGACCGCACTGCGTCGAGTCTGGCTCGCTTAATTATTCCTCGGTGCCGGTTCTGGCGGAAGGGCGCCTCGTCTGAGGATTCTAGTCTTAGCATTCGCTGCACGTCACACCAAAAATCAATGCACCTACCTTGTCCTGCGCGTGTCGTTGTACGTCGTGAAGGCTACCATCGCGCGCAGAGAGGGAGAGGAAAACCAGCGGCCAAGGTTTGAAATTTGCGCGCCCAAGTCATGAGCGCTGCGATAAGATGAGATTGCCATGGGTGGCACTGCTTTTTCACACCTGCCACCACCTCGAGGAGCTGCCGCCGCGGAGACCGCAGTGACACCGTCGCTTGCACCGTAACCCGTACCTCTAGTCTGCCTCGCCTTCACAAATACTTGGTCTTGTACAAGCTGTTGTGCAAGTCTCTTCTGGAATAGACTCAGAGTGGGTGCGATACTCGGCTGGTAACTTGGTATACACAACACTCCACCTAGCTGCCTACAGTAGTACCTCGGCGAACCGCTGGACTAGGCAAGCTGCGGGCACTCACGTTGCCTGACTACGATTGACAGTTACCGCCACTCTGGACATATACAGGGAGGTGCCACTCAGCGCTCGACGTTAACTGCTTTCTCCCTACGCCGACCACAGCATGCGACGTCCATCTCTACAGTGGCAACGGCGGCTCTCCTCTCGTATCTCCGTTACCTGGAGTGGATTGCTTTCCAAAGCATCCAACGCCACAGAACATACACTCTCAGAAGACGACGAGCAAGGAGATGGCGAGTGATACGTTCGATTCTCATCTGGTATAGACGTTAACTTACTCGTAATAGCTGCACCATCGGACGCGATCAAGAATCCTCCGTCGTTACAGCTACCGTTCGAGCTATGGAGCGAGATTCTCTCGTATCTGGACTCTGCGGAGCTTGCGAACATGGCGCGCCTGTGTAGCCCACTGCGCGCCGAAGCCGAGAAGCTGCTCTACCGTTCAGTCTCCCTCACCGGCTACGCGATCGTCTTCTTCCACCGCACCCTCTCCTCCTCTCCGTACCACGCTTCACTCGTCCGCAGGGTCGACGTCTTCCTCCACGACGATCTCGACCCGCGCATCCCTGCCTGCCTCGCCGAAACGCTCTCCCTGCAGCTTCCTCTCCAGTACCTCTCCATCCTCTGCTCCCCGAACGCCACATGGGAGTACATGATCGTCCACTATTGCAAGCTCATCTTCTGTAGACGGTTCCCCGACCTCCGCGGCTTCCGCACCAATGTCCCCCAGTTGACGTTCGCGGGCCTCCTCGACTTCGTCGCCGCCCATTCCGCGCTGGAGGAGCTCCACCTGGAGATGTCCGATTCCCGTCTCCCGCCGAGCCTGGCGGTGTCGCCCTACATCCGGACGCTCACCTGTATGCCGCGCTTCGTCAAGGGCAAACTCCTCGCCGGGAAGCTGAGGGAGCTCACACATCTGTACCTCGGCCGCTTCTCCTATGGCGACCTCAAGGTTCTCTCCGAGACGCTTGGGTCGCAACTAGTCAGCCTCCGCCTAGGCACGCAGGTCAACGCGTCTCCCATCAAGCCGTGGACGATCGGCGACATTGCAACGAAGTTCCCCTGCTTGCGCTTCATCCACGTCGACATGGGCATGGTGAGTGCGTCCAGTTTTAACAGAGTTCGCTTCTGACGGGATTTTGTGAAGCACGTCCGCGGACCCGGAATGCACGCTCGCCCGATCGACTGGCAATCGAAGACGACAGAAGAGAAGCGCGCGCCTGGTATGCACGCTCGCCCGATCGACTGGCAATCGAAGACAACGGATGAGAAACGCGCGCCTCTCCCTTCGAACCAGCTCACCATCGTCTGGGCGTATCCTCATGACGACGGTGTCGTACTATCCTCGGCGGCGGCGTGGCACACGTTCCTCAACAAGGCCGTATACGATGTTCTGCTACAGTGGGCGCCGTACGTCCGTCGCATCGTCTACCGTCACACGATCATCCCGTACTTGTCAGCGACGCTCAGCCGTGATCAGACGCGCCTGGTGAAGATGCAGGATCCGCGGATGTCGGATGACTACTGGAAGTCGGTCTAGGACGTACGAAGCTCGGCATGTTCACCACGGCTCTCGCCATGTACCTATACGATCACTCGTCGAATATTAGGCGGTTGTCAGAGCGTGCTTATCTGCTCGTCACCATCGCCATCAGATCTCGAGAGGTTCAACAACTCATTCACTAACATGCCTTCTATCTTCGATGCAAAATGGCGGCGGCGGCGCCTCTCCACCCCGTACTACAACATCGGCCCGGGGTCCGTCGAGCCTGGACTTCGCTTTGTACCTCCGCATCGAACGTGACATTGCCAACCTACGAGCTCATACAACATCGGTACTTGGAACGTCCACATGCCATCACTCATCGACGTCGATGCTATCATCACGTATCAGCACACAACTTCGATTACGCCGGACGCGCAGGGGGCTTACTCATAACCATACAGCGTCCGTGGCCAGTCGGACGGTACGTATGCTTCCGCGGTGCATCCGTCGTCACCGCGCACCACACGATATGACTGCCACTGCTGCAGCGACCTCCACGCCGGCACGAGGAGACATACATACTCTACTGACCCTGGAAGTGTGTTCGCGAGGACGTTTGCGGCGGATGCCATCGCTTCTAGCGCGATCTCCATCAACTCCTGACCACGAAGCAGGTTTTCCCGCTCTGGATACCGGTAGCCTAACAATACGACGTCGGGGAGGCATTGGAAGTCAAGGTGAAGCATAAGGAGCCGGAGGTTGACGAGCCCACGAAGGGCATGGGCAATCCGTTCCTGCATATGAAGTCAGCCTTGCCAGTGATCTACGCGCCGCGGGATTGAAGAACAATATCGAAGACGTACCACCGAGGGATCGGCACCGCCCTCGCTCCGGTAGCAATGAACTTGCAGGGCGGTCAGATGCGGATACGAAGCGCTGACGTGTCGGAAGATTGCGTCGTCCGAAGCGTCGTCGGCACGGAACTCCAGCTCGAGGTGGGTGAGGCCCGGCGTCTCCGACTTGCGCAGGATGCGGAGCATTTCCGACGACGAGAGCAAGGGGGACGTCCAGCTGACCCGCGCGTCTTCCATATCCTTTCTGAACCTAGTGTGATACTTGTAGAAGCGGGGCCAGCACCGCAAACTGAGACGGCGCAGGGATGTGGGGAGGTGTGCGTAGAACTCGTCGTCGGGAAGCGGATGTGTCACCTGCAGGCGTTCCAGTTCGCGCCACTCGTACGACGCCTCGACGGACGGCGGCCATATCGACCGAGGCTTTCCGTCCGTGCGTTCGGTAAGAACGAGGAATAGCTCGCGTAGGCGCGGCATCTTCCCGAGCACCGATACAAGTGGCGGCGCGTCTTCGTCCAGGGTTCGTTCTCCGTAGAGTCGGAGCATCGTGAGCATAGGCCACTGCCAACAGTGCATACCATCGAGGGGGGCGGACTCGCACGGAAGAGACAGCGAGATGAGAGATGCGTGTGCGCGCTCCAGGAGTAGACGTACGCCGTGTCTATCCATCTCCGTCGACCGCGATGTAGGACGCAGCATGGGGACCTCGTAATCAAACGTTTCCAGTAGTGCGCTTGGTGGAGGATTGATTTCTGGAAGAAGATCGTCCTCGGGATGGCACAATGGTCCGTCCATGATGATGCGGCGTAGCTGTGGAACGGATAAAATAGCTTCCAGTACGTGCGCCGCTACGCCGATCGGCCTGTCGGCGTGACTCTGGAAGTCCATGAGCTCAGGGATATCGAATCGGACGGTGTGAAGGTTTGGCATGGAGAGTAACGCAGTCTCGATGAACCGCCCTAGTTTCTGTGCTGCGGCGATACGACTAGCAGGCCACTGCAGCCACTCGTCATACAGAGTCGGGCCGAAGTCCTCTTCTGTCAGGCGGAGCATGTCGGGACGTCGGAATGGACCATTGAATCGGAGCACACTGCATTGAAGATCAACGTATTGCCATGATGGCCAAGTCTAGCCTCTTACCGAACGTATGGCCATAATGTGCGAGGGAGAAAGGCCAGATTCTCCGATTTGTCAATGACTCCGGAGTATATGACGCATTCTTCAAATAGAACACCCATGCACTCCTCGCGTATCCATTTGCAGGTGAGGGACAGGGGTTGTAATCCTCGCTTGGGGAGGAGTAGTAACTCGAATACCTCGAGTAAAACATCGTGGTCCAGTCGACGTAGTATGGTCCCCTAGACATAGGCAAGATGCCTTATAGTTAACCAACAATCGAGTCCGCGGAAGGGGGAGCTTACGGTGCGCATTGAGCTTGTCAACGGCATAGACAAGAAGGCTGAGGTCTGATGATGTATAAAATAGAGTCTGGCGAGCCACGATCGTGGTGGATCGAAAAAGCGAGTAGTACTCTGTAGTACAAGGTGCTTTCAAGAGGTAGCGCCCGACCGCTTCGCGCTTAAGACTGTGCTAGCCCTACATCTAATCGGGTGCTCGTGGTCTATTAGTTGCTACCTTAGTACTAGTAAACGTAGTCTTACCTCTACACTAGTACTCGTGGCGCTTACGGAAATATACCTACAGTAACCGCATTCCCCCCCTTAAGACGCCGAGCGACGAGTGGCGTACCTCTCGCTGTCGCGTAGAGCTGCAACCTGGGTTCGCGGTGCAGAACCTGAGAGACTCGGAGAGCCCTAGTAGAGCATCCAGTGACCGGAAGGCCGTGTGCCCATGATCGCGGCGGTTTGAAGTGATCGGGATATCATACATACTGATACAGCACGACTTTGCGTGCGCGAGGCGCATACACCCACTTGTACGGACTGTAGACCGTATTAGAATATGATGCGTGCGCTCAAACGAAGGACTCACAACTACCACACCCCGATCAACGGTCCGTTCGAGTTCACTGGCCCCTCGGCCGTTCCAGATCTTCTGGCCCAAAGCTATCCGGCAGAAGCTCCCCGATGCTCGTCTCCTTCACCCCGCCGTTCGCGTGGCCTTCGGCGAGGCGCTTCTCGTAGTCGGCGGGGACGAGGAGGATCGGCATGTTCTGCGCGCAGAACTCGCGGATCACCTGACGGCACATGCCGCAGGGCGAGATGGCGGACGATACATCCCTGCATCACCATCAGATACGTTACGACGATGTGAAGGAATGACATACGTGACGACCGCAAGGGCGGTGAAAGACTGAATGCCTTCGCTCTGGAGATTATCAGACCGTTGTCTCCTTTGCGAAAAGTCAGAGCGCACATACCACCGCTTTCACGAGCGCCGTTCTCTCGGCACAAATGGTACCACCTGAAGGAGATAAGTACTCGGGCATTCCACGAAGGTCGTGCAGGAACTGACCGTATGAGGCGTTTTCGATGTTTGCGCCCTTGATGATCTCACCGGTCGTCGTGAGCAGCGCCGCGCCGACGCGGAATTTCGAGTATCTGCAATACGCAAACTCCTTTGCTACCGGATAGGATCGCCATAGTAGGGTCGATAGCGATAGCGAAGCGAGCGCATATAATCAGTAAAGTTTGCTCGCCGTTACAAGACCGAAACTGAACACCTTCGAAAGCAGCCTTCACGAGGCGCTCTTGGTCGTTGGGTTGTATTGACCAGGTAGAAACGGACATGGTGGTGGGTAGTAACTACTGCTGAACAGACTCGGCGCGATAATGGCATCCTGCGGCAGTGAGCGAACGCGAAGAACCGTGCCCGGATAGGCAGGTGCTGTGGTTCGGATCGTGGCGGAGGGTTTGGGCGATAACCTGCCCTTTCTCACAGTTACTGAGGTGCAGTAGCGTGAGTAAGGTTGATTCCATGGGGCACCTAGAACATAGAAAATTGTCGCAGACCAGCAAGACGATCCGCCTCTGTTCGTGGTTGATGTGGACGACAAAGTGAACCCTAACCCGTCGGGACTCGGGAGGCCGTGTGTAGCGCCGGAAGCCGGCCGGTGCCGGGAGGGGCCGAGGCGTGAGGAAATTGGCGGTCGGGCGAGCTCGTCACCGTCTCGCCCGGCGACGCCCTCACTCCCAACCGCGACCACCACCCCTCCCCCGCCGTCTCGCGCCGTCCACACCATGGTGCGCCCCATCTCCGCCCGCCTGGCGCAGGCCCTCCGCCCCCGCCGCCTTCCCCAGTCCGCCCCGCGCGTGCGCCAGCAGCAGCGCTTCGCGTCGTCGACGCCCAACACGGAGGAGCTCCAGAAAAAGGCCCAGGAGACGCTTGCGACCGTGCAGAAGGGGCTCGGCCAGGCTTTTGAGGCCGGCAAGAAGTTCCTCGGCCCCGTAGGCGAGAAGGCGGGCAACCTGCTTGGAGGTATGTCTGTTTTTCTTGCGCATATATCCACGCGTCAAGGCTGCGCGTTTTCCACACGGCGCATACGTGTCGGTGAAACTGCGAGAACCTGGATAGTATGCTGACTGTGTTCAATGAATGTGCAGCGTACCGGGAACCCCTCCAGTACAACTTCGCCGTCTTCCGCGAGGTCCTCAAGCAGGTCTACGTCGCGGAGCGTCTCCAGCCCCCTCCCGTTTCCGCCTTCTCTTCCGTCTACTCTTCCCTCTGGTCACGCGCAAGCAACGTCCAATACTGGCGTGAGCTCGCCCGGTCAGGCGACCTGACCAAAGTCGGCATCTACGCGGTCGAGGCGTACGGTATCTTCAAGGTGTGTACTCTCACCCTCTAAGTGCGCCAGGTTGCTAACTCGCGAGTCACAGATTGGAGAGATCATCGGGCGTAGAAGCCTGGTCGGCTACAACGTCCAATAGAGTGATCGGTTTACTCCGAGCTGTAAATTCGCCTTAATATGCTTTCGCTCCTTGACGTGGTCGTCTGGTGCGAGATTATCCCACATACGCTATGCAGCCCTTTCGTCCTCGCCGCGCGCAAGTCACACATGGTGCAAGACGTTCGCTACCATACCTCGGTTCCACGCCTCCTAAACGAACCGTCTACTCTGTCTTCCGGCCTGATGGTGTTGCTGCGCTTCTCCTCGAGGTCGTTTTCAACCACCACACCACGATTGCGCTTTTTAGCTCCATCGTTTGGCATACAATCACGCTGAAACATTGCAGGAGAGTCATCTCCGGACGGTCAACTTCAAGGGCTCGCGAAAGCGTGCTCGTAGCGCACCGCGCTGTGATGGAGTCGGCGCACATTCCGCCGATGGACTACTACCCCAGCAAAGGGGGCGGCGACAAGCTTGCCACGGGCTCAGCCGTGTACTGTTGGAAGTGCACGTCCGAGCCTGTCTTCCACGATGACGATGCGCCCGGTTGTCTCAAGGCTCTCCCGAGTGCAAATCCGGTAACGCCACCCGCTTGTACGAGGATGGAACGCCGTGATCTCTCGCAAGGATTGCTCTGAAGGAGGATAGGATAATTTAACTGGCCGTGCCGGCGTTGAACATCGCTGTGTCGTAGTGAGCCTCTCGCGTCGATGGTCGCATCCCCGAACTACATGCTCACACGAACAGGTACACGGTATGTACACGTCCCACTACGCATTGCTGCCACCGCCATCGCCGTGCGTCACCACGCTACTGAAACTTTTGCAGGGAAACGAGAGTGTCTACTCATAGCCATCGACTACCATGGCCCGTTAGGCGACGTGGACGTCTCTGCCGCGCACCCGTCGTCACTGCGCAGTGCGCACCACGCGATACGCCCGCTACTGCCGCACCGATGTCCACGTCGGCACGAGAAAACATGTGTGCCCTAGAGACAGCAAGTTGCTGGGGATGCACCCCCAAGCCCATCATCTACAGCGACGACAACCAAAAATGAGGTTCGGTCGTCTCAATAGCTCAAGACTCGCGCAAGTGCAAGAGTGGCCAGTTGGGTGCTCGGCGGACATCGCGGACCCGTGGTGGATACCTCCGCGGCGATGGCTACGTCTCCCACACACAAGCTCGTACAAGAACAGGTGCGCGCGGCGTACACACCCCACTACTCGTCGCTGTCGATGCTGACATTGTGCATTAGCAGATAGCTTATGCCTATGCGGGGTAGTATAGCGACTCACTCATAACCAGACAACTCCCGCAGCCATACTGGAGCAGTCGGCTCGCACTCCTCTGCCATGCACTTTGCGCCGTCACGAACGACGCGGTACGCCCGCCACTGTTGCAGTCTTTCCCACACCGGCACGAGGAAACAAACGTACTCCAGAGACGGCGCAGACGTCTTTGCAAATATGTCGGCGGCGGACGCCGTCGCTTTCGATGCAGCGTCCAACAGCCTTCCGCGCCGGAGCTGCTCGTCGTCGGATAGCGCATCCCAGTAGTTCAGCGCCATGACGTCCAGGAGGCACCGGAAGTCCAGGTGAAGTCTTAGCAGCCGCAATCGGACGAGCCCTCGAAGAGCATGAGCAATCTGGTCCTACGTGCATGGGATCAGCACTCGTTCGCAGAAGTACGCCACTTTCCTCGTACCACTGGAGGGTCGGCGCCGCCCTCGCTCCGATAACAATGCACCTGCAGGACGGCGAGCCGAGGATACGAAGCGCCGACATGTCGGAAGACGCTGCAGTCCCAGGCCGCGTGTGCGCGGAACTCCAGCTGCAGATGCGTCAAGTTCGGCGTGTCCGACTTGCGAAGGATCCAGAGCAGCTCCGACGACGACAACAGAGGGGCCGCCCAGCTAACCTGGGCGTATTCCAGGTCTTTTTTGAACCGGCCGTGATGATGCTTGTAGTGGCGGGGCCAGCAGCGTAGACTGAGGCGGCGCAAGGACGCAGGGAGGTGGGCGAAGAACTCGTCCTTGGGGTCGGGGTGCGTCACCTCCAGGCTCTCGAGCTCGTACCAACTGTACGGCGCGGCAAGGGGCGGCGGCCATATGGTCTGATGCCGACTACCTGCAGGCTCGGCTAGGAAAAGGGACAGTTCGCGGAGGTGCGGCATCTTCCCGAGCATGGTCACAAGCGGGGGCAGGTCCTCGTGAAGCAACCGCGCGCCGTCGAGCCTCAACCTCGTCAAGCGGGGCCATTCCCAGGCGTACATGTTCTGCAGAGGGGCGGACTCGTACGGGAGGGCCAAGGAGACGAGAGAGGCGTGCGCGCGCTCGAGAAGGAGGGTGACTCCGTACCTGTCTATTTCCGGCGCGTGCAAGGGAGGGCGCAGCATCAACGCCGTATAATGGAACGTTTCGAGAAATATCGTCGGCGGGGGTGCGATTTCCAGCAGCAGCTCGTCGAAGGGGTGGCAGAACGGCCCGAGCATGTGGATGTGGCGCAGGTGCGGGACCGAGAGGACCGCCTCGAGGACGTGTGCCGGCACGCCTTCCCGCCAGTCAAAACAGCCCTCGGTGTTCTCAGGTATGTTGAAATGCAGAGTGTGAAGGTTGGGCATCGACGAGAGCGTGTCCTTGACGAACTGACCGAGCTTACGCGCTGCGGCGACACGCCGAGCAGTCTCCTGCAGCCTTCGATCGGTGCAGTGGCTCGGGACGGCAGAGTATACCCCGGACAGGTCTGGGCGATTGAACGTCCCGTTGAAGTGAAGGATCCTGGAGCAAGAATTAGCCCTCCGTAAGCGTCAACGCAGTCGGTCACTTGCCGAACATGCGGCCACAGTGAGCGAGGGAGGAAGATCGGGTCCTCCGGTTTTCGATCGAGGGCGCCGGAGTGTATGGCACACTCTCCGAAGAGAGTGGACATGCATGTCTCCCGTATCCACTTGCAGGTGAGGGACAGAGGTCGTAGACCCCGTGCGGGACGAAGCAGCTCGAACACCTCGAGCAACCCTTCGGGGTCCAAACGACTTAAAGCGTCCTGTGTATATGCCGTACCGTGACAATCAGTTACGCGACGTCGACACTGATATGTTGGAGACGTACAGCACGCATTGCACCGGTAGTGGACACCATTCACAGTACGTTCGAGAGTTTCGGATGAAGACGACCTGTGCCAGTGAGAGTACAAAGTATAGAGTCAGCGTCTGACGCCATGAGGCTGCATGGGAAGCGTAAGCTGAGGAATTTCGCTGCCACGCCTCCCACGCTCTACCGCTTGCTAACGGACGCGTTCACAGGCGTGCCCAGCTGCAGGCTGATGAGCTGAGAACCGAGCGTCTCAGCCAGGACGTTGCGTTCGCCGTAGGATTCGGAGAAACGGGCGAGGTACAGATGGATGGGCCGCCGATGAGCCGCTCCTTGACGCAGAGGGATATGCTCGCGAGCGTCCGGTGGAAAGCAACACTGCTAGAGCTCGCGGAAGCCTAGCACGGGAATATCCATGTGAAACTACTCCCGCGCGGAATGGGGTTCGGGGGGCCGGCGAACGCCGTCTGCGGCACGTTGTAACGGAAGACGCAGAGGGAGTCGGGGAAGCGTCCGGTCCTGCGTCAATTTCAGTAGTCTATCTGGACCTGCAGCATAACGTTGTGGCGGCGGAAATGATCACGGCACCACAATGGCCGACGCGCCCGATGAGGCTAGCCCGTACACTGTCGCAGAACATATCAACGGAACAACAGGTTAAAGGAGAAAAACAGGCGTCACGAACGCAGATGATCGCGAAGTGGATACATGCTTGCTCTTCAATGGAGCACGAGTGACCGAGTCATACGTCTGAGTCTGCATCCCTCTACTCGTCCCTATTAAAACTGGTTGGGAGAATCGTCAGCATTCGACGTCTGTTTGGGCTGGAAAGGCAAGCAACTCACTCAATCCCGAGCAGCTTCCGGCGTCGAGATTCCGTGGAGGGTACCTACGTGGCATCGGTGGTTGCGTCCCCGAGATCTTGAAGGTTCATACAGGAGGTAAGAGGATCGTCCAGATTCAACTACTCATCGCTGTCGATGCTACAACGATACGTGAGCATACAGATTGAATGCACGTTAGGTTGTCAAGCGACTTACTCATAGCCGTACAGTGTCCGCGGCCAACCAGTGGGCTCGTACTCCTCCACCACGCACTCGGCGCCGGTACGCACCGCGCGATACACCCGCCATTGTTGCGTTGGCACCAGTTTCCGCAGCGGCAGAAGAAGACATACGTACTCCAGAGACGGCGCGAGTTTCTCCACGAATACTTGTGCGGCGGACTTCGTTGCTTCCAGTGCAACCTCCATCTCTCTGTCGCGCCGGAGCCGATCCTCATAGGGTATATCGTACCAGCAATAGTCCATCACTGCAACGTCCGGGAGACATTGGAGGCCGAGGTGCAGCCTCAGCAGTCGCAAATGGACGAGCCCTCGAAGAGCTTGGGCAATCTGTTTCTATGTCTCGAGTTAGCACTAGTGCATGCCGCATACTGATAAGCGGAGGATGTCGAAGACGTACGACAGAAGGATCGGCATCGCCCTCCTTTCGATAACGATGAACCTGGAGTACGGTGATATGGGGATATGATGCGCCGATGTGTCGAAAGATATCGTCATCCCAGGCGGCGTCGGCTCGGAACTCCAGATCGAGATGAGTTAGGTTTGGGGTGGGTGATTTACACAGAATTTGGAGTAACTCCGACGTCGACAGTAGAGGAGACGTCCAGCGGACACCGATGTCTTCCATATCCTCTTTGAACTTGCTGTGGTGTTTGTAGTAGCGAGGCCAGCACTGTAAACTGAGACGGCGCAAGGACACGGGCAAGTGGGCGTAGAACTCGTCGTCGGGATGTGGGTGCGTCACCTTGAAGCACTCCATTGCGCACCAGCCGTACGACGCCTGAATAGACGATGGCCATATAGGTTTGTGCTCGCGGTCTGCGAGCTCGGCTAGGGCGATGGACAACTCGCGGAGGTGTGGCATTTGACCGAGCATCGCTACGAGCGGGGGTGCGTCCTCGTGCATGGGTGGAGCGCCGTAGAGCCGCAACATTGTCAACCGGGGCCATTCCCAAGAGTGCATGTATCGAAGAGGTGCGGACTCGCACGGGAGGGAGAGCGAAACAAGGGAGGTGTGGGCGCTCTCGAGGAGGAGACGCGCGCCATGTCGAGCAATTTGAGTGGTTCGTGAGGGAGAACGGAGCATCCGGACTTCGTAGAGAAACGTTGACAAGGAAGTGGCTATAGGAGGGGCGATTCCAAACATGAGATCATCCTCGCCATGGGAGAGAGGCCCGAACATCAGGAAGTGGCGCAGATGTGGGACGGAAAGAATTGCTTCGAGTACGTGGGCGGCCAAGCCGACTGGCTTGTCATAGGGATCGGGGTCATCTTTCGCCTCGGGCATGGTGAAACGAACAGTGTGGAGACTTGGCATTGCCAGCAGCGCCTCCTTCACGAAGTGGCCCACCTTCCGAGCTGCAGCGAGACGACGAGCAGGCTCCTGCAGCCACTCATCGTAATGGTGCGGGCCGAAGTCTTCTACAGTGTAACGTGTCATGTCGTGTCGCGCGAATGGCCCTCTGAAGTGCAGTATGCTTGCATATGCGTCAGATAGGGACATCCTTGGAGAAGTTGGTCACTCACCGGACGTGTGGCCACAATATGCGAGGCAGGAATGTCGGAGTGTCCTTGGTGTCAATCGCGCAAGAGTATATGGTGCATTCTCTGAACAGCGTAGATACGCAAGCTTCTCGTATCCATTTGCAGGTGAGGGATAAGGATTTCAGGTCCTGTCCGGGGCCGAGTATGTCGAAAACCTCGAGTAAGACTTCGTGGTCTAAATAACCCAAGTTGTGCTGAATGTTCGGTCAGCGATCCCTGGAGCTTCTACAGTAGTCTGTTAGAGAGGCGTACCATGCGCGTCGAGCCGGCAGTGGACATCGCCGCAATCGGTGTTTTCAGACGACGGTAGTCTGGAGCAAAAGGCGTAGCGCGCGGCGATGACCGTCTCGATGTCCGATGGCGCCCGACAGTGAGTGAGCGTGCCACGAGGCCACAACCCCCTGGGAAAGCCCACGCGGCGAGCAGTGAGTACTGCGCCCCTACGTCTATCCCGAGTCACCTCTTTGGTCGCAGACTCAAGAGGTGGCACGGTGGCCTGGACCACTCCGTATACAAACACTATACCATCAGGTAAACGACACCCTCGGGCCGACGTCGGCGGAGGATGGCCGACGCTAAACGAGAGCCTTAAAACTCCTACCCGGTCGATGAAGATGACCCACTCGCTGTAGCAGATTGTATCAGCATCATGGCACGGGAAAATGCGTGACATTTCGGACGGGTGCGGATAGGAGTACAACACTGCCCAGCAGTGCACCCCAACGCCCGTGAGGCACCCCAAACTCCCTACTACTCGTCGTCATCGATGCTGTTGGAGTACATTAGCATGCATCTTTAACCGGAGCAGCACTGAAAAAGACTTACTCATATCCCTCCACGAATCGTGGCCAGCCACGCGGTCGGTAATCCTCCGCCGTGCACTCGCCGTCGTTGCGCACCACGCGGTACAGACGCCACTGTTGGAGCACTTTCCGCTGCGGCAGAAGAAAGCACACGTACTCCAAAGACGGCGCAAGCGTTCTCGCGAAGACGTTGGCGGCAGATGTCATGGCTTCCAGCGCGGTCTGCATGAGCTCGTCGCCTCGGCGCTGTACGTCCCTGAGTGACCTTGACCGGTGTTCCAAAAATGTGACGTCCGGAAGGCACTGGAAGTCTAGATGTAGCCTGAGCAGCCGCAGGCTGGTGAGTCCCCGAAGAGCATAAGCGATCTCCTTCTATACACCAAGTCAGCGCTAGTCAGCCCTTGTGTGAGGTAGTGGCTGAAATTAGAGGAGACGTACCACAGAGAGTTCTGTACCGCCCTCCCCGCGATAGCAGTGCATCTGGAGTACAGTGAGACGCGGATATGAAGAGCCGATGTGTCGGAAGAGTGCGCTGTCCCCAGCAGCGCCGGCGCGGAACTCCAGTTCGAGATGGGTTAGGTCCGGTGTCTCCGCCTTGCGCAGTAGACGGAGCATCTCTGAGGACGCCAGAAGGGGGGAGCTCCAGCTGACCTGTATTTCATCCAGGCGCTGCTTGAACTGGGTGCGATGCTTGTAGTAGTGGGGCCAGCACCGCAAGGTAAGGCGGCGCAGGGACGTCGGGAGGTGTGCGTAGAACTCGTCGTCGGAGTGCGGGTGTGTCACCTCCAGATGCTCGAGGTCGGGCCAGCCGTACGACGCCGTCAGCGCGAGCGGCCAAATCGGCGCGTGTTCGCTGCCTGCGGGCTCGACGAGGATGAGTAACAGCTTGCGCAGGCGGGGCATCCTCCCCAGTGTCATCGCTAGTGGCGCTGTGTCCTGGTGCAGCGGACGTTCTCCGTAAATGCGGAGCTCTGTCAGCCGGGGCCAGTCCCATAGGTGCATGCAATGAAGAGGAGTGGATTCGCTGGGGATGTTCAAGGATACTAGGGAGCCGTGCGCGCGCTCGAGGAGGAGACGCACTGCATGTTGGTCGATTCCAGACGTCCGCGTGTGACCAGAACGGAGTAACCAGACGATGTAGGAGAAGGATTCCAGGGGTACGAGTGCGGGAAGCGAGATTTCCAGTACGGCTTTATCATCAGGGTTGCACATGGGCCCATACGCGCAGAAGTGGCGTAGGTGTGGGGTGGAGAGAAGAGCCTCGAGTACGTGTGCCGCTATGCCGGCTCGCGCGAGGCTGTTCCGCCAGTCGTTCTCCTGGGGTAGACCCACGCGGACCGTGTGTAGGTGTGGCATCGCTAGGAAGGCTTCCTTCGCAAAGAGACCTAGCTTCTGTGCTGCTGCGGCACGACGGGCGGGGTCCTGTCGCCATATGTCCCAATCGCGCGGGTTGAAGTGATATTTAGGGAGGCGTATGAGATCGACGCGAGCGAATGCACCATAGAATATCAGAACACTTGCGCACAAATGAGTGACTTACAGTGATAGTCACGAGTCAATAGACGCACCGGACGTAAGGCCACAGGGAGCGGGGGAGGAATCTCGGGTTCTCCGTTTGATCGAAACCGTCGGAGTTGACGACACATGTCCTGAACAGAATCGGCATACATACCCCTCGTAGCCACTTGCAAGTCAAGGAGAGCGGTTGCAATTGCTGCTCGGGGAGGAGTAGCTCGAATATCTCGAAGAGGACCTCGTCGTCCAGGTGCCGCAAGCTTCCCTAGGGCCGGTGTGAATTGGCCGCACAATTGTGGATTGATAGGATAGACTTACAGTACGGTTTGCAAGAAGAGACGGCATGCTTAACGAACCTACAACTTGCGTGTGAAGTGGAAGGACCGGGATCCAAGGTCAGGCAAGGCACAGTTGTAGGCAGTGACTGTTCGAAACATCACTGGCCCTCGCGCTCGCCGTTTGGGCGTCTTCGTGAAGAAACTCCCACGATTGGAGACTGGAGTGACGCGCACGGGCGTCTTAGAAGCTTTGGCGCTCCTCCTGACCACGACTCCACCACTTCTCCTGGCGATGATTACCTAGTATCGGACTTCACAGGAGCGTCCCAAAATATTCCTGGTTGTTTGGTGCACAATCTACGGCAATTTGGTCAATACTCCCGCGATACGAGCCGCCTCGTAAGAGGCGGTGTCTGGTACGAGCAAACCAGATGACATCCCCAGGCCAGCGGAACACTCCCTCGTATAAGCGGTATGTCAGTCCCGTGCCACACAGCGGGCTGATGAATATATTAATTCTCCTATGAGCGGTATCTAACCGAGGCCAATCGAGTAGTAAACAAGTAAGAAGCATAGAAGTCAGTGTAAGCCTGAGGTTGACCTCTACAGGCAAGTATTGCCATCTACAGCGAGTAAAATGTCGCTAAGACGTTCTTGTCCAGTTGAGATCCAAGCCCGACGTTTACGCGGGGTATAGAATGCGAGTGCGGCCTCGCGGCGCGCGCCGAGGCTAGCAACGCACTACTTGCGCACAACACGCGAGGGTCTTCGCGGATTGTCAAGATCATCTAGCGGCCCATGTTGTTCGACACCTCACTGGCAGGCAGGCATACCCAAGTAGGTACGTAGTAGTACTCTGTTTCAACGAGCCTCGCTACCGCGTTACATCTCCCCAGACCAAGTAGTGCCCACAGTTCCACTGCGGCCATGACTACTCACCCTAGTGGCGCTTGACGTGCGCGACTCGGCGCTTCAGTGCACTAGCTTTAGTATGCCCACTTGTGCGACCGGGGCTGCGGCAGACGTGACGGAAGGCGACTTCCTCTTACTAACAAGAGCATACGAGCTCTTGATCCCAATGCAAACGGGGCGGAGGACACTTTTGAAGCTCGTACAAGACTGCAAGGGGTGCTCATGTGCGTGACAGCGGAGGCGGAAGAGTGGAATTCATTGAGGAGAGGCGGAAGGTACAGGGACAGGTATATAGATATGAGAACGATTGTTAGTCCAGCAACACGACTAGAGCAGCTACTGCGCCCTGAGGCCCGAAGCTCGGTGTGCATCTGCTCAAGCTAGCAGCTATATCCTACGGGGGAAGCTGGATGCTCCGAACCGCCTCTGGAGACTGGTCCTGCATCGCTAGCTGCACGAAAGGGGGACCACTCTTCGGCAAACACATCTTGACCCAAGCGCCATGGAAGAAATTCTGTGAGAGGTCAAACGTCAGCCGCACTGATTCACACTGTCAATGGGATACGGGACAGCATCCTACCAAGCCAAACACGGCACGCTCGGCGTCGTAAGCAGAATGGCAGAAGAGGAGGCCTTCGCGCTGGCGCGTTTTCGGGTTTTGCGCATAGAGGAAGTTGTCCGCGTCGAGCTCAACTTGAATAAGCGAGGTCCTGTCGGATGCCTTGAAGCTGAGCCGGACCTTATGGAAGGGATGGTACTTGTGGTTGGGGACGATGAATGGGTGAGTAACTCCGCCGGACACCGGTACGTATTCGGCGCCGTAGTGCTCCGCAATCCGCAGAATCATAGACTCAGGTATCCACGACACGCTTGATCCTAGAGGAGCGCCTACTGTCAAATCATACTCCCCGTACGGTGGAGCTGAACTTACCAGTGTCGAGTAATGCGCGCATACCGCTGGTAGCCCAGAGTGGTTCGCTAAGCCATGTCGGCAACGGAATGCGCCTGGGCGCCGCCCATTTCTCGTTCTTCGGGTCCCAATCGATGAGATCCATCCCCTCGACAAAGACATACCATGCCTTCTCGAAGAGTTCAGCGGTCGTACGGTCAATCATCACGTGTATTCTTGCAGAAAAGGCGGGTTCCCTCGGGCAAGGCCAGCGGTTGATTGCGACAAACCTACCAAAGAAAATTTCGTGCACGGTTCAGATGATGGCCCTCGAGCAATGAGTCAACATCGAGACTCACGACTCGTACAGTAGCTCATCCTGAGCATCTTCGACGATTGGGATCGGCCGAAGTCCAAAGTAAAGTATCATGCCCGCGGGTTGCTAGATTGATCAATAAGCTACATTGCAACTTAAGATGAATGCGTAGCGGCTCACATTGGTGCGTGGCTCTATAACGTGATTTTGCAGCGCGTGCAGAATACTCTATACGGGCGGCGCGAGAGGGTACGTCAACACTGAACAGCAATAATAACAGATGAGAAAAGATACACACGGGATAGGAGCGGCCGCCCGGGGTGTGCACTTGTTGCGTACTACATGGATGTCGCTCAGCCTCGTGTGATGATGCGGACGCCAAAATCAATGACTTACTCTTCGAGCCCCAGTCCAAGGGTACCGTCAAAGATGTCACGGTGCATGTTCTCGTTCACCGCGAGAGCAAGAGCGAACACATAGGGTAGGACAATCGGATCGTGCCATCGTTTATGAGCCCAGCTATAGCATTCGAAGGAGGTTTGTAACCTGAGGAGTTTACTAGGTGGCGAGCTTGAATTTTGCGAGCGTCGATCTCTGGGCAAAATCAATACTATGATAGTTTGATAAGGTCAATGCGCAAGATACGCATAAGCTGATACATGGATGCACTTACAAGCGTCACACCCGTCCGCGTATCTCAAAGTGTACGCCTCCGACACATGGCTGTTCGAAGATGCGCTGTATCCGTGTCCCTGGATGACCTGATGATGTGGGTGACCACGCCACGCCTTCGCTGCGAGGGGGGTACAAGAGAGATCTTCGTGAAGCTCTTGTTGGCCTTCCGCCATAGCCCAACTGTCACGCATAGCTAGTGAGCAGACGCGGAGAGACATAGCACAAGCGACTCACGTGATACTTGTCGCGGTATCAATATGCATCCGAAAGGGCGGAAAATCATCATCCAACGAGTGTGGCTGTTGAATGTTCTGCGAAGGCCGTGTCAACGGCTGCAGTATCAGATGTTATGTAATGCGAGATGCACTCACCACTCGGGCATAGTAGCCAGCAGCTGGTTGAAGGGCGTATGAGAGGAGGCCGCATTCGTGTACGACCTGCAACAACTTACATCGAGGTGCTCGTGAGCTCGGACGCTCGCCGTCTGCATGCTTTGGTGCAATAAAATGGCCCTTCGTAAGGCTACGACCAGTGCTGGCACGCAGAAACCCTTGACGACTGGGGCCCAGGCCGTACGACATGTGCGGTACATTGTCCTGGGCGGTTGTCTGGGAGTCAATATTGGTCCATCATACCCAGGCTAGAGAACAAGCTTACATCTTTGATGATCCCTGTCATCGGGCTTGACGGAGGCGTTGAGGCTTCTGAGGCGGCCGATTCTTGAACCTCCGACCCGGAGCCTAAGACCGATTCGGATTCCGAGACCGACTCGTACGAGTCGTTCTCCCGCGCGTCGCTATGCTCTTGACTGGGACGCGATGACTTGCATCTACTGACCGAGGCCTATATGAAGGATGGATCAACAGGAGAAGCTGCTTGACGGCTGGACGGTGGCAGATTCCATACGTACAGCTGCGCGCTCGGCTGCTTCGAGCCTGGGTGGGGCAATGAGGCGCAGGACGAGAGATAGACTTGGGTCTATCATCGAAGGCTGAGCTTCGTCGGCATGTTCAAGCTTCTGAGACATGGCACGTAGTGGGTGGCGAGGACGCGGATGCGAAGTGAGCGCAGCTGGTAGACTCACCAGCGATATATATACGAGTTCCGCATCCGCTTCAAGGAGAGAAACGGGACACTCTACGCACGGGGGCGTGCGTACCCATGGTGCAAAACCTGCCCGCCTTCGCGTTCGCCAGCCCGGAGCTGGCCCATGACCAATTCAACAATAAGGGGTGCAGCGTGTGGACGATGCGAAGCTGAAGAAGTCGGGGTAGCACAAGGCGGTAGTCGCGCCGCGGATGTTCAGGCAGCTCTCTAGGTGTCGGCCTGGACTAGACATGGCCCGCGATTGGTACGATAACTCACACATGACCGCACAGAGCTGCTTCGACGATGCAGAATGCTGAGTCGGACAACAAAAAGGCCGCGCGTCCGCATGTCAGCATGGACGCGCGTTGTTCGCGAAGATGGTTTCCGACGAGCCTCGAAGGGCCGCACTGGCCATATGTCGGAAAGGGGGCCGACGATCAGGGAGTCGTTCCCAGAGGCCCACAACGCCCGTGTGGCAGCGGACTTCTTTCGCGTCTGGAGGTACGCGACTCGGTCCGACGGGGTACCGCTTCGTAGCCCAGCCCCAAGGAGCACCAATGTGGCGCAAAATTGCTGCCAGGTATTGGAGCTCGCGCGGCGTCATGAGAAGACCCTGTCGGTGGCGTCGCACTGTAGGTCCATGAACGAGAATCTTTGCCCTTGTCATGTCAACGTACAAAGCAGCGATGCAGCAACGCAGTCAAAACGCTCACGGCTGTATATGTCGCAGAGGCCCCGATGGTACTGATAACGCGGGTGCGTTCTCAGTACCCCCGCGCAACACACGCTGTCTTCACAACTCCGCCACTGCATCAGAATACGAAGCCGCGTCTCATGATGCTTCGAACCATGAAGACAAATATCTGAGTGCTTCGCCCCGGAGGCCCAGAGTCGAGCGTGCCTCCTTCTTCCCAGCGTACGGACAATAAGCCCGGGGAGGAGTCGGACTCTGCGCCGCGTTCAAGACGGACCGACTCGCGCGGTGGCGTCGGACCACGGACAAAAAAACACGCTCCAAAGCGTCAAGGAAAGCACATGCACATGTCGTGGGAGGCAGGAGAAGCAAACACAACATGAGGTTGCGAGAGGTGCTTACCTGGCAAACTCCGCCGTCGTAGCAGACAGATCCTGGAGCGTGTGATCCGAGGGTACCCATCTCGCGTTGTGGCGCAGATGTCACTGGTGGCGGAAAGCTCTACCTGCGCGTACTAGCCCGTGTGTAGTCGGCTATTTGAGCTCTGGTGGAAGTATGTGATGCTCATGAAGCGAGTTGCGCCAGCGAACTACCTCGAGCCTCGGCGGGAACGCAGCGAAAGTGAGCAGGAGCAACTTGCTCAGGAAGTGTCTTCGGCAATTGCCGTAGACGAACAGGCGCTGAGCGGCGGCGGGGCCGCACGCCCACTACTAAGTGTCGGCGGGCGACTTGACCACCAACTACCCCCTTCATCGCGGTTGTCGGTATTGCAAACGTCGTGACTCTTTCCAAGCCTTGTCGCGGCCCAACCACTGCGCAACGAACTCCTGGAAACTCAACGTACGGCCACTGACCACATATTCCATCAACGGACGACTTAGACTGCCCACATACTTACGAGTCGCCGTACCGACGCAGACGTCTACGCTAGGTGTTCGCATGCTTCTGTTGCGCTGCCTATATTTGCTGCTCAAAGAACCTATAAGACTGTAAGTCCGGAAGAAGTGCATGCTCTTTGGTACGTACAATATCAGATTCTTCCGCTACTACAAGGAGCCTAAGTGCCGTACGCGCGTAGGCAATCGCGGACCCCCTGAGGGAGGCTCGCGCCTGTCTATTCCTGACGTCGCACCCGAGGCATCGAGCTGTATAAGATTCCCAGACCCAATACTCGTATTATAGGTGCCCTCGAGAGAGACGCGAAATACGCGGAGACCGTCCTGACGAGCCTAGGGGTATCCTCCCTATGATCAGAGTGCGTGAGGCCTGAGGTGACGGGGTGGAACATAAGTACCGACAGGATAGACATCATTCAAGATAATGACTTGTGTGGAAGAAACTATCGTTTCTAGTGTGGCGCGAGACACGCACGCGTGTGCCTAAACGCGACGGGGCCGGCAGAGCGAATTCGGAAGCAGGCTTGCGAGCAATACTTCTGATACGAAGCGCGGGAGGAGGTAGTATACAGCGACTGGGACGACAGAATCCGAGCGGCAGCTACGAGAGAAAGGAGCGCCCTCCAGGGGGACGTCCGGACTGTCTTCCCCGAGTCTTAGGTCGTTGAGACGCCCTACAACCTTTGTCCGAGCCCTCAGAGCCCTCAAAGTCCCTTCTGACGAGCCCCTTCTCTGGGATACCGAGAAGCGAATATTCGCATCAGCTCGCGACAAAACGCCCGCAGGCGTCGGCGTTGAGGATGCACGCGCTGCGGCTGCGGGCGAACAACTGTTTTGGTAGCGCCTGCTCTTTTGCGACCTTCAGCAAGGCCCGGAGAGGAGAAAAGAAGCATACCTTGTGTCTGTTGCGAAGAAGAGCACGGAGAGCTGGCCATATGTACAAAGGTCAACGACACACGTGCGATATATTATTGTGTGGCGGGATGCCGCGAGAGTCGCTCCGCAGGAAGGGGAAGAGCGGAGAGAGTGTCCGCTAGATCATGTAGAGTCGTCACACTCACGTACCACCTCAAACCAGTCGGGTTGCTTCAACACTATATGGCGTGTCAGATCAAATTCCGGCGCGACTCTGTAGGAACTTACTCACTTGCCATCTATAGGTTCCTGCACCCGCGCGCTCCACATCTCGCCCGCGTGCTCTCAACTCAAGACGCTCCACCGCACCGACAACGGGCGCAGGCCAATCAGTCGGCGCGCGCAGATGTACAACGACCGACGCTTCGTATTCAAGCGGAGCCGTCCCTAGTGTCACCGTGGTACATATGTACGCCGCGGCTGGGATGAACCTGCCGCTGGAGCCGCGGAAGCGTGAGTTGCGCCTGGCTCCCCAAGAGGGCCGCAAATTACGCTTGCCCCGCCTCGAGAGCTCCTGTCAGCAAACGAGCAGAACGTTGGGACTCGGAGCAGTGGAGCGGCGGCGCGTATCGTCATCAGCCGCGTTGAAGTCCGGACATGGACGTCGACGTCGACGCCTCGCAGGTCCTCCGTCCGAAGGTAGCGTTCGCAGGTCGCGTGAGATCGTCCGCGGGCGCACATGACGCGACGCGTACACAGAACTGAACGGACGGGCACTGGGTACTGCGCAGAAGCAGAAGCGCGGCGGTGGTGTCGAAGACCCGAGGCGCCGCCGCTGCTCGGGAGGCGCCGCATCCATGCCCGCTCGCGGCGTCCGCAGGAGTGGAGCCGAGGCTGCAGCATTGAATCCTCTGGTCACCGGAGTCCATGCGATTGTGTGCGCGTGTGCGGGCGTGTGCGTGGTGTTTTGCCCGAGGAGGGGTGCGCGGTCATATACCCGCTCGCGTCTGTGTATTGACGTCGAGGGCGAAGGACGCGAGCGCGGGAAAGCACCGCATCTTCGTACTCTGAATTGCGGTCTGCGGGCGTTGGGATACACATCTAAAAACATATAGCGGCTCAAGTGAGCTCTACGTGATTGATCAATGCGAGTCACATGCGTACCTCGAGTTCGCCACGTCCTGCGCGGCCATATAATGGCTACACGCCTATTCGGCGACGGACGCGGGTGACCAGCGCGCCACGAGAAGTACGAGCGCGCGAGCGGATGACGTCAGGACAGAAGCCCGTGCCGCAACAGCTTCCTATCGCCTGGAGGAAGCCTGCCGGACGCGCACGCGCACGCCTCGCAGACGGGAAGGTCGCGTCGCCGGTAGAGCGGGGCGTGCGACGAGCACGCGCGGGTTGCCGAACCACCCTACCAAACGGCTCCCTCCGAAATGGAACCCGGAAGCGTGTGCGCGGGTGTACGCCAGCGATAACTCCAGCGCGGGACGCGAGCAGAAGGGCAGCGTACAGCGACCGGGCAGACAGGGCCCGAGTGTGCAGCTGCGGGGGCTGGGAACGCGCTCCGGGCCCGGAGGGGGCGTGCACCGAGCGCGGGAGCGCGAAGGGCGCGGTTTGCATGCGAGAAGCACGGGGACGAGCCGCCGTGGACACCTGTTGACCAGGCTCACGCGCCGCGCGCCGGGCCCTGTCACGCAAGGTTGTGTGGGTGGGTGCGCGAAGCTGGAAGCTGCCCGCCCGCGCTGTCGCGGCCAAAACGCTGAGTGTATTTTGGGTGCGGGTGGAGAGTGTGTGCGTACATACAGCGGTGGAGGAGCTGTCGCGCGCGCGGAGCGGGCGGATCAGCGTCGGTATATTGAACGCCAGGGAGGTGCTGCGCACGCTAATGAACGGCTTCGCGCGAGAAGGTTGGTGCGGATGTGGACGAGGGTCCCCGGAATCAAAAGCGCTATGTCGGGGTACTGATCGTTGACCACCCCGGAGTGCGCGTGTCCGCGTCGGGCGGGTGCGCGGGACGCGGGATGTCGAGTCCGGGGTGGTCGTCACGTCGACGAGAACATATCGGGGGTCTTCTAGCGGTGCAGATGACCAGCGACCGCGTGCTGGGGGAAGCGGCGTAGGCGGCGGCGTCGAAGAGATTGGGCAGACAGAGACTAACAAGGTTAGTTCCCTCTTTGTACACGCGCCTAAGAAAGATGAGAAGCGCGCGGTGGTAATAGGCTAGAGGTGTGAAGCTCGCGTCGACGTCATTCGACTCCGGATTGGTTGTCGTCCGCTGTTCGAGCCCGACCTCTCCTGCCCAGACCGCGCACAGCTCGCGAACAAACTTCTACAAACTTGAGTGCAGAAGTACTTCCCCTCGCGCAGATCGGCCGAGACTCTTGCGTGTGCCGGACGAGATACAAAAGCATTCCCGCCGGCCTCGGCGTTCTTGCCACCAGTTTTGCGCACCGACGTCATCTGCGGGTTCGAGCCAATCAGCGTCGATGCGTCGCCAGAAGATAAAGATGGGCGACGTCACCGTCACGGCTACCCCTGTCCGCCAATCAGGAACGCCTAAGACCACATTGATGCAAATGCGTGACACCAGGAGGCGTCACGGGCATCCTGGCTTGTGAGTGGCTGCCGCTGCCCAGCGCTGCCCGTTCGCGACGATGACGGACGGGCCACGCGGGGTAAGTACAGTGCGTCCGGACAGTGGGGATCTGATGCTATCAGCTCGCATCGAGGGTGCGAACTTTATGCGCGCGCAAGTTGCAAGGGTGCAGTCCGCTTGCATGGCCCGCGTGCCCGAGAGAACGTCTGAATTCAGCGAGGTAATCTTCGGGGTGCGGCTAAGCCACACGCAGCCAATCAAGGGGAGTGGTCACGTACATCTGCTATCTGTGTGCAGTGATCCTTGGGGACGCCGGAGAGCACACTGTATCAACCGGGGAGTCGACTTGGCATACACGACCGATCCGGGGGAACGATCGGACGCCTCTGGAAGGCGCGCGCGGACAGCCTGACGAAGATAGGCCGACAAAAACAGACACCGAGGCAAGACCGCGATGATGGACGCGGGAGGACACGACGTGCACGACGATGATGAACGACTTGCTGCGGACGGTACGAGTGTTGATGGAGGACGGAACGGGGGTGTTCACGTCCTCGGTTGCTATGCAGACGTCAGTCTTCTCGTCCACGCATCCGTTTGGGGGGTTCACCGCATCTTCCATCTCACGCGCACGGGCGGAATGTCGCGCAAGACAAGGGTCCGTGCATAAATAGCCGTGTACCCTTTTGCGCGCTCCGCAGCACTCCTAGCGGACGTCTTTTTCGCGGCTGATTTGCGTCGGCCTGCGGCAGCAGATAGCCAGCGTTTCCGCGGACGGTGGAATGGAGAGGTGGACGTGGCGCGTCTCGACGCGGCGCACGAGCGGTTGAGCATCGCGCTCGGACGCGCGCCTAGGCGAGTCGGGACCGGCGCTTGGGAGAAGGAAACGGTGACGCGGCTGGATCTCCGGCAAGATCTGGAAGAAAATGCAAATGACGTATGTCGCTCCACAACGTCTCTAAGCTCCACCCGCCTGCACCTGTCCGCCTTCGTCGCCCGCGAGCCCTTCCCCTGCCCCGTGCTGATCCCCATCCCCGGGGCCGATGTTCAGGCGAGCAAAACATGAGATTGGTCTGCGCTAGGCGAGCGGCTGTGTGGCAGGGATAGACGAGGGGACGAGGGATGGGAAGAGGGAAAGAGCGTTGAGGGCGGTGTGAGAAGCCTGACGTCACTGTCCCACGGGTGATTAATGTGACAATTCCAAGGCTCATGCGCGGAATCAAGAGGTCAAACAACGCATACCCGGCTCTTACCTTTCTTCCACCAACTCCCCCCTCACCGTCCCAGTCTCCGTCCCCGCCCTCACCACCATGGCCGGCGACCACAAGGTGCGTCCCGCCCCCCGCCCCCCCGTCGCGGGGGCCCTGCTCACCGTGCGCCCCAGTGTCCCGTCTGCCAATCCACTTTTACAAGGCCCCAGCATGTCGCCCGCCACATGCGCTCCCGTAAGTGGCTTCTCTCCAGCGCCCGCCCCTACCCGGTGGAGCGTTCCACTCCCGCTCCTCGATTCCCCCGCCCTCGCTAACCAACATCCGTTCGCCAGACACCGGAGATCGTCCCTACAAGTGCCAACACTGCGGCGATCAATTTGCTAGGAGGTGAGTCTCCATACGCCGCGCCCAGTGGCTCTGTCGCTCTCCGTCCTCGAGCTCCAACTGATGGGTCTGTGTGCAGCGACTTGCTGTCGAGGCATATCAACAAGTGCCACGCGTCTGAGAAACCACCCACGACTACTGCCCCATCGAGACGGAAAGGCACTGCGGCCGCGTCGAGGGCGACAACGTCCAAGCAGGCCTGCGACCAGTGTGTGACGTCGAGTCTTCCCTGTGATGGAGCAAACCCCTGCAGTGAGTCTAATGTGACGCTGATGCCATCCGGCTCACCTGACCATCCTTCTCTCACCAGCGAAATGCGTTCAACGCAAGTGCCGCTGCACGTACGTCAAGTTCCATCGTCAGACAGCTCCGGCAGGCCCGGGTCACCCGGCGCCCCCGGCGATTCCCCAGACCATCCCTGGCCGCCATTCCATCTCCCTCGGTGCGCCCCGCCTCCCCGACGAGTTCCTTCTCGCCCCTCCCCCCGGTACGATGAACCTGTCCGCGCTATATGCGGCAGGACCTGCAGCCCATCAGTACGCACTGCAGCAGCAGTCCCTCTATCCCCAGGAGTATGCATCCCTTCCCCCTCTTGCCACCGCGCTCGCGCCTGCGGAGTCGCTAGCGGGCGGAATGCTGCCTGCGCATACACGCGAGGCTCTCGAGAACGATCCAGATGCCTTGGCGCGATATCGTGCACAGGCCGAGCTCATCAACCGCGCCAACCTCCTCCACAACAGCAACCTCGGTATCGCTCAACCGGCGCCTAGCGCCGATGCCAGTGCGGCGCTTCCTGGTTTGTACGCCGCTGCCGGCGCCCAGGACGGTCAGTACAGCCGATACAACCTCCCGCCTCCAAGCCAATGGGATCCTCCTCTCGCGCAGAACGCTTACCAGCGCCAGAAAGAGTACGAGTCGCAGTACGCTCCTCGAACTCAGGGCCATCCCTCGGTTTCGCCCCCATACGCGACCGGGGGCGAGCCCTCGCTCCAGTCCCACCCGCCAGCAGCTTCGACGTCTTCATCGTATGAAAGCGCTGCTCCAGCGAACTACCACCACTCCACACTCCCCCCTGCCACTTCGCTGTACCCGCCACATCACTCTCAGGCGTCGCACTCTCATCACGGTCACTCGCGCTCTGAAGACCTGAGCAACTCCGGAGAGGACTTCGGAAGCGACACGGGCAGCACGAGCTCCGCGCCGAGCCATTCGATCCCCAGCAGCGCCAACTCGAGCTCAGTCCATCTTCCCCTGCCGGGGTTCAACAACCTGCGCACGAAGGCGGATTTTGGCAAGGAGGGTTACGAGCAGTCCCAGCGGTACTCCTCTGAGCAGGGACAGAACGGACAGAGTCAGAGCCAGAATGCCCATGAGGGCGAAGGCGGGTTCTCGAGTGCATTCGGCCTCATGAGCCTCGATGACCCCAACGTGCTCGCAGGCCTCGCCAGCGACGGCGCGCCCTTCTTCTCGGGGCTGACGCCGAATGGCGCGAACAACCCCACGGGGCTGTCGCTCGCGACTCCCACGCAGGACCTCCTCGCGCAGCTGAAGAGCGCGGGCGGCCGCGAGGCGTTGGAGAGCAAGGAGATGCGCGACTTCTGGAAGCAGTACCTTCGCACGCCGTTGACGGGTCCGAACGCCGGCGGGCTCATGTTCCCCCTACAGACCCCGACGGGTCCCGGAGCGCAACTAGGACACGCCATCGCCACCCAGGGCGGAAGGCCGAGCCCCTCTAGGAGGCATTCGCGCGTCTCCAGCTTGCCGAGCATGAAGACACCACCGCTCTTCGCAGACGAGCGCCTCGGCAGTGTCTACAACCGCAGCCAGGAGCACTACGACGGGAACGGGGCGCACTCTCAAGCACAGCAAGCGGGCCCCAGCGGCGTCACCGGCGCATACAACTCGACGGTCCGCACCACTCTCCACGGCGACGCGGAGGACCTCAAGAGCTACGAGCAGGCGGTGCTCGCGCGCAAGGCGCCGATGCAGCTCAACCTCGTCCCGAAGCGCAAGAGCTCCACCACGACCCACCCCGCGCCGCCCAACGCGATGGGCAAGAGCAAGAGCATGAGCCCCGTCGTCCCCCACGCGACCTACAGCGGCTCGTCGTCCTCGAACCAGGGCCACGACGAGATCCAGGGCGGCGGCAGCAAGATCTCGGAGCTGCTCAACCGCCCCGCGTCGAGCTCGAGCGCGGGCACGACGGGCAGCAGCGGGTCCGGACTCTCCTTGCCGTCCAACGCGAGCACGGCGAACACGAGCCAGGCGAGCTCTTCGCTCGCGCACGCGTTCGGCGGCGAGCGCCCCTCGACGTCCGATGGCGTTCCCCACTCCCACTCTCCCCCTCAGCACCTGCAGGACCCGTACGGCGCGTCTGCTTACCGGCCGTCCTTCAAGCGCATCGCGTCGCAGACGCTCGGCCCCGACAACGCGAAGCGCGCCTTACTCGGGCCCGCGGGTTGGGACCACGACGAGGAGGACGAGGACGACGCGGTCCCTGAGGAGGATGAAGACGACGACGAGCCCGCCTCGCGCATGCCGATGGGCGCCCCCGGAATGCACTCCGGGGGCCTCAGCGAAGCGCGGCGGATGAGCCTGCCCACTCAGGGCTGAGCGGTGAGGGCGAGGCCCGACGTACCCGGCGTGCAGCCTCCCACATTCCCGTGGCTCGCATGCTCGCCGGTGTCCGGCGCGCGAGCGCCCCGCCCCTCCACGCGCTCGGGCCCTGTGCCCGGGTCCTCTCCACACGCATTTTTCGACGCGCGGCCATGGACGACGGTCGGCCACGCCGCGGCGTCCTGTGCAAAACACGGGGGGTATGACTGCGGACACGGAGGATACGACCGACTGATAGCAGGACCGCACGCGCGCAGGCCTCCGCGCGCGCGTGCGCGTCGACATAGGATTTGCTTCGCTCTGCTGTGATACGATACGAGACGAGACGTACGATACGATACGATTTGGCTGGTGCGGCGCGCCCCGCCCCACGGACAGAGGCCTGCCCGCGCGCGCGCCGGCCGTGTAATTTGCTGCTGTCGCCCGGACCCGCGTGCGCCTACAGATATTTAATGTACATCAGGTGTAGATAGAGCCGCCGTGCGCTCGAAGAGGGCAGGGGTGTGATACAGGCGTACGACGGGCCCCGGACGTGCACACACATACAGTACAAGCTCTTGGTGCCCCCCGATACTGTTCGAGTTTGATACGATTTCTCCGCTCCGTTTTTTGTTCTGTTAGTAGTACTTCCTTCCGAATGTCGCCGTCGCTGTACGAGTTCAATATCCCGTTTTCCCGAGTGTGTGTTTGTGAGGAGGGTATGCATGTCGTTCATTGGTGCGAAGGCGTAGACTTCGCGGAGGCGACGACGTTCATAGACTCGAGTGCGTGTAGCGACGAGCCTGCCCTACATAAACTCACTTCGAAGCACAGGGAAATGCGAACTATTCCAGCAACCAGGATGGACAGAAGTTCTGATTCTCTGCTACTGGACGCTCTCTGGTTTTTGACTCCAACCACGCGCGCATTCTCTGATACACTGGGAGCATTGGCTGGCTACTACCTAGGCGACGGCGCTAGACTCCTATGGAGGCTCAAACGCTCTCACCCAGTGCCTATAGCCCGACCGCCGAGCTTGCTTATGCAAGGAAAGCCTATCGGATTGGGTCGCTGAATTTCATCAATCGATAAGTGGTCGGATTAGCCAGGGAGGTGAGACATACCAGCAGAACGAATGTTCTAATTTCTGGGATGCGGATGAAAACGGCTGACAATAGGACTTCGCTTACAGGGACGTGGGCGCTTACCTGGACGACGCCTCTGTCGACTCTCGTAAAGTCCCTACTCTTCGCTCTATGCTAGGGCGCCCGGGCTGTCGTATATGCAGCTGAGTTCGCTGCTTTCGGTGCTTCGTTGCTACTGAATTTTTGTGCCGGGGCGCGGGGAGGAGAACCGTTGTTTGCGCTTGTTAGTTTCGGAAGCCGCTGCCAACTAGCCACAAACAACCGCCGAGAAGCAGAACAGCATGTCACGCCTTCGTGACCATTGTCCTCTCCGGCGGCCCAGGCTCTCCTGGCCAGCGAATCAGCGTGCGCCGTGCGCCCTCACGTGCCGCTGCCCGTTGGTTGTTGAACGGCGGGGGCGCACTGTAAGGTTCTCGCTTAGGGCGCGAGCGGGATATTCGCACGGGCGGGAGGCCATATATGCGCCGCGCCAGTGCAGGCTGGCTTCTCCTCGTGCCGCTCTCCGTTGCGCTTGGTTGACTCGGGCTTCCCCTCCCTTGTCCTCCCTCCTCTTACGACCCCATACCCCACGGCGACACCACCCCTCCGACACTCCATTCTCCCCGCTATTCTTGCGACAATGCCTTCGCGCGTTCCTTTCACCACCGTTCCTGTCACCCAGCCTGCGCTCGCGCAGCACGACGAGGTTAAAGATAGCGACGCTTGGGCCGAAGCCACCACACCGGCCGACGAGAATACCGCGCCGGTGGGCCTGGACTCGGAGGAGCCCGAGGGCGAGGACGGTAGGTGGCTCTCCTATCTGCTGCGGCGCGGCATCCTGCGCCGCCTTCATCCTCAACCCCCTTTCCCGCGCCCGTAGCTGTAGAGGATGGCTTCCTAACTCTAGCCCCGCCCATCGACATTGACGCGGTGGAGGAGATCGCCGAAGGTCTGTACTCATGTTTCCATTTATCTCGATGGGCGCTGATGCATTGCGGCAGGCCTTAGCCACATCTCTGTCGGAGAAACTACGGACGATTGCGCGAGCTCGGATGAGGAGGCACAGGACGGTATGTCTCCTTCCCTCCGATAGAATTTCCCATGACTAACCCAACAACGCACATCCTGCAGATGGTGAGGAGGAAGCGGCTAGCGATGACGACGACGACACCATGCGCCGCTTCCTCGCGTTCGCCAACAGGGGACGCGCCTCGGGGTCTGGCCTCCCCGCCTTTCTCGCCCAGCTCAACCGCGCCGTAGAGGACGCCGACGACAGCGACGCTGAGACGGCCGAGCTCTTCGTCTCCTGCGTCGCTGGTCACATCCGGCAAGGTCCGTCTTCCGCCCCCTCCCCTCCCCTCCAGCCATCCAACTGACCTCGCGCATCTCTGCAGAGCGCCACATCCAGTCCGCCGTCGCTGAGATCCTGCACGACGAGCAGCTCGTTGTAGAGTCTCCCACCGACGAGGACGGCCCGCGCGGCCCCAGGCGTGCCGTGAACGCGCGCACCCCTGAGGAACAGGAGGCCTTCGAGGCGTGGCTGGCGCGGCGCGCTGCCTTCGAGGAGATCGGCGCGACGCGCCTCGACGCGGCGGCGACCGGCGGGTGTACGCTTGCGCAGTTGCAGAAGCGGGGGAAGGCCCCTGCTAGGCCGCTGCGGCGCAAGCTGCTCAAGTACCTCTGTGAGGCCGAGTGAGTGCTCTGTCTATCTGTGGTTATGGTACTGTGCGATGGCTGTAGAGGTGCTGACGGGACTGACAATGCAGGGTACACGCTGAGTGCACTTACTATGGGATTAGGTACCCCGAGCCGTACGCGCCATATGTCAGCCCCGACATCAAGCAGTCCGGCCGGGCGTACATCGTCGAGTCTGGCACGGTCGGCGACAAGAACCCGCAGATGCACGCCTAGTCACTTCGTGCTCCTTCGGACCTCGGCCGCGTTCTACTCTTCGTCTATTCGACCGACGCCGGCTCGAACCCACGCACACTCTCTGGCTTCGTACTCATGGCTCTTCTAAGCGACCTTTCCGGCGACATTCGTTACGACTACTATCTGCACCTGGCGACACTTCATCCATTCCGCCCTACGTCCGCCGATGTCCCCTCCCTTCTCTTGCGACACCTATCCGCGATACCTCCTCTCCTGTGGCACCTCTTTCGCGACACCTTCTCCGCGACGCCTTCCCCGCGCCACCTCCTCCAGCGAAACCTGGCCTCCGGCCGAACCTTTCCTCCCGCGACACCTAACGTCTCAAAAGCACCGACCTTTTCTGCGAACCAAACTCTTTCAGCGACGCCTTCGGTCCCTCCGCCCGACCGCAATTGCCACATACGGCGGCCCACCCAGTCTCTCCGACCCTTACGACTTTTTTTGCTATAGTTATACCCTCACGTCATTCTCCATCTGTCACCTTTCATGTTTCATCCCCTTTCTCCCCCCTCGCTTCCATTTGCTCTGATTTTTGCTTTCTGCACATAGCTTTCGCTCGTTTTTTGCACGTTCTGGCACGTTTCGTCCCCGACTCTATATCACGACGCCCCAACCCTGCTGTGGGCGGGCCATGTATCATAGACTCCTCTCGTCCTGTGAATGATCATGCACAGCATGAACCTCCTGTCTTCGGTTCGGCACAGCTCACGATGTCGTGGGCCCACACGGCGTGCGCAGTGTCCGTCGGGTGGTTGGCAGGCACTCGACGGCCCGAGACGCCCGCACTTGACGCGCGCCCGAGGTGCCCGGCGAGCGGCTTGTCCTCGCACCGCCACGCAACCTCGCCCCTGCCGCGAGGGATGCAGCAAGTTGATAGCCTAGCCTCAGTATCACGCAAACCCGTAATCCGATACGAATGGGTTGGATATGTGTGGTCCGCACAAGACCGTTTACCTCACGGCGGTCGTTTCAGAGCGTCGGGATTCAGGTGGCGACTCCGCTGCCAATTTCAACAAACGTTTCAACCCTTCTTTTTATTAAGTGAGTCCTCCTACGACACTGCTTCCGTTGTTAGAGGTTGTAGCTCAACTGAGGAGAAGACATCCACCCTGATGCCGAGACCAGGTACGGCGCCCACAGAAATACGCTGAACAGCGCCCAAGAAGCAGCGGCGCAGGTTCTTAGAGTTTGACAGCTGGCAGATACCGAAGCTCTTCTGCGCACGTCTGCGGCCTCTCAAAACGCCCTCGCACTGTCGAACGATGCTCGTCTCCTACCACCACCGTCAGATCTGTCCCATGCACGCGCTCGCTGGGGGTGACTGCCGCCCGACCCCTCCAACGACATTCATGCCAAACGCGCTGAAGCGTGTGATGGCGTGGAAGCACTCTCGAGATGGGAGGAGGGAAAAGGAGAACCCAGGGAAGCCGCTGATAAGGACTTCCTGGGTACACCACATATCCATCCTCGGCTTGACTCGCTTGGACGCGAAAGGTGAGTATGCGTTTACACCAGAAACGATCAAGCCTTGAACATCATTCCAGGGCGCCCTCCCTCCACAACATCCGGCGGCTCAGACGTCATTCACAGGCCTTCGATTGACCTTCCCATAGAACTCTGGGAGCAAATCCTCGACTACATAGACATCCGGCAGCACCTCATGAGTGTAGCCCTCGTGTGTCGCGGCCTACGGAACCTCGTCGAACAAAGCCTTGCTCGCCGCGAGGCGATGGTCGACACGTCCGAGGGGCTCATTTCCTTGTGCGACACTGCGGCTATGTCCCAAAGTTTCGCAGGGAGGGTTCGCCGCTTAGACCTTCGGATCCAGGTCGATCCAGGCCCTAAGGTTGCTCAGAGCTTGGCCGCCGCCCTCTCGTCTTTCCACAATCTCGAGTCACTATCCCTTGACATCCCGGAGTTCAACTTGGGGAGGACGCTCACACAGAGCAGGCTTCTGGACGCCCGCTTTCCCGGGCTCTCTACCTTTCGCACGTCGCTCTACGGCTCTCCCCAGCTCCTCGAGTTCATTCGGCGACACCCTTCTCTCGTAGAAATGTCCCTCCTCTCCCTCCGTCATGACTGTCTGAGCTCTTACACCACACCCCAAGTTATCCACCTACCGTCGCTACAGAGACTGGGATGCGATGGCCCATATGTGCGCTACTTCAGTTTTTCCTCGACGACGACGGACCTCCACCTTATCTCGTGTAGCCGTGAAGAGCTCGGCAGGATAGCGAGCAGCCTTGGGCGCTGTCTGCGCCGCCTTCACTTGGGTCATATCGGAATCACTGGTCCTCGGGATCTGATGTCGCTGCAATACTTCCTGGAGCGCTTCCCGAGCTTGGAGTACCTGCAGACATACCACGTCACGGGAAGCATGGTGCGTTTCATTTGCCCCGTTACACCCTACTCACGCTGGCCGTGTCTAATCGGTTCGTTCTCTCAGGTTGGCGCCATGGGGTGGTACCACATCCCGAAGCCGCCTGTCAAGTACAGCAGACAAGCAAGCCTGACAGTGGCCTGGGTGCTTCCGTCTCACCTCTACGAGTCGGCCCGCGGCGTTCACCCAGAGCACGGAGTACTGCACTGGAATGCCCTTCACGTTCTTCGCACATGGTCCCCCTACGTCGGCAAGGTCATCTTCGGCAGCGGCCCTAGCCTCCACACCTCCGTCGTCCTCGGCCAAGGTCGCACCTCGCTCCTGTACCATGAGCTCAAGGACGCCAGCGGGCGCCGACCCCGGACGTCGTGGTATTACCCCCCTCCCGCCGAATAATGTAAGGTACCATCAAAAGAACATGTTAAACAAGCCTCTAACTCCCATTGTAGCGCGCTTTGAACCTCCCATTGTTCGCCCATTGTGGCGCGAGCGGCGGGATGCGGTCACGTGCGCACGTACGCGAACGAGTGGCCAGCTCAGGTTCGCGTCGGCCCGTGCTTCATTCCGCCTACCACCTCTGCATCCTGCCATCCGCCATGTCCGGGGGTGTCTACGTCACATTTACGAGCCTTTTGCCTCAGGCGTCTGGCCTTGCATTGTCAACTTGCCCTGGGCCCTCCTGGTCACCGTTTGGATCCACGATCCCCGCATACCATCTTAGCCACCACGCCGGTCCGTCTGCCTCGAGCCAGTATAATGAGAACAAACGCAAGAGAACCGACCACGCAGACTTATATACCCCCGAGGAGTCCAGGGAGAACAAGAGAGCGAAGGTCGAGGTCATCTGTAAGTCCTTCCGCGGTGTGGCCCGGGCTCCTGGACACTACGCTGACCTCGGGCCCCTCCACCACAGCAGTACAACCCACAGCGCCCGCCTATGCTTCGTTTAACGCACCTTCCACAACCCCCGAGATTGCGACATGCGACCCGCAGCGACCGCGAGCTACGTTCTTGAACAATTTCTTCGACGTCGAGGACGACAGTCCGTGGGTCGCAGGTGAGCGCTCGTCGCCCGCCCACAGTGGCCACAGGTTTAGTCGAGATGCTCACCGCTCGCTTCGCGCAGACCTTCAGGCCTCACACGATAGGGCGGAAGTCGCTATCCTACCCACCGGTCAGTACCTGGCTGCGGATTATACGAGTGGATGCGCGGCTCACCAGAGTACTCCGGGGGCAGACGTCACGGCCTCCCAGGTCGACCCGCTCGAGCCTGCGCATCCATCCGCGGAGCCCTCATTCGAGTATACATCTTCGACGAGCTACGGTAAGCCACGCCGCGCCGAGATACCGCGGAGCGCGACTGACCGAGCCGGTGCACAGGCGACACCTCCTTCGCCGGCGACGACTTCGACCCCCTCTTCTTCGGCGCGGGAGACGACACCTTCTACCTGGACGACTCCAGCGCGCTCGACCTCCTCGCCGCGCCCCACCGCGCCGTCGGCCTCCTCCGCCTCTCCTACCCGCGCGCGACGCCCTCGTCTGGCCCGCCGCCGACGCGCTTCCGCAAGGCGCACTACATCCCGAAACACCCGTCGCCGCTCCGCTACGACATCACGGAGGAGCTGCTCCCGGAGGACGACTTGGAGGTCGTCTTGGTGGTTGCGGACGATTTTCTCGCGGAGCCGGCGCCGTTTTCGGGCTCTGATGAGGATGTTTTTCAGTACGTGGAGGACTGCTTGGACACGGACGCGGACGAGGAAGCGTGAGGGTGCTGAGTGCGCGCGCGACCGCAGTTAACGTGCGACGCTGGACGGAGTGTGTCACTGCGCGGGCATACACGAGGACGACGACGCGCTTTTTACGCGGGGTATACGCTAGCTTGTAGTATGGGGAACGGACTGCGCGGGGTCGGCGGCGTGACTGCGAGGCGCCGGAGGAAGGTTGCACTATACTTTATCGCGAACGGGGAACATCGCGAGACCGCCCGTCTACTATACGGGTGTTTTTTTCAGTGCCATAACGTGTATCATGCGAGACTATTGCTTACTGCCATTGAACACAAATGTACCAGCCTTGTCACTGTTGGAGTCAGCGTACAGCCGTCGTCGCGGTCGGGCGCTAGCGTGCGCGTCGCCGACGGCAACTTCAGGGCAGGCTCGCGACGCTTGCCAGCGACACTGAACGACGAGCTGGCGGTGTCGTTCACCGCCACCAGAAGAAAGTCTCGAGTTCATGAACACAATGCTTAACGGTCATATCGCTGTGCTGGATGATGCTGAGGCGCGCACACTTCAAGCCTACCGCTAGCGCGCGGTGCGCATGGTATCACCTCAGTCTGAAAGCCATGGCCCACTACGCGGTGGCGGGTTCCCGTCTACATCGCTTGGACACACTACGCCAGTGAGTTTCCTTCCGTTTTGTTTATGCTATGGATTGTGATTAACCCCGCTCCTTCGCGTGTGCATAAGCTTAGGAATGTTTTAGCGCGGCCACGCCGGCCGCAACTCGCGCTTGGGTCTGTTCAGGCTATTTGGCAAGAAAGCAGCGTCGTCCGCGACCTTAACATCGTATTGCACTGATGGTAATGCTCTATCTATACTCTGGGCTAATGCGAGGATGTCCGGGGGGAGGACAAAGGAGCACAATGAAGTCACGCCGCGTGACGGTCCTACCCCCCTCGGCCGGTGCCGGTGCCACCCTCCCTTTTAGCCACTGTCCTCACCTCCAGAACGGCCACCATCGGCTTTCCTTCGAGCCACCACCATCCCCGGTCTGCCTACGAGCTATTAGCAGGTTCCGACCGCTATCACCTTAGGGCAACTCGAGCAGCTCCTCGACAATCGCTCCTCTCCAACTCCAACTGGTTTAGCTGATACATCGGGCAACCGTTGTGGCTAAGCTGCATCTTCCATTTTACGGGCACATTTATCATCCCCCTCTCCCCGCCAACCTCTTAGCCCACTTCTCCAATTAGTCCTGCTCCGTACAGAAATTTACTGGTAAGATCATAATGAGGGCTCATCGCCTTAGATTTACGCTCACACGCTCACTCAGCAATGGCTCTCGTTATCCACGCACCCGTCCCCATCCGAGCGTTCAGCCTCGACAAACCTCCCGCCGTTGTCCGCAAGGCTCCTCTTCGCAACAAGCGACGTAAGAAAGGTCCTCGTGATATCATAAGTGAGCAGCACGAGGTACGACTTGAGATCATGGTCCTTACATGTTGTCGCTCTAGACGCTACCGAGAAGACCATAAGCCTTACGGATATTGCGCATCACTTGTACTATGGTACGACACCTATTGCGCTGTCCCGTCCAGCATGACATCCTAACTCGTACGCTTTCGTCCACAGACACATGCTTGGACTCCGCTATTATTGCGAGAGCGGTGGAGACCGGTGGACAGCTCCCCGATGACGCTCATGGACACTCACAGGCAGCTGGGGCCATCCTTCAAAGGAGGCCTGCTCTCCGAAGGCGCAATGCGACACGAGTCGTTCGTGCCGCGACTGGCAGCTCCAACCCGAAGATCCCCACCAAGGCACCCCACCTCAGTATGCATCCTATCATCCGTCTAATATTCTACTTATTCACTAAATTCTCGTCGTTGGTCGCTGTAGACGACATGCTTCAAGCTCTCTGTGCTTCAGTCGCTTACATGATGCTCGACGACGTTTCGCCTGGTTGCGATAGCGTCATCGTCGGCAACAAGAAAGCGCTCCTGAAGCGCAAGCCTGCGATGCTACCGCTGCGCGACTCGGTGTATACCCCTCCCGTCACGATCGCCAGTGTGATGTCCGGCCTTTCCACGCTGGCCGACATTCCTGAAGGCGGTGAGGAAGATGCAACGCTCGCTACTTCACCCACACCCTTTATCGCCCCGAACGTGCCCTCCGCGGCGCAACTCGTCAGCGTGGTCGACACCAGCTACCCGCTCGAGCTGACGTGCGTACGTGCGCGCGAAAGTCGGCGATCAGGCCTGTCGAGCATCGTCAAGAATTACTGGCGCCGCACCTACCGCCCCCGACCCGCAGCTCGAGGTCGGCCGGCACTCGCAACGATCGAGGAGGACCAGTCGCTCGAAGTCTCTCCCCCGCTGTGCGGCGTCTTCGGGTACGCCATGATCCGGACGAAGGGAAAGCAGCCCCGCCGCCGCCCGAGGACTCCTCGTTCGCAGAACGAGAACGCGTCAGTCATATCCCTCTTCTTCTCATGTCGCCGGGGCTAACATTCCCGGCATTCCTAGAGCGCCCTCTGCCGCAGAGCAGTCTTTCCCGACGGCTAGGACAACCCGCGCTGTCTCGCGTTACATCCCCCGCGACTCTGTGTCCACCATCCCGTCGGCGTGAAGATCGACCTCCGCACATAACGTGCTCCCATTCCACGTTCGTCCAGAAGGAACGGCCGCTGTGACCTCCATGTCCTATCGAACTGCTTTGAAACACTGGCGGGATGCTTTACCTCCCCGTCGTACGCGCTACCTCCCGCTTTTGCTTTGATCCACGACTCCGCACCGTCTTACTCTCCCAACGCTATGCCACCGCTTTCTCTCTCACGTTGTACCCTTTTTGCTACCCACATCACAGGATTTCATAGCTGTATCCTCGCGTGCGACGCGCAATGATGAATTGTTTTTCCATATCAATGCTTGAGATTGTGCGTGTAGACACAAGCCGTGGTAGAGCGCGACCTACTCGATCACTGCTCATGCTCGCACCTAGTCGCGGAACGCGGGTTGGTAGGGTGCACTGTGGAATGAATGCAGGCGAGTCTTCCGAGAGCTCGAAGTCTCACCTTCGAGTTTGAAGTATTGAACGAAGAGTCGCATCGCGCTCATCCAACTACACCACGATGAAAGCGCCCCCAAAGACGGAGGTTCGGGTCAGACTGGCGGCAAAAGTGTCGAGTTCATTCGGATCCGCAACTTGAAACGAGACTGGCTCACTGGCTGCTTGTCGAGCACGCCAATCTTCACTATCGTTAACACTGGATATGATTATTGTGGTATGCGAGTACGTATGGTCCGGGGGGAATGCGTGCAGCGAGTACATTGGCAGGGATACATCGGATCTGGAACAACATGGAGCAATGGCAAGAGGCAAACTTGAACACGTTGTGCCCCATCATTCACGACAGACGCGTCGCGGAGCGCATTCGCCGCAGGTCGCGAGGCATCAGTCGTGAATGATGGCACTGGTACCGTACACTGAGTAGAAGAGGAAGAAAAGAGATGGGAGCGAGCACAGAAGAAAGAGACGAGAAGGGAAGACATTAGTCTGCAGGTCCGTGTTTGATGTGGCAGGAAAGGGGAGGATGATGACGTATCCAGGAAGAAAGGGGGAAATCCACATGAGAAGAGCCGGGAGCGACATGCGAGTAGAGGCAACAATCCAGTCATCGAGCAATGGGGAAAGGGAGATGGTGATGATGAGAAGGAAACCACAGCAGGTGCGCTCACAGACCATAGAAGAGGGACGGTGGGGTACGCGCACCAGGTCCACCTTGCAGGGATGTCGACGCTGCAGCCCAGCTCTATAGCTTGCCGTCAGAGCTTGGATAACGCAAACTCGCGATTCGAAGCACTCACCCGGCGCCCAAGACGGTCCCCATGCGTCTGCCACGGCTGCCTCCCATGCGACGTGCTATCCAACCCGAGAGCATCCAGATCGTTGCCCTTCACGTTGACGCTGACTCGGCGCGCGTGTCCGACCTGCTGCTCGCGCTTCGGCGGGATATAGGGAAGTTCGCTATCCGAAATCTGCAGCGAGTGCCCACGCGAGTGCTCGGCAAGGGTTTGCTCAACGACAGGTTCGTACGTGTAATTCGGCGAGCTTGACGATGGTGACGAGGGAGTGGGGTCGACATCGAAGGGGAACCCCGAGAACCGAGGGAAGACCGGCGGCTGGAAGGGCGCTGTCGCGAGGTTATCCGGCCACCTAGGAGTGGTATCCTGGACCTGCCATGGAGGCTGGGCGCCGACCATGAGGGGCATGTACGTCATGGGGGTGGGAGGATACGGCATGCCCCATGCCTGCCAGGGGCTCCCCAGCATCATTGGAGGTTGAGTGGGGATGGACAAGTTGAGGGTCGGGGGCTGCTGCAACGGGGGCGCCCTCTGCTGCGGCGGCGACTGGGCGTTGAAGTAGAGCATGCCGTTGTAGGGAATCGCACCCCGAGGAACGATGTCGGACTGAGCCGGTGCCGACGGAGGATGCGCACTCGCGGGGGCCGGTGCCGGGGAAGTCGGAGGAGAGTCGGAGACGTAGGGCTCCGGGTGCTTGTACGGGCAGAGCGGACCCCTCCTGCAGTTAGGCCACGCAAGGCAGGGGGTGTGCTGAGAGACTGCGCGAGATAGACGTAAGCCGGATACACATAGACTGCGCGGCATCCCGGGTACTCACATAGGTGTACCGCTACCGGGTGCAAGTACTGGCAGTCTTGCACATGGCACAAGCCTTGGACGTAAGCCCAGCAATGGCTGTGCTTACTACCCGCCTTGCTCTTCCCGTGATAGCGGCCTCCGCCATGTCCCGCCGCGCGGCGAGCGTTGTGTCGTACGTCGTCCTTCGCGAAGTCAGCCAGCGCCAGATCGTGGATACTGCGTAGACGTCAGACATAGGATAGCGGGAGGAACGTGGCGCTTACTAGTTGCACTCGTCCCCGACAGGGCACCAACCCTTGTTCTTCACGAAGTGTCGGCACAGTGCCGTGCGCCACGACAGAGGTCTGTACTTGATACGCGAGTCGGGTCCCATACCAGATACCGGAGAAGAGCCTAAATGGTAGTTCGGTTGATCTGAACTGTTCGTCACCGGGGAAAGCGTCGACCAAACGGGGGAAGCCGCGGTGGCTAGTGACGTCCGTGGTTCGTGGCTAAAGCCGCTTCCGCCGTCAAGCTAGGTATCAGACAATATCGCGTGAGTACGGTACTAGAAGTTCGCTAGCCGGTACCTGAAGAAGGAATGTACCATTGAAAGCATGTTGAGATCCTTGTGGAGGGAATCCGGGGAGGCATGCACGTAGTTGCATGCGTCACCCTGCGGACAGTGTCCGAGGGCGAAGTTGCGGCAGAGTTTAGCTACAGGGCGTCAGATGGACGGGCGCGCACTCGCGAAAGGATCAAGGACGACGTACTGCGAAAGCGTCCGCGACGAGAAGCCATCTCCGGAGGGAAGGGAGGTCGTGGAAGGAGGGAAGAAAGGTCAATTGTCTGGGAAGGGTGCGCGCATGATTCTTATATGTCACGTCGAGGACAAAGTGAAAGAGTCGGATATGAATGCCTGCCACGCGCACGTGCTACTCACGCGAATAGCAAAGCTAAAGCTCCGGGCACAAGCTGATAGCGACTTGGGGTCGCACAAAGCACATCTTTGAACCGACGTATATGAAGCGGCCTCCGGCGAAAAAGCGAGAGCCAGTCCCGGAATTAAGTGAGTGAGGCTGTGTGGACCAAGCTGTCGACCGTGCGCAGTGGCAAAGCGAGAGGCCATTCCGGAGGCGCAGCGGGCGAGAAAAAATTCGGTCTGGGGAGAGTGAGGACAGCCATGGCACAGATCCGCACAGGAGAGAGCGGGGGGAGTCAATCACCTTGGGGTGCTGGCTCAAAAGCTCTGCAGACACCACGAACACGCCGTTTACACGAGCAGGAGAGATTGCCCAAATCGAGAGCTTGGATGGCAGATTACGCTTATGTAACCTCCTCGTGCAGGCACGCCGGGGACCCCGAAGAGCCTCTCATGACCTCTAGGTATTCCGCGCGAATTAGAGGCGGAGAAGAGCCAGAACGCCTCTGCGTTTAATGGGAGAGAACTTGAGACTCACCGAGAATGTTTCTGGGATCTCCGCTGCTGAGCTGCTTTCGGCTCAGCCGCCGAGGTATTTTGCCGTCGTAACCATCCTAGGGCAAGTTAACGTCTTCTAATAACTCCTGTCCGATAGAGCTGACGGGCCTACTATAAATGCACGCTCGGAACACCGGGGGACGGAGGCAAGTCCTCCGAAGTACTTTTGTAACACGCGATCTTGGTGCTTTGTTCGGGGTCCCAGCACAGCCGCCCAGCCTCGAGGTACTCGGCGCGCGCACCGTGTGCGGCGAAGGCTCAACCAGCCTGCCTATCGTCATACAGCGTGTTAGTGGCAGAACATGTGAACGCCCGGCCGCAGCACCTCATATCGATGGTGCGTCGTCGGGAAATACCTCCGGCCGACGACGGATGGAGCAGACGTGAGTACCCTCGGAGCGCTTCAGGAACGGCGGAACCAGCCACGCTGCTTCCCGTCGCGGTTGGAAGGTCGGGCCCGAGGAAGATAACCGCACCCCGACCTGTGGCCAGGCCGCCAAGGTCAAGTGCCCTGTCTACCTGCCGTCAGACTCCGCCACTCAGCGAGGGCCGGAGTCCGACGAAAAGCAGCGCGCGACGCTTCACGAAACGTTCCCAACCTTCCAGAACGCGCAACCTAAAAGCTACCGCGTACGGCATGCTTGGTCTCGGTGTCAATCCCGATCGCCTACGCAGAAGCGCAGTGCTTGCGCAAACGCAGCCAGGTTACTTACGAGCCGGCGCCTATGCTAGCACCGCCGCGCGACCGAGTCGGCTGCTTGCACACTTGCACCCCCTGCATCTATAAAGTCGCCGTCACTTAGGGTCCGACCAGACGGGGAAGGTGTAACATCCACGCACCGCACCACTTCAACCTGAAGCACAGCGGTGGACAGATCCGGCGGCTGCGGCCACGCGTCCGCGCCCCGAAACGCGCTCGGTGTGGCTGAGACACGCGCACCCGCGATCCGGCGTCGCCACTCCCGCGCCGGGCGTCCAGGTCGCGCGACGTCGATCGGACACGCCGGGTGCACACGTCCTGCTTGCCTGCGCACACGTCGTTGATTACACTAAAACCACAACATACATAGATTGCATGGACCGGGGCGAGAGCGATACAGTCTACACTGGGAGGCATGTTTCAGAGACGGTGCAAGAAGCGGGCAGCATGCGGGGGGCTCACCGAACAGACATACTTGCGGAGCTGCTGTACATGGAGGGGAAAGTGTGAATATCTACAGAGCGAATGATTAGGATGTGGGGGTGGGTATAGACAATGTCCGGGGGTCGACAGCATAAGGAGGCGTATGTCACAGCGATGCGGGCGGCACAACATAAAATAACCTTATGCAATAAACAGGCGCAGGCGCGAATGTCCGGGGGCGAAGAGCGGGCGAGCGATCGGGCGGCGGTCGAGCGGGTGGCAGGTGGCGGGCGGGCGGGCGGGCGAGCAGGCGGGCGCATTACCTGAAACGCGGCGTAGTATACTGCGGTGGATCGAGCGCATGATCAGCGTGGCCGGGGAAGACAGAGATCGGGCGGCACGTACGGGGGCAGGGCTCACATCCTCGGCGCGCCCAGTCATAACGCGAGGTGGTTGAGCTGAGAGCTGGCGGTGGGCATCATGGCGACGCCCGGGTCGAGTCGCAGGGACTGTTGCTCGGGCGGCGGCATCACCGACTGCCTTATTGAGGAGCATACCGAGCGGGAAGTGGCCAGGTAGTCGGCGCCGGATAGCTGATGGCGTTTACGGGGCGGAAGGGAAGACATATCCTTGAGTGTCGCGAAGAGACGTCAAAACACGATGCGCTACGCACAGTCTCGAGTCACTCACTTCAAACGCCGCGCTGTGGTCTGCTCGCGGGATAGTCAGCATCCGGGCATGCGCAGTACGGAAGGCGGACGCACTCTGCAGCTCGTCCCAACTCCTCGGGTGTTTGCGCTCCATCTGATTCAGCGCATGCATCTGCAACTCCTGACCCCGCGCCGCCGGAGAGAATGTCTATAGATAGCAAGCTCAGAGGACCCTACGTTCCCCACGCACACACAGCGGCGTACCTGATCAACTGAGCCCAGTTCGTGGTGCCCGCGGGACACATCGGGTACAGCCATGGCGTCGCCATGGGACCACTGCATTTCCCGCATAGTCTTCCATGCTGAGACGCTATCCTGCAAGGCCACATGATTGTTCGGCCTGGCCGACCCTTTCAGTTCATGCGCCGCGTGATATCACCTCAACGGCACTCACATCGCGTTCATCATATCGTCGTGGGACTGTGATGTGCTTGCCCTGGAGTCGGAGCGCTCGAGTGTGTTCTGGATATCGTCCACAAGAGGCGACTGCTTCCCCGAACCAGTGGGGGCTGCGGGACGGTTAGCATGAAGAGCCCGAGATGCGTCCAGAGCGGCGTTCGCTTACAATCCAAGTCGCTCCGGAAACTCTCGACGAGCGAGGCCACTGCAACGGAGCAAATGAGCACTGCGCGCCACGTATGCGCGCGGGAGCAGTGCGGTACTCACTCAAGCCATCTCTCCGCTCTTCGGCGATACTAAGCTGCTGCCGAATCTGCGCCTCGGTGTCCAAACACGCCGTGTAGCGGGCGAACGCCTCTTGAGTGTCTCTTTGAGCGCGGGCGAGCGCTGCCTTTGCACTGGCCATGTTCCGTCCTGAGACCGCGGGAATGGTAAACGACGGAAACCATGGGGAAGTGGAGTGCTCACTGTTGAGGTTGACCTCATTCAACAGAGAGCTAGAAGTCCCTTGCTCCGGCGTGGACGCGGGTGGTGTGGCGTCCTCGTCCTTCGTATCTGCGGAGTATATTTTAGCACCAGGATGACGACTGCGGGCGGTGTCACGTACCCTTGTCGGCAAGGCCATTCCATCCAGCGAGGGATATTGATGGTGAGGCCGCGCCCAGTTTTGACGACCCTGACGGGTCGAGGCCGAGCGCGCGGGTCTGCCCGAAGGCGCGGCGGAGGCGGGGATTGTGTGGGATGCCTGTCGCCTGCCGCTCGATGAACCCGCGGAGGAACGCGAGCTCGATGTTGTCGGGCATGATGTACGGCGGGCCCTGGATTTCGCCCTTCTGCATGAGCACCTCGAGGTGCGACATCACTTTGTCCTTGAGCTGCTGGAGCCACTCGTGCAGCTCCATATGGTCTTGGTCCGCCCGCGCGTCGTAGTCCTGCCGGCGTCGCGCCTTGCGCCAGTACGTCTTCGTGAGCTTCAACGCGCGGTTTACTTCGGTGTCGAGTGTGCGGTACCAATCGCTAGCCTGGCGATTAAGGCGAACCGCGAGCACTCCTGGTTGCACCCGCAGCTGCAAAAGGCAGCGGCCCTCGCTGTCTGGCGAGCCCAGAACACCTTTCTGGCCTTGGTTGCCCCGAGTGGCGCCGCGCGAGACATTACCGAGCTCCGGCCACGGGAGGTCGTCTGTTAGCATGATAGCGGGGGGAGTGAGAGAGAGGTCCAAGCCCGGGCGTGATGGCGGCGGGGGCGAGTGCGGAGGGGATGGAAGTCGGACGGTGCGAAAGCGGAGATGAGAAGCAGAGAGGGAGGATGGCAGACGAGAGTTTTGAGCTAGGCTCGAGTGCTGTGGGAGCGCATCTAAACGCTTCGACTTCTACTGGAGGAAGAGGTGATGGTTGGTGGGCAACTTGGTGCTGCACTGCCAAGATTCTGAGAGATTCGACCTCTGGCCGGAGGCCTGAGAGATCAATCATGGCAAATGCCCTTTGGGGTTTACGGGCCCTGGTTAAGCGAGTCTGCGAAAATGTCGAACAATTCAGGACCCGCGAGCGCGAAACCGCGTTCGCGACCCTCATCAGCTGCCTAATTGGGACAGGTGCGTGACACAAGGCGATGATCCACTGAGTAGTGAGTCGGGTTTGGCAGATTGTCGCGAAGTGATACTGTTGTATCCACGCCGAACACGTCCCGACCATACACAACG
>PUDQ02000097.1:0-29123 GCA_002964805.2 Trametes villosa | reverse complement strand
GTGGAAAAGGCTGAAGCAGAGGGGGCGGAATCCCTCGCCGGAAGAGTGCGTACCGTTTCCTGTGTCTTGTGACGGTGTGTGCTGACTATGTACGCAGTGCCATCCGCTATGCGGTAAACCTTTACGAGCACCACGGGCAAGCTCTCTCAGACGCATATGCGTCAGCGGTCGCTCAGTTCCGTTCACTCCGTTCCGAAATCACAATTGCTCGCCAAGTCGCACTTGCGGAGGCTGAGCAGCTCGGCGTAGAGTTCGGCCCTTCGCAGACCGAGATCACGTTCAAGAAGGAGAGCAAGGCGTTCGAGACGTTCCAGGACACGTCCGCACAAACACTCATCGCCGAGACGGAGCGCAAGCGCTGGAAGGCCATCGTTGAGCGGGAAGGGAAGAAGGACCACTGGACGAAGGGACAGGAGTACACGCGGTTGTGGAAGGAGGGTGTCCGGCCGGTCTACGCCCCCGTCTTCACGGAACCCGAGATTTCGCCAGAGGGTCTGACAACACCAGAGCAAGCCGCACAACGGATCGCCGTACAGGCAGACTTCTTGAAGGCCAAGGAGCTGTTGTAGGAGCTGGCACGCTCCCTTGCTATCGGTTGCTTTATACTTTACACGCGGAATAATTAGACGTCACATCCGTTACACATCTCACTCGACCACAAGATATAGGAAAGCGAAGGGAACCAGTCCGTGGTGAGTATGCCTACATACAATGGTGCTAACTACGACGCCTTGATGGCTCTCGACTGCGCTGCTTGTGCCGCGTTCACGCCCATCCAGGTCTTCTCGACCAGTCCAAGCAGCCGCTGCATGTCTGAGCTCCAGTCGTTCATCACGTCTTCCGCACTCCTGCTGCTCCGGAAGTTGACGATACCTGCTGGCCGGTCGATACGCGCCCACACGGTCGCTGAGACAACAAGTCTGCAGAGGATCTCCTCCGTTTGTTGTTGCGTGAGATCGAGGAGGGAGGTGAGGCGGGCAAGGGTGATACGGGTGTAGTATTGCGCGACGATGCGAATGTTCTGCGAGCTGGTCAGGACGGATGATGCATACTACGGTCAACGGCACCTACGTGTTCGATGACCCTGGTGTGGAGGTCTTCCCAAAGCTTCTCTGAGCTGAAGACCTGGGTCTTCCGCAGGTGAGGTCCGTAGATGGCTTCGATGCCCGGCCACCTCATTAGCTCTGGTGTTGTGAAGCACTTCACAAGGGCGCTAAAGAAACGAGATGATTAGACCTTCGTCGAACTAGCATCAGGCAATAACTCACTAGTGCAACTCAAGTTTGGGCAAGGCAGGGTCGGCGAAGAGTCGGTGCAGCATGTCAGACTGCTCGTTGTCGTGAGGCGCCAGGACGACGTAGTATACAATATGCTCGAGCGCCTGGTGAGAAGGTTAGGTTAGCTAAACGGTTCATCAATTGCTTGCCACATACCTCGCGCCCCCGGCCATTGACGTCCTCCTTGATGGAAGGCGTCTCCCAAACCTTGTGGTAGTACTTGGCCGCGTCAAGGTACGAGCTGCCGTACAGCGCGTATTGGATCATCATGTCATAGTACTTGAGTTTCAAGTCCTAACAGAATGCAAGGTCAGCCGAGTCGTCACCTTGCGGCAGGCGCTCTTACCTCGTTCTCCTTATTCTTCAAGAACTCCTCGTTGACCTTGCGGCCGCCCACCCGCACTTTGACCCACTCCGACTCTCCGCCACCGATGGAATCTTTGCCGTCCTTGCCGATCTCGCCGTCCTTCAGGCGCGCGAGCGCGATCAGCAGGCGCATTTGCTCCAGGATGAACTCGGTCTTTTCTCGCCGGTCCATCGAAGAGTAGGTCTCGACCTGGAGGTCGCTGAGGAGGTCGGAGGCGAGCTGGAGGGCCTCCTTGCGGGAGGCGGGGGTAGCAGTGGAAGCGGCGGCAAGGGATTCATGGTGGCGGGCGAGGAGGAGAGTTACGCGGGCGCGGGGCGTCTCCAAGAAGATCTATACAAGCAACTTAGTAAGTGCCTACCCATATGACAGCGCGGGCGCACGTACCTTCCCCTCAGTGACGGTCCGTAGCGTCTCAATAAGCTCCAGCCATGTCTCCTCGCCCTGCGTCTTGCGGATGTCTTCGAGCCACTCATACGCCTGTTCCACCAATGACTGTATAGCGGCCTTCAGCTGGCCATGCTTCTTGCTTAAGGAGCTGATGCTGCTGTTCAACAGCTTGAAATTCCGGGCCTTGTAGGCAAGCTCGGAGGCCTCCTTCACCAGTCTCGTGGTGGACTTCAGGTCGGACGCCTGCGTGAATGCCTATTAGCCTTGCATAACCCTTGTGTGAACAGCGCAACTTACATTACGAGTCTGCTTCTCGAGGACGTAGATCTTGTCTAGTGCCTCCTGGAGCTTCCCGGCCTGTACGCGTATGCTGGTAAGCACAATGATCTGAGTAGCCGCAGAGTACGCGTACGCACCTTCGCCAGTGATGTTGTCTCCGTAAGCAGCGCATCGACCTCCTTCGTGTAGTCCTTCTCTTGCTTTTTGGGATCGGCCATGTTGTACGTCGAGCGGGTGTGTGAGGGAGAGTGCCAAGTGCTGGTCGCGCCCCAGGTGGAGGTCGTACCGCCCCCTCCTGCCATCCGGCGCCCCCGCGTTCTACGTGCCGTGCCCAGTAGCGCCGCGTATCGGGCACTGGGCAGCGCGGGCCTTGGGTCAGTCTTCCACTCGCTCGCAGACGCAGTACTTGCTACGCGTTCAGAAGCAGAAGTAATAATGATATTCGCATTGTCAGAACCCTACACGCGTGCCAGCGCATCGTCCGTATGTAAGCAAAGGGGGGCCGCATAGTCGAAGAATTATTGACAAACAGGACTGATGGTGTCCGCGACCGCCGTGCCGTTCGTGTGGTGCGCCGGGGTCGACGTCGAGGGCGAGGCGGGCTCGGAGACAGCTAGGGCACGCTTCTCCTGTTCGGGGGCATACTTGGTGTCATAGTCAGAGGGGGACGCATGGTTGAGGGAGAACCTCGAGAGGCTGAGGGGCATAGGGGGCATGAAGGAGAACATAAACCGGATGGGGGCGACATAGAAGCGGACGACGCGGTAGGTGATGTTGACCACGCCGTGCGCCACGGAGGGGATGAACATAGAGATGGCTGGGATGGGGTTTTCGGGGTGGCTGCCTTCGTCTGAGCTCTCGGACGCGGAGTCCGAGATGGCCACAGACATGGGCTCCGTGCCCTTTTCTTCTGTCTCCGGGACGGCGTCGACGCCCTGCTCGGAGAACTCGGGAACGGCCATGACCTCGACCTCCACAAAGACAGGCGTCGCATCGATAGAGGCTTCCGCCGTCTCCGGCTCCGCCTGCACAGCGAACTCGACGAGGTCGGGTTCGGCTTGCACGGCAAACTCGGCGACCTCCGGATGGGCCGACACCGCTGCGTCGGAGGTCCTGACGCTCGCATCGACGCCCTTGTCGGCCTTCGGAGGCGGCACATACGGCGCAGGCGGCGGCTGCAGCTTGCGCTCCGCCAGGCGGATGTGCTGGATGTGCGGGAGGAACTCGGCGACGCGCTGCCACGCGAGCGCGTTCGCCTCCACGCTCCCCGCGCGGTTCTTCTCGTTGAAGTACTTGAGCGTGTCGAGGTACGGCGCGAGGTGGCTGAGGAGCACCGCGCTCTGCAGCGGGTTCCGCACCCACGAGTGCCCGACGTGCAGGCGCAGCAGCGAGCGCGAGCACACGACGCGCGTCTCGTACACCTCGTCGCTCTCGAGCTCCGCCGCGTGCACGACGAGCCCGAGCGTGTGCAGCCGCCGGCAGTCGCGCGTGAGCGGCACGATGTGCTCGAGCGTGAGCGGCGGGGCGGAGCCCGAGACGGGGAAGCGTGCGGCGGGGCTGGCGCGTAGATCTCGCGCCAGAGGCGGGGTAGGGAGGAGAAGTACGTGAGCGGAAGCTCGCGCATCGGCAAGTCGCCTCCGCGGGACGTGGCGCTACCGCTGAACGTGGCGCGCTGGATCCTCGTACCGTGCGATCGCAGATGATGGTGCAGACCCGTGCCAAGGCCGTAATCATACGAGGTCGACGAGCGGGCTTGTGAGGTGTCGCAGGAACGTCGCTAGGTTCGCAGCGTCTCCCGTGAGCGTGAGGTTGCTCAGCTTGGCAAATGCCCCTCGGCGGGGTCCATCGCGCGTCAGGCGCACTGCTGCCTTGCGGGCCTCAGTGAAGTCGACCTCGTCCCCGGAGAACACGCCGCTGTCGGTGCCCCCAACGGAGCTCGGCGTCGAGTACCCCGAGCCGGGGCTGATGTCCTCGAAGAAGCCCTCGACGGCGGTCGTCGTGCGCGCCGACAGGTCAACAGCGAACGTCGTCAGCTCGGGCAGCGCGGACGCCCACTTGCCGACCTTGGCCGCAAGGGCACCGGGCGCGGTGAGCGCGACGCGCTCGAGCGCCGCGTTCTGCGCAAACGTCTCCGTGAAGTCGTCCGGTAGGTTCGTGTGCAGCGTGAACGAGAACGCGGCGAGCCCGCGGTGCGCCGCGATCTCCGCGAGGAGGTCGTTCAGCTTCGCGCTGCGCGTGCCGACCTCGAGCGTGACGGCGGCCACGTGCGGGCCGAGGAACAGCCGGCAGCGCTCGAGGCTCGCGACGGACTCCGCCTTCCACGTCAGGCCGGTGAGGTTGGGCAAGATGTACGCGACCGGCTTCGTGTCCGCGAGGAGCGGGAGGATCGAGGGGTGGATGTTCCCCGAGCTCTCGACGTACGCGATGCTGCGCACGCGCTCGCCGTACGCGAGCACGCGCGCCCAGTCCTGCTTCTCCGGCGCCTTCGTCTGCGCGACGAGCGGGGGGGTGGGGGCGGAGGTAAGCAAAGGCACCTCCGGACCGGACAGCGACAGAAAGCGTACCAGACCCAGGCCCGGCCGGCGGGCCCGTCTGAGGATGGTGCTCGGGAAGAGGCCGAGCAGCGGCGTGAGCGAGTCGAGGTCGCGCCAGAGCACGTTCAGCGCGGGCTCCTTGAACGCCTTGCAGGTGCGCGCGAGGCGCGACACCGAGCGGCGCCCCTGGGGCGTGTCGAGGATCGCCTCGAGCAGCTTCTGCGTGGTATCGGCGTCGCGGAGGATCGCGGGGAACATCTTCTGCTGGTACACGGCGTACGGGGTGTAGGGGTCGACGTGGAGCGAGACGGTGGACTTGCGGGAGCGGAGGCTGGCGAGGCGAGGCCGCGGAATCGCAGAGATGTAGTCGGCGAGGGAGGAGCGGCGCGAGAGGGAGGGTCCGGTAGACATGACGAAGGGCTCACTGTGCGCGGCAGGTACTTATTGGAAGACGTCGCTGCGGATGGGTAGGTTTGGGGGCGGTCCTGGCACGTTTGGCCTGTAATAGATACGCTGGCAATCTCGAGGCGCGAGAGAGCTCCTGTGAGAAGGGTCAGAAGGGCGGATGTGACGGTGAGCTGCGTCGAGGTGGACGCGAGTGCGCAATGCGACGAAGGTGGACGTTGAAGGGCTCTACGTCTGCCAAAATGCGCACAAATATACGACTGGTGGAAGGCTCTCCAGAGCTGTGTACACATGTTGCGGTGTCCCGCTACACATTGATAACGCGCCGCGGATGTGAGCTGGAATCACAAGCATGCATGGTCAACGAGGCCATAAGCTCTGCATAGACGGGGGCGGGGGGCGCGTAGCCGCCCATAACACGGTAGCACGCGCCTCACGTGAGTCGCGACACGCGTCGTACGCACCTCTGCGGGGCGCAATCGCAGGCAGGCAGCCGTCTGCGTGTGGTGCAGCAGCCCAGACCACAGCTCGGCTATAGCCCGACGTGGAATCGTGCAGATCACAGTGAGCATTGCGTCCAGAAACAAGTCGGCACATACGAGTACACAGCCTACAGCTCCCCAACCTCCCAGGGGACAGGCTCGCCTTCCCACTCCTCCTCGGTCCCTCCAGCATGGTCGGAGTCTTCTCCCACGTCCCAGATCTCGCCGCCCTTGCGCGGGTTGTAGTGAATCTCGCGACTGCCGTACAGTAGCTCGCGCACGACCTTGTCTTCCTCCGTCGCGTTGCGTCTGCCAGGTGATATGGCCAATACACGCTGAAGCTCGTCTGGGAGGTCGACCTCGAATTCGCCAGCCGCTGCAGAAGATGTAGACAGGAGGGCGCCGTCGTCCGCATCCGGCATGCCCCGCCAATGCGCTTCCCAATCCGAGTCTGGATCGCCGTCGCGCTCCGCTCGGGAGGTTTGAAGCGTGGGGTCGATCTCCCTCACCTGAATCTCGTCCTCGAGACTGTCCTCCCCATCCTCATCCTCGACGGCGCCCGAATCCTGAAGAAGCTTCGCTTTCTTTCGACTGAGCGCCGCGGCCTTGCCTTTGCCCTTCTCGGCATACTTCGGGCCGGACGACTTGGACGCGTCGGGCGGGGGAGGAGACGGTGGAAGAAGCGGCAAGTTCAGGAGGGTATTTGTGGACGGCCCAACGTCATGCTCAGCGTCATCTTGGTCGTCAGGCAAGGGTCGCTTGTTGGACGGGCGGGAAGGAGGATTCGACGAAGCCGTGCGGGTTAGCGTGGAAGGTTTCGGGGGGCCCATGTCCGACCACAAATCACTCTTGCCTGGTACGAGCGCCTTCGGAATGCCGAGTTTCCCCTTGACCGCTCGGCCTTTGGTTTGCGAGAGCTTCGCGGATCCCACCACAGAAGCCTCAAGACCTCTCAACCTCGGCTTCAGGCTCCAGTCGTCTTCTTCATCTGAGGACGGGGTGAGTGCACGAGACAGCTCTCTCTTGGCACCGGGAAAGATGTTGTGGGAAGAGGTGGACTTCTTCCGAGATGAAAGAGACTTCACGAGGCGCTTCTCCCCATTTGGGAGGACGTCGTCGAATAGGACCTTGAAGTCCCGGCCGCCCGTACGTGGTTTCATGGGCGTGTCGGCAATGATAGTGTCATTCGGATCCGCAGCCATCTCATCTCCGTCCGACGTGTCGGGGCTGTCGAGGAGAGCAGCGTTGCTGGTAAAGGAGAGCGCAGCTTGGGAGGCCACACGTGGACGCTTCTCTTTGACCGGAGAAGGTGATACGGGTTCACCGCGGAGACGTTTACGTGCGCGTGTGACGGCAGAATCCGCGGCGGGAGCTGTCGGAGTGCGCTGGACCATAACCATGGGCGGTATGGGCGGAAAAGGGTCCGGGGAGGGAGAGCGGCGGGGGGCATGGGGTTTGTTCTTCGGCTTACTGGGAGTCGCGAAGGGGTTCGGGCGAGATGGATGAGATGCACGTTGCGGAGAAGATTGCTCATTCGGGAGCTTCTTCTTGTTCTTGACGGGAGAGAACGGATTGGAGGTCGAGGCGGGAGGGTCGACCTTGATAGCTCTGGCCTTTGGGATGATGGATGAGGAAGGCTGAGGTTGACGTGGCGCAGATGGGGGCGTGGAGGGGCGCGCAGCGGGCTGGGAACGGGAAGAAGAGGCCTTGGAGAGGGACTTGTAGAGCTTGTACTTTGCGGCTGGACACGGGGTGAACGCGGCAGGAGAGGGTGGGGAGAGGAGGACATACCGATCGCGGGCTGGTCCTTGATTTCCTGGATGGACGGGTCGCGGCTGTGCTTCGCCTTGAAGTCGCGCTCCCAGCTCTTGATCTCCGCGCGCAGTGCAGCGACGTCCATGGCGAGCGCAGAGGACGAGACGCGTGGTTAGCGTGTCTGGGTGGGGGAGAGGTGGATGAGACGCGGCTAGAAATGTTGTTGACGCGTTGTTGTGGTCGACACGTGGGATAGGCGCCTGAGCGGGAGGGGTGGGCCGAGTGCCTTGTGGGAGAGTCGAGCTGTGCGTCTGGTGGAGGGACCTGGGAGCAGGAACACAAGGCAGCGCCTGCGGGCGGCGAGAAGCTCCAGAGAGAGACAAGAGGCGGCTCCTCCCTCGCCTCGCCTCTGCTCCTCCTCCTTCCGTCATATCCCCCCCTTGTCCCTGGCCGGCTTATCGAATGATCCTCAACCCAAACTTTTATCTGCACCATGGCCACCGCGGCGACCTCGACGACTCCCCGCCCCCCCTCCTCTCCCGTCCCGCCTTCTCCCACCAGGCCCCGGTAGGCTTCTCGTATTCCGCACCACCCCATCCGCCCTTCCAGCAGTCCTTCGCGCCATCTTATCCTCTCCAAGGCCCCTCCTACGCTCAGCAGCAGCAGCAGCCCTTCATGCCTCAGTACCGCCAACCTCCCCCTCAGCAGCGCTCAATTCATCCCTCGCTCCTCAATGACCCCGCCTTTTCTCCGGATCCGCGCTCCAACCCGTACTACTTCAGCATGAACGACCGCGAGGAGATCTACCCGGCGAGTCTCTCAGATAGCCTATCCGACTACGCCTCCACAGCCCCGGACGATGAATCCGAGGTCGACCATACCAATCTCCCTCCGCGCATGCGAATGGCAATGCTGCAAAGCCCGGACTCCAATCCGCAGCCACTCCCACAACACCCTCGCTCGCAGTCCGAGCCCTACGCCTACCCTCCCATCGCCCCGTCCGACCAGAGCGTCGCGCGATCGCACTCCACGCGGGTCATCCCCGTGCCCCCTCCCATATCGCGAGCGTCCGCGTCAAACGCCCCGGGAGGATTCCGGCTGCCTTCGCAGGACCCGCGCCAAAGGAGTGTGGTGGTACCATCCCAAGTGTACGCGAGCTCTGCTTTTGTCGCTCCGCGCGATCTCTGGCAACCTCCTCCCCCGTACTCCGACTCGGAGAGCGGCTCCTCCTCATCCTCTCCGAATCAGACCCCAGCTTCGTCTTCATCTCATCTTCCCAAGGATGCACAGAAGTCTTCAAGCTCTCTCCCTCCCGCTTCGGCGTACCCTCCAGAAAAGTACTCGCCCCCCGCTGCCCAACAACCCCCATCCCCATCTGGTCCTTCCAGCTCGCAGGTTCAAGCGCAGGCACCTTCGCGCACCTCGCCTGTGTCGGATAACAAGACCTCCTCGGTCCAGTCCACTGCCCCTCGCCCACCGATCACACCCCGCAATGCATCGGCACCAGATCTCCATCCTCCACCACCCCCAACAGAGCTGCCCCCACGGCCGTCAACAGTTCCGATCGCTACCCCATCTGCCGGTTCGGTGTCTGCACCCGCAGCCCAGCGCAAGCGAAGTAAGAACACGAGTGTCTCTACCGCCCCACGGGACCTCGACAAGATAGACGAGCTCGACGAGTCGGACCCCCTCGGGTTTGCCTGGCACCATGGCGGACCGTACGAGGCGATCGCTAAGGCCGCCCCCGCGCTCTACCCAGAGCAGAGTATCTCCGGCCAAAAACGCGCAGAGGTGTGTGCCAGCCCTTCTGCTTCTCTATTGTTCCTGCGTATTGACTACCGTTTCGTCTCGCAGCCCCCGAAGCGGAAGCCCGTGCAGTACGACAGCACCGCCCTCGGGGTCGCCCCCGGGCAGATCTTCCCCGCCAACTCGCAGTACCAGCCCCCGAGCCAGCGCGAACTGGCACAGCTGCAGCAGCAGGCCGAGAATATGCCGCCGGGCTCCCCGCTCCCCTCGAGCCCGCTCATGCAGGTGCCCGTGAAGCGGCGCGTGCCTCCGTCGGGCGTGCTGCCGTCGTCGCCGCTGCTGTACAACAACACGCACATGGGTCAGATGCAGGCGCAGCAGCAGGCCTCGCGCATGCAGCAACAGCAGCAGCAGCCCACACCCATCCATTCTCAGCGCTCGCGCCATGAAGAGGCGCCCCAGCCGTCGCCGCCCCTCCCGAACCCGTACTCCCCTGCCGCGTCCAGGTTCCCGCAGGGTGTGCAGGAGCAGCGCAATAGCCCCCCGCATTCGCGTGAGCCCTCAATGCCGCCCGGTCGACCTGACCTCCCGCCTTCGAGCGCAGTCCCGCGCCCGGACATCGCCCTTCCTCCACGGCAGCAGACTAAACCGTCGACCTCGCTTCTACCGCGGCACCTGCCGAAGAAGCTTGTCATGCCTACGCCCTTGCAACAGCTCCCGCAGCCAAACCAGCAGATGCCCGACAGTCGCGGCGCGGCACATGTGGAAGTCCTCGCCCAGCGGCACGTCAGCCAGCCCCCTCCGGCGACGACACCCTCCTCGCGCTCGTCCGCCCCGAGCATGCAATCGCAGCCGTCACAGCAGCACGCCCGAGCTCAGGACATCCCGATGAGCCACGGCCCCAAGGTCCTCCGGAAGCGGCACACGACCGGCGGCGTGCCTCTCCCGATGCCGATGCCCATGGCGCAGGGCGCGGAGATCCCGGCGTCGAACACGACCGCCGCGCTGTTCGCCGCGCGCGTGCGGTTCGCGGAGCCGCCCAAGGAGGAGACGAAGGAGGAGCGGAAGCGGCGGGAGAAGGAGCAGGCGCGCCGCGAGAAGGAGCGCGAGAAGAGCGGGAAGGCGCGTCCCCAGCAACAACAACAGCAGCCTACGAGCGGGCTCGGTGGGCTGTTCGGGCGCGACCAGGTGAAGGAGGCGGAGCTGGCGCGTGAGCGGGAGGCTGCCAGGGCGCTGGCGAGTGCGAAGGCCTCTGGTGGGCGCAAGCTCAGCAAACGGCGGTGAGAGGCCCGCGCATTGCATATTGGCTGCTGCTCCGCGACAGGCGGGTGGCAGATCGTCCTGCGGATGACTACAGGTGGCGACAGCGCTGCGAAGAGCGGGCGAGCCCGCCTCCGGGGCACCCCCGCTCGATTTTCTTGGGCGTTTTCATCTAGGTTATATCTTTCCCCGCCTCCCCATTCCATGTTTGCTGGACCCATCTACCCTCTTCTCTCTACCTCCACCTCACCCCCTCGAGATGATACTAACGAAACGTCGACGACGCCTAACACCAACGACTCGGACCGGACTCTGCTCTGCTGCTGTTGTATCCCACCCATATCTCTGTTCTCTGTTGTATCGCATACACATCGCACTCACATCGACCCTGCCCCCACCTCACCATCGCACAAGTACGGATACGCCCACATACATCGGACCTCGATAATATCTATCAATAACCATTGACCACCACAGGTTTCCTTGGGTGTCCTTGCGCAGCCCCTGCGCGTGTGTTGGTTACGTTACGTGCGCCCTCCGACATTAGTGCGCTGCTTCTACGGCTGCGGCTGACGCAGTTTGTACGTACGCGTACGGTCGCTCTCGAAAAGAGATACTCGTCCACGCACGTTTGTGTTGCTCCTACGGCTCCGTAGACGACCGCGGTGCAACGTGCTGAGGCTGTACCATGCGGTCTGAAGCTTCAGCGGACGTTGGAACGGCCATAAGACCACCATTTTGACCATCAGCAAAAGTGCAAGCGCCCGGCAAAGGATTCCAAGGCTTGCAAGCTCGCCGCGGAACTGCGAGCGCTCGTGCTCGCTCGGAAGGCCTTGCGAGGAGCGGGTGGACCCTCGCGAGCGATGGCAAGGCGGCGCCGCGCAGGGGGATATCGCATGTACTCGTATAGTATCATAATATATGCATTGTGCGAGCCAAAAAAAAGTGACCGACCGCGGCGCGCGCACGCTCGCCGAGGCCGCCAAGTGCTACTACTATCACTACGACATGAAGACACGCGCGCTCACGGCGGCGCGAACCCTAGGTATTCGTCGCCATCCTCCTGGGGGTCATGCGGGTCCTCCTCGTCGTCCGAGCGCACATAACCGTAGTCTAACTCCTCGTCGTCGGGGTCGTCTGTCGCGCCGGGCCCGGCTGGCACGTCCTCATCCTCGTCATCCGACGGGGGTGCAGCCGGGAGCTCCTCTGGGGGAGCCTCCGGGTCGTCCATGTCGGCGTCTTCGTCTAGAGGTGGTCCGTCCGCGTCCGCGCTGCAGAGTGTGGCGAGGTCGGGGATCGTGCTGCCGATGCCGCCGGTTTGACGGTGTCCTACTCCGCCGCCGAGGTACCGCATGAACATGTCCCGGTCGACGAATCTAAGCAGGTTAGTAGGAGCCAGGATATGATAGCATAGTGCATACGTACATTCCGATATAATAGCGGTTGTAGTCCTCGTCGTCTTCAGAGTCGTGGCGCGCGATGCTATTGCCTGGGAGCGCGACGTCGGACCGACCGTGCGCGAACGCCGGGATGATGTGCGAAGCGCGGAGGACTTGATCCGGCGAGAGGAACCCGAAGGGCTCGTCATCGAGCCGCGCGAAGGTGACGCGAGGGAGTGTGGCCGAGTGAAGCCCCCAGTCGGCGGGGCTGTCGAGCTGGTACCAACGAACCCAGACAACCGGGACAGCGGTCGGTTTGCTGGCTGCATCGTTGGCGAGGTAAGCGTTGACGTGGAAGATCCCTAAAACACGAGCATAGAGGTAGGGGTGGGGCGAGCCGGGCGGGGCGAGCACCATGATGTCGGCTTGTGAGCTCGGGTTGATTGAGTCTTGCTCGCGCCGCATATCATATGTCGTATAGTTAACCTGCATCCGCTTGTGGACGTACATGCGATCGTGGCGAAGGCGTACCGCCGCGAGCTCTTCGCGCGTGGGTTCGTAGTCGACCTCAGGCTCGTTGTCGCCCGCTCGCAGGCGCGAATGGACGTGGTGACGGAGGTCGGGAATGAAGGACTGCGGGATTGTTAGTAATGCAACTCAACCGGGTAGTCGTTCAGCTTACCGCTACGGCAGGGTCCCCTTCGTTTTCGTGTACAAACCCTAGAATATCTACCGGGTTACGCTGCTCGAGGGAGATCTTCGTGTGCTCCTCCGGCGACATGAGCCCGAGGGATTCGCCGTCTTGAGCACTGTTGTGCAGCGGTCCCGAAGACTCCTGTGTGAGCAACCGCCGCCGCTTGTCTGCACGCTTCGCCGCGGTTGGCGCCCGCTTCTGCGCAGCGTTGGCGAAACGCTCGCGGCGTTCGTGGTGTGCGATCTGCAAACCGAACATCGCATTCTTGTTGGTGTGCGCGTAAAAGCGCTTGCAGCGACGATGCTCGGTTTCGCTCTGATAAAACTTAAGGTTAGTCACTACATGACACGGTCTGTGCGAAGGCGTACCGTTTGAGTCGATACTCCTTCGAGAGTACCCACCAGACGGACCGTTCGCGGCCCATCGCCGCTACGGTGGAACTTGTAAGTCGACAGGTTGAACTCCTTCGTCACGCGATCGGTGTCGCCGGGTCCTGGCGCGCGCGCTGCGGTGGCTGCGGACTTGCTCTTGGTGTCCTTCTTCGCCTTCCGGCGCTGTCGTGCCTCCACCTCCTTGTCCAGCTCGCGCGTGTCATACTCCGGGCAGACTCGGGACGCAAACTCCCGCATGACTTGGCCAAGCGTCCTGACGGCGCCCTCGAATACTTCTAGTGTCGCCTCGGAGTGTAGTCGGAGCTTTGCGAGGGCGTGCCACATCGCGAGGTGGAAGAGCATCCGCCGGACAAGGCGGTCATGGACTGCCGGCAGGAGACCCTCAAATACCGGTATGGCGCACTAGAAGGCGCCGTTGTGTCAGCTTGATAGGCCCACGAAGTCAACCAACTCCTGACCGGGCGTACCTGGATCAGATCTTCAAAGTCACGAGCCGCGAGCTTCTTGAGGCCGGCCACATTGTTGCCGAACTTGCGGATGGTTGTACGACCGAAGGTGGGCACCTGTGCGAATCTACCGCAACATTAGATTAGGCAGAGATCTCACAAGCACATGTACAACTCACCGTGCATTGAACTCGATGACTGCCGAGTTCCCGATGGCCGTGAGAATGCGGACAAGGTGCGTGAGGGTCGACTTCCACACGCCGAGTTCAAACTCGTGCATGATATCGGGCACGAGTGCCCGATATATGTCGAATCCGAACGCTCCCAGGCGCCTAGAAAACGCGCTCTAGAAATTACTGTTAGCGCTGGTGGGCGTGGGGATCGAGACGCATGCCGTACCTGGTTCGCCGATGTCGAAGTCTTACCAAGGACGGCCTCGACGGCCTTGCCCTCAGGACCGAGACCGCGCCCGAAGATCCACCCGCGCACGCGCGCGAGAGTCGCGCGCAGCCACGGAGTGTCCTCTCGCGGCTTCTTGACCCGTGTCGCCATGTCGTTCTTCGTGCCCATAAGATGTATACGGGACTTCTCCACGAGACAGTCCGGACACGGGCATTTGCCCAAGAACTTGATGCAGGCGATTAGACATCTGTACAGCACATTGTTAGCACAATGAAGGCGAAGAGGGCAACGATGAGGCTCTTACTTCTCCGGGTAGTCGGCACAGTAGACCAGGATCCGAGGGAACAGTCGACGGAGGACGCCATCGCCACACTGGACGAGGAACCCGTGCTCGTAGGCGTGGACGAAATCGTCGTCCAGGAGAAGCTCCCAGATCTGCTGCATGAGCTCCTTCTTGCAGTAGCGAAGGACGGCGGCGGTAGGGGCGGCGCCATACGCGTCCTCGTACACTTGCTGTATGATGTCGGGCAACTAGAATGGCAAGTCAGTAAACAGCATAAGAGATGAGACGAGAGGATGCAGCTTACCGAGGGGATGTACGCCAAGTGATGAGCGGAGAACGACGTCGGCATCCCGCGGATGTACTTCGTGAGCCCAAGCAGGTAGAAGTATATCGGCCAGAGAGACGCGGTGCCGAAATTCGTTAGGTGGGTCGAGTCGGATGATACCATGATGGGGACCGCCGCATATGGCGTCTTGGGGTCGTCGCCTGGCTCGCGGTCATGCTTGGCCTTCTCTTGAACAACCCGGTCGAGCTCGATATGAGTGTCCGAGTTGTAAACCTCGGAGTATAGGCGTTCGGGGGTGGGCTGAGGTTGTGCATCGCCGTCCGTGGGCGGCGACGGGGGATGGTCATGGACGGGGGACGTGGACGGAGAGGGAGAGTCGTCGTGGGAGGACGCAGGAGGGGCTGCAGACGTGGCTGTCGTCGGCTGCCGTGAGAAGAGCTTGAAGGGGTTGTAGTGTAAGCGTGCAGCGGTCACGTCCTCACAGGCGGCCTTGATCGCCGCAAGGAACGGGCGATAGAAGATATTCTTGACCTCTAGCGACGGCGCGTCGGCTTCGCTTTGATGCTTTGCCCTCACCTTGGGGAGGGCAATCTTGACCGTGCCCGACCGCCAACCGTCCGCAGCTGGGAAGTCCTCCGTGCCCTGAGTGTGCTTGTCCATGCGCGTGAGTTCCGTCTTCGCGCTGAAACCGTCTAGATCTTCGACATTGAAGTCAGGTGCGAGGAGGACGTCGTGGACGAGGCGGTCCAGCTCCGCGGCGGATTTGACCGCCGAGCCCGAGTAGAACCACGCCATCAGTCGGAAGACCGTGGCGTTCAGGAACGGCGCGAAATACTCGGCGGTTGCGGCGGCAATGGCGCGCACGCTACCGAACGGGCGGGTTGGATCTGCAAGGTCTTGCTGCGGTCGCAGAGCCTCGGTGTGGGAGGGGATGTCCGTAAAGGCGTCGACTGTGAGCCCCTCTTCCGGGTCGTGTGGGGGTACCTCCGTATAGCGGCGGAACACACCAAACGAGTTGTCGGCAGTCTCGACGGGAGGTGGCTCCATGTGCTGAGGAGGCTGAGGGTTAGCCGGCTCCTCATCGGGGACCTCCTCAACCGTGGGCGCAGGAGGACGGGGAGGCGGTGGCGGCGGTGGCCGAGGGATATGCTCGGGCAGTCCGGCCAGCGACGTCGGGACCATGTCGCCCTGACGAAGCCAGACGGGCGCGCGTCGCGCCCGTCCGGCGCGACTGAAAGTCGGGATCTCGATGGGACGCACCGCCTAAGTTTGCTATGTCAGTGCGTGGATCGAAGTGACTATATGCGGTCCGCTGACCTCCTCGCGCGCGCGATCCTCTTCGGCAAGCCGAGCTCGCTCCGCATCTGCAGCAGCCTTCGCCGCAGCAGCAGCATTCCTATCCTCTCTCAGTTTCCGGGCCTTGACCCGACGCTCGGTTTCATCTTCTTGAACGCGCCGCTTGAGGCCACCGCCGGCGAGATTGTGGTAGCGTGTGCAGCGAAGCTGGTGCTGGTTGATCCGGTCGAATGATTTCTTGCAGCCTAAGCACAGAGTACTCATAAGGTAGATCGTTGCCAAGAATATAAGGAAGCTGAGGACCGGGTGTACCCTCATAGCAGAGGTGGTGGACAGAGCGCAAAGAAAAGATCGCAAAGTGCGGAGCGCCTGGATTTGCGCGCACACGTGACTTCAGCTTCTCGACGCGAACGCGTCGCGTCAACCGGATTTGGCAGGTATCGCTCCATATAAGGCGTTGATCACCTCCGGATTCAAAGCCCGCACCGTCTTCGAATACACTCCACGCTGCCGGCTCTCAAAAACTCTTGCTCCTGCCTCCTGCCTCCTCCCACCTCCCACCTCTGCACCATGGCCCACCGAGGACGGTAAGAATGCTCGAATATTCCATTTATTATTGACTATATGTGTATTTATCCAGACGCACGGCCGCCGTACGAGGGCGCGCTCAGACGCAGCCGCGCACACAGACGCAGCCACACGCCAACACCCCGGCACATGCCCAGACGCAACCGACGGCGGACCGACGCTCGCGAAGTCCTCGCCGACGGGAACCAACGTCAAGCTCGCACCGGGATCACGGCCACGCGCCTTCCCAGCAACCCGAAGGGCGCCGCGCAGCCTCTCGCGACCGGTTTGAGCCGCCCCCGCGCGTACCCAGCCTTGGTCCAGAAGAACAAGATGAAGAGGACCTGGATCCGTTTGCCGACGAAGATGACCCCGCGCCGGTGAGCGCGGCGGTGCGCGAGCAGTTTGAAGAACTCCTCGCGCACCTGGCAGAATCTCAAGATGCAGGGTGGAAGATCGACCAGTGAGTGATCGCACTTACATCACTCGCGTGTTTGCCTACTAACATTGTCAGGCTCCCATTGAACTCGCCACTTTGCCATCTTGGCAAAGTGGCGCGCTTTGCGATGCGGGACAATGGCCCGTACTTAGCGATCGGGCAACATATAGTCATGGGGCTGACTATATGCGCTGCCCCGACCATCGAAGAGGCCGCCAAGCGTAGCGCTTCGCTGCGCGAATGGTGCGTAGTCTCCTGACCATCAGTCAGCAGGTCTCACACGGCATTGCAGCCTCCAGCCCGAACGGGAGCGCTTCATGAAGGTGGGGGAGTGGCTCCTGGAACGTGCTCCGTTCCTCGAGCCTATGCTCCCCTTGTTCGAAGAGCGGCCACTCGATTTGACGCTGCTGGGGACTTTCGTAGGACCTAAGCTCTTCTGTATACGGCTTGGTAACTCACTGATTGACTAGGTTGACTACCACGGACGCCAAGCACGCACAGCCGACATCTCGAGCCTCAAGCAGCACCTCCTCAAGTGGATTCCCGAGGTGGAACTCCGGAGACCGGGCGGCGGTGCCCCTCTCGTGATCAGCCCACGCATCAAGGGGATATTCGCGAACAAGCGCTCCGAATGGGGCTGGAACAGCATGTGGACCGCGCGGCTGCTTGTCTGGCGCAAACACCGGGACGACTTCGACGAGGATCCCGATGCGTAAGCCGTTCTAGCCCTCGTCTATCTACTGATCCTGACCCTCTGCAGGCTCCTCGAACGTATTCGCAACGGCGAGCTCAAGATGAACCACTCAGGGTTCCCGTCCTTCACGTATAACGAAACCTCTCGTGCTAATGAGCTCGCCACGGGCCTCTTTATGGGAGACCTGCTGAAGCAGGTACGGTCGCCTTTGCCCCGCGATCATGTCAAATACTGATGGACTTCCGGGCTGCACAGGGCTATCGCTGTGTTTGGACAAGCCCGGAGTCGTCCACCAACGAGCCGGGAGTTGAGGGATCGGGGCGGCCATCGATCTCGCGTGCGAATGGAATCGACACCGTCCGGCCGGGCAACATCGCGTACATCGCGTGCTTGGTAAGCCTATACACTCGCGCTGTGCACTGTTGCTAAGCGTGTACACAGATGCGACACATCCTGTCATCGGAGGCGTCGTGGAGCATTCAAGACAAGAAAGCCTTCAACGGTGCCCTGTTCTACGACAAGATTGTACGCGCCTTCGAGCAGGAGGCTCTCCGCAAGCCGGTGCTCGAGTTCTACCAGTAGTATGTCTCGAAACGTTGTACAGGACACAACTAATTGTTATTTATAGCGAGGTATACGGCGGCTTCCCCGACGCGAACGTCTCCGATGATGAGGAGGACAACTTCGCAGCCCTCGCGCGGGAACTCTCAGGCGGTGCTAGCAGCAGCAGCGCGTAGGCTGGATCCGGCTCCTCGAACTAGTCTCTGGCCTCGCATCGCGCGTCCTCGCGCTTCTTGTCCCCGCCGCTCTCGCTCTCGCTCTCGTGCCCGTCCCGTCCCGGTTCTCTGATACTGGCTTCCGTGCTCGTGCCCACGCGCTCTCGCTCCCCTACGGTCTCGCACTGCCCGCGCGCGCATCGTCAAGGCTTGCTCCCTCGCGCACGCGTCCTCCGCGCCCTCTGTCCCTCGCGCGCGCCTTCCAGGCTCCGCGTCCCCGCGCGCGCATTCTCCGGGCTCCGTGCGCTCTCGCTCACGCCCGTCCTCCCGTTCTCGTGCTCTCGCGCCTCGGCGCCCGTGCCCGTAGTGCTCCCCTGCTGTATGTTAGTGTGTATGATATAATGATTTTTCGCATTCTTTTCGGGCTGTGCCAGAACGAGCACCGGGGCTGCCGGGAATCCATGCTATGGAACCGGCAGCCCAAATTATATTTTATAAATTTTCGTGCATACACTTATGACTTTATAGGATGTCCTCAATCGCATGTAAGGACCTGGTCTGCGCGAGACGATCCCGAGTGACCGAGGGGATTGTAAGCGTAGCCGAGAGAGGGGGGAACGCTATATAAGCCCCGTCCCTATAGGCCGGGACATTGTAAGCGATTTCGGCCGTTGCAAGCCCTTGCGAGCGCTCGCAAGGGCTTGCGAGCCTTTTGCTCTTTTGCTGATGACGTAGTTAGCGCTTAGCCCCTAACGCATGCGAACGTAAATATGGCAATTGGCTGGATGTACCCTGGAATGCACAGCTGAGCTGCCCCCAAAGAGTATTCTCGCCGGCTGTAGTTGCGTAAGTGGAAGTAGCCACGTCGATTACTTAGACGACCTGGCGGAAAGCTGCCCCTAACGCTCAAATACGAGCCCGTTCACGAGAGTGGAACAAGAACTGCGACTACGGGGGCAGCCGCTGGGGTACAATCTGCCATTCGGACGTATAAAGCGCTGTATCAGTGTATGTGACCTCCCTGCTGGTGATAGCAGACATATGTCCAGTTACTCGAGTACTCAAGCTGGAAGCGTGCGTGCTTGACAAGTGCCATGTATGCCAGGCGGAACGCCGATGCCAACCTGAGAAGGTGTTTTAGTCCGTGCACCACATGCTGATTCGTTTTAGACAACAGAAACGCTGTTTACCTGTCCGGTGGTCGGAGACACGGGGCCACTGGTAGACGCGCCACGAAGGCGAGCCTCCATATGCAGCGCTACGGTGGCCATTGCCATCCCGGTGTCGGCGTTGCGCAATCCCAAAGCGAGAACGCACGTTCACCCGCTCAAGGTGTACGGCGATACCGCTTCCCTTTTGCTCTTGGGCAAAGAGAGACCCCATGACTGTTGTGCAGATGGACCTAGGCTGGAAGGTGGGAGATGGTTTGGCAGGGCAAACGCTGGCCTTCAAGGTATCCGGCGTTGCCACCATTGAACGTCCTGTGAGGAAGCGAACAGTGGCTGCTGCCAGCGGGATGATGGACGTTGGTGGTCGCATGTCTACACATGCGCGTAGGCGAATTCCACATGCGTCCGTCCGATATGGAAGTGCGCGGTTCGCCGTAGTTTCGTGACCTCAAGGACGTCAGGAAACGCATAAAAGCCCACCAGGATTGGAGGAGTCGGCAGCGAGTCGGCCCTCTGCGAACGCCTCAGCCTGTCCTCTTCGCGCTCCACCAGATTCTCTCCATGAAGTTCTTCGCCGTCTTCGTTGTAGTATCTGCGCTGTTCACTGCGTCTGCCACGGCTGGCGTCGTGACGAAGCAGTCTGGCTGTGTCTGTGGAGGTGAGTGGCACATGTACATGCATAAGCCGGAAGATGTGCTCACCATTCTCTAGGCAACTCGTACACCAGCAGTGATATCACTAAAGGCATCAGCAAGGCACGGAGCGGCGGGGCCAGGTGAGCGATGACTGCATAGGACATGTATGTCTCGTGTGGCTCAGAGGGTAACTGCAGAAGTTATCCCCACCGATACAATAATCGCGAGGTGTGCTTGCTCTGCAACGACCCGCGAAGCGGTAACTGAACAGAAATGTCAGGGCTTCTCGTTCCCCTCTTGCCCTAAGGGGCCGTTCAATGAGTATCCGCTGGAGCACAACAGCGTGTACAACGGTGGCGACCCGGGGACCGACCGCGTCATTTACGAGCCGAGTGGGAATTTCTGCGGTACGTCCTTAGCTCTTCGCGCGAGAATACACCTCACCTGTATGCACATTGGTAGGTTGCCTGACCCACACTGGAGCTCCGAGCAGAAACGGCTTTGTGAAGTGTGCCTTCTGAGAGGGGATTTGGGGGAGCACATACCAATATGTTGTAACACTGGAGCAATCGGTCAATATATCCATCATGCAGGGCGTTGAGCGTTATGGAATATTACAAGCATAGCGATATAGCGACATACAATCAGTACTGGGGGCGGAACGAAGGAGGAGACGAAGGAGGACTCAGCGGAAGCGGCGGGAGAAGCGCGCCGCGAGGAGTGCGAGAAGATGGGGAAGGCGCGTCCCCAGCAACAACAGCAGCAGCAGCCTTCGAGCGGGCTCGGCGGGCTGTTCGGGCGCGACCAGGTGAAGGAGGCGGAGCTGGCGCGTGAGCGAGAGGGTGCCAGGGCGCAGGCCTCTGGCGGACGCAAGCTCAGCAAGTGGCGGTGGGAGAGCCGTATACTGTATGTTGGCTGCTGCTCTGTCGGTGCGTCAGGCGGGTGGCGGCTCGTCCTGTGGACGACATAGGCGGCGGCAGCACTGCGAAAAGCGGAGGAACGATTGTCTTCCGCCCCCGAACGTGAGGCTGGTTCACGAGCCTAGGCGAGCTCGCCTTCGGGGCACACCTGCTCTTCTTTTCTTCGGCATTTTCATCTAGGTTATGATACTTTTCACCCTCTCACTAGTCTTACAGCTGTTGCCGGAGTCATTCCACGGGCGCCTCTCGAGGCGCAAACTTAATGCAAACAATTCAAAAAAAAAAAAAAAAACACAAAAATCAGAAAAATCGCGAGCACCACCTACCCTCACCTACCGCGGCTTCAGGTTTGATCACCTTCCCGACCCCGACCCTCCTAACGAAACGTCGACGACGCCTAACACAAACGACTCGGACCGGACTCTGCTCTGCTGCTGTTGTATCCCACTACCCATAGAGTCTCTCAGGCTGTTCTCTGTTGTATCGCACACACTGCGTCAAGCTGGAAATCGTGCTGGTCAGGCGATCTTCGGGTTGGCGAGATAGCGTACGTAGCAGAAGCAATAGCCCATGTCGCCACGGTATGGAACCAGATGCGTCTCGCAGGAGCTGCTCATCGCACAAGCTCAGCGCGATTCGAGATGAAGAGCCGCGTGCTATGCTGGTCTCCGCAGAGTCGCGCGCATAGCGCAAGCTGGCAGGTTTGGCGCGCCGCGCGGAGCACACAGATCGAGCGACTCCAAATCGCAACCTGTGTGCTACGTGCGCCTACGTAGCGTCGACTCCTGCTCTCTGCGTCTACCCTCAACAGCTTTGCACTTCGAGAGTGGTGTACTCTGACTCGCCTCTCCCTCGCACAGAGCTCTGGATTTGGAACTTGGCTATAAAATGTGACCTCTGCGCGGCGGGGTGCCTTCTCTCACAGAAGCCCTCCCCGACATCCGACTACCCTCCACTACATGCCCAGAAGTACCCGCTCTCCTCATGCCTCGTGCCGCATAGCGTAGACTATGAGGGTACGTGCGGCAAGCGGCGACTCGGACGGCTCCTAACGTGCCCGTTCGTAGATCCTTTCATACCCTGCGGAAACTCGCGCCTGGGTCTTCGGACGCCTCACGATCGAGTCCCGGTCAGTAGCCTCCAGCATGAATTCAAGTTTTCCGTGAGCTCGTGCTGACGCGCAGACGTGCTCCAGTGGTGGTCGCGAGCCGCTGAAATCACCGCGACACATCTCAGCATCGTCCAAGTCCTTTGCACGACGGCGGGCCCGACACCGTAGTAAAGGCGGCGGCGGGCGTGGCGCCCTGTGGCGCCACCATCAACTGGACGCCTCGTCCGCTTGCCCGCCAGTGATATTCAATCTCATGCTTCGAGTGTCGATCTTATTTCAGACCTGATAGCATCTATGTAGGCTTAGCTCTGCAACAACTTTTGAATACATAGCCCATTCTCTGTAGCTTTTCAGTGCATCGACCGAGATAGGGCAGGCTGCCCCAGTGAATCAGGGCCGACCAATCGGCATAATAGTGGTAATGACGACAGAGGCTTGCGACTGATCGTCCCCCGAGATTCGGCGACCATTGTCGATTCAACGTGGAACTACCCGTAGCAACTCTTCCAGGCACGGACATCAGCAAAAGAGCAAAAGGCTCGCAAGCCCTTGCGAGCGCTCGCAAGGGCTTGCAACGGCCGAAATCGCTTACAATGTCCCGGCCTATAGGGACGGGGCTTATATAGCGTTCCCCCCTCTCTCGGCTACGCTTACAATCCCCTCGGTCACTCGGGATCGTCTCGCGCAGACCAGGTCCTTACATGCGATTGAGGACATCCTATAAAGTCATAAGTGTATGCACGAAAATTTATAAAATATAATTTGGGCTGCCGGTTCCATAGCATGGATTCCCGGCAGCCCCGGTGCTCGTTCTGGCACAGCCCGAAAAGAATGCGAAAAATCATTATATCATACACACTAACATACAGCAGGGGAGCACTACGGGCACGGGCGCCGAGGCGCGAGAGCACGAGAACGGGAGGACGGGCGTGAGCGAGAGCGCACGGAGCCCGGAGAATGCGCGCGCGGGGACGCGGAGCCTGGAAGGCGCGCGCGAGGGACAGAGGGCGCGGAGGACGCGTGCGCGAGGGAGCAAGCCTTGACGATGCGCGCGCGGGCAGTGCGAGACCGTAGGGGAGCGAGAGCGCGTGGGCACGAGCACGGAAGCCAGTATCAGAGAACCGGGACGGGACGGGCACGAGAGCGAGAGCGAGAGCGGCGGGGACAAGAAGCGCGAGGACGCGCGATGCGAGGCCAGAGACTAGTTCGAGGAGCCGGATCCAGCCTACGCGCTGCTGCTGCTAGCACCGCCTGAGAGTTCCCGCGCGAGGGCTGCGAAGTTGTCCTCCTCATCATCGGAGACGTTCGCGTCGGGGAAGCCGCCGTATACCTCGCTATAAATAACAATTAGTTGTGTCCTGTACAACGTTTCGAGACATACTACTGGTAGAACTCGAGCACCGGCTTGCGGAGAGCCTCCTGCTCGAAGGCGCGTACAATCTTGTCGTAGAACAGGGCACCGTTGAAGGCTTTCTTGTCTTGAATGCTCCACGACGCCTCCGATGACAGGATGTGTCGCATCTGTGTACACGCTTAGCAACAGTGCACAGCGCGAGTGTATAGGCTTACCAAGCACGCGATGTACGCGATGTTGCCCGGCCGGACGGTGTCGATTCCATTCGCACGCGAGATCGATGGCCGCCCCGATCCCTCAACTCCCGGCTCGTTGGTGGACGACTCCGGGCTTGTCCAAACACAGCGATAGCCCTGTGCAGCCCGGAAGTCCATCAGTATTTGACATGATCGCGGGGCAAAGGCGACCGTACCTGCTTCAGCAGGTCTCCCATAAAGAGGCCCGTGGCGAGCTCATTAGCACGAGAGGTTTCGTTATACGTGAAGGACGGGAACCCTGAGTGGTTCATCTTGAGCTCGCCGTTGCGAATACGTTCGAGGAGCCTGCAGAGGGTCAGGATCAGTAGATAGACGAGGGCTAGAACGGCTTACGCATCGGGATCCTCGTCGAAGTCGTCCCGGTGTTTGCGCCTGTAAAACTCACGGGTGTCGGGCACTTCTGATGCCCGCAGTCTCCAAGTACTCTGGTCCGGGCTCTATTAGGGCTCGGCGTACTCGGGAGATGGTGGGGCAGTTGTAGAAGGCTGCCCTCACCAGACGCGCGGGCTCCGAATACCCGCGCGTCGTACGCGTCTATCTAATACATGATATCTACGCGGTATCTTATCCTAGCGCAACTAGCGCTAGGTACTGATCGCGACATAGCGCAACTAGCGCTATGTCCTACAAGAACCCGTAACGACCGCGGAGGGTCGTTACACTCTCCCCCTCTAGACCCGTTGTACGGGTCTACAATAGAATATTATAATAAAAGGAACGACTGCTGATATTTGCAGTCATAGCACTATATGATACAAAGAGTTGCGCATAGTGCGTGCGCAACTCATATATACAATGAGTCAGTGAGCCAAGTAGGCTCACAGGGTGGTCACAGCAGTGCAGTGGGATATATACACGACTGCAGATAGTAGCAGTCATACCACTACACTACCATGATATGGTAGTGTTTTTGTTTTTGGGTTATTGATGCGCGCACCGTGGGGTGCGGCTATGTACATTAGTACCGCAGCTATGGCGGACGAACCGATCAATTTTTGACGCAGATCGGTTGCGTTATGCCCGAGGAGACGATAATATCGTCTCCTACAGGGACTGCAAATATTTGCAGTCATACCGTCGTAGTATACGACGAGTGCATGACGGATGCACTCGAAGGTTGTGATTAGACACCTACGCGGTGTCGTCGTGTGGCGAAGACGGGGTGAGAGGGGAGGATCCCTGCTCACCCGTCGCGTTCTCGCTCTCGTCGTGCCTGTCGCTAGCAGCGGCAGGCGGTTGGGAAGGCCCGGCGACGGGTGCCTCCTGCACGTCCTCCATCGCGCGAGCGGGGGAGTACGGCGGAGGTGGGACTCCGTCATCGGGATGGGTACCCGCCACTACGTGTGACGGGGTCGAGGCAATGCTCGACGGTTCGGCGACCGCAGTTATGGCGGTCGCGGCGGTGGTAGTGGACGCGTCGGTCATGTCGACGTCGTCGGTGGTAACGGCAGGCGCCTCGGGCGCCTGCGGGGGTGCTGGTGCGGGTGCGGGTGCTGGTGCGGGTGCGGGCGCGGGCGCAGGTGCGGGCGCGTTTGGGGGCGGCAGTGGGCCGCCTGTGGCGACTGGTCCCAAGTCCCGCGAACTGGGCACGACTCCGACGTCGAGAGTCGAATTCGGGCCGCCATCCATTTGAGGCAGCAGCGACCGAAGGTCGCGCCCATTCCGCTCGTTGCGGCACAGTCTCGCGAGCGGTAGGAACCGCTCCGCAGCCGTCGGGGTAAGACCGCGCGCCGCAAACCAGCGCGCTAGGTGGAACAACGTCGTGCTTGCGACGTCGTTGGGGTAGGGGCCCGGGTGGTAGCTAGTACCCACGGGGTACTGCCCCTGCTCTACCACGTAACGGTAGAGCCCCGGCACTGAGAACAGCCAGTGGGCGAGGGTCACCCAATGCCCTCGCGGTCCCAGTGGCGTGCCGCGCGGCAGCATCGCTCGAACGGCAACGTGGTACTCCACGCTGCGCGTCGTAGGAAGCCCATTTGGCTCCCGCTCCATCCACTGAGGGATACGGCGCTCATCGACGCCATACCAAGCCTGCCACACAGCAGGCGGGTCACTGAAGCTCGGCTGGTTTGGGGCCGGCGCCGTGCGCTGGGCACGCAGCTTCAGTTTGACCTCCCGCCACTCGGCGGGCGTCCGCTTGCGCGAGAGGGTCGACGACGGCGGCGGCAAGTGCGCCGTCGACGCGTGCTCGAGTCCAGGGGGAGTGTTTCCCCGGGAGTCGGCTCGTTGAGCCGCCGCGATCAGCGGCGGCGGCGCCTCTCGACGCCACGACGACTGTAGCTGGTTGAGACCAGCCACTCCTGTGTACTCCGAACGGGAGTTCACTTGACCAATTAGGTCGCGGATGCGGTGAGCCGCTTCACCCGTATCACGGCGAGCAGCCATGATGATGTTGTTGGCGTCCGCGACGGACACCGGCACGTAGTTGTACCAGTGCCCCGCGAGACGCGGGTCCGAGTCGGTGGGGAGGGCCAACAGGTGGTACGGCCACCCGGGGACCCTCGCCACATCCGTCGCTGGTTGCGGCGGAGGTTGCGTGCCAAACGGCGCGCCCTGACCCGGAGCATGTGCCGGGCCAGTGTCGCGACGAGCACGACGATATCGGTTTCGAGAGACGAGTCTCTCGATCCGCCTCTCGTCGATGTCGTCGTCCTCGTCGCTCGTCGCGTTCTCCCAGTCCACCATAGGGTGGTCCCGGTCCGCGGATGTCGACGAGGTCGGCATCGCCGTCGAGTTCGACGGTCCTGCCACATTTGGCGTCGTCATCTGCGACGCTCCAGTCCTCGATGGTCCTGCCCCGCTGGGCAACGACACGATCGGCATCAAGCTGGGCCCAGCGGACGGCGCTGAGCTTCTTGATGTCGACGCGAACGACCTATCGTTCGCAGTATCCCTCCTCCGAGGGCTGAGTTCCCTCGGGTCGCGTCGTCGTTCGTCGCGCGGAGGCGACGCCCTCCTGTGCCGAGCCCGACTGAGCTCAGCCTCCAACTGCGAGCGCACCTCATCGCGCTCGCGCTCGTACTCGTCGCGCTCCTGGCGAGCGGCCTCGCGCTCGCTCCGGTATCTGTCCCGGATCGACTTCGTCTCGTCGACGAGCTCCTTCATCTTCTGGAGCTTCGCCTCGAGCTCCGCGATCCGATTGCGGCTCCTCCCCTCCTCCACCCTCTGGTGCTCCTCGAAGTGCCGCCAGAACCGCTGCTGCAGTTCTGACTGGACGCGCGTCTGCGCGTCCCGGAACGTCGAGTCTGACGCCGCCGAGTTGTAGTGGCGGACAAAGTCCGCGCACACAGCGCAGTTGTCGCTGTGCGCGACCAACAAGTGTTGGCCCGCTACGGGCGCCCAGGTCATGCTCGAGAAGGGCATGAGGGGGATGCCACCAGTTTGTGGCATCGGCGCGCTCGAACTGGGCGCGCTCTGGAATGCAGGACCCGCTTGATGCGGGAACTGGAAGCCGCCGCCGTACGGAAACCCGTAGGCGGGCATGCCCTGCGAGAAGGCATGCGGGAACTGCTGGGGGTGGGTTACCCCCGGCATGGACGAGAATGCGGGAGCTGCCGCTTGTTGCGGCAGCAGGAACTGCGAAGGCTGGGGGAAGGGGATATTTTGTTGTTGAGGGGCCGCAGGTTGCGACCCCTGTTGCTCCGAGGCTTGCTGCCCGGAGCTGCTGGCTTGCGTGTTGTCTTGCGGGGCGTCGTTCATGGCGCGGGCGTCGTTGTTGGTGGTGGTGGTGAGGTGGCAGAGGTCGGTTATGACCCTGCACTCGCGAGGTCGCCGTCTTAAAGCGCCGGCGGAGTCCGAACGCGTCGGTGGCTGCCTCGCGCACGCGAGTCTGCACGTGACGTACTACTTCACGGTCACGCGCTCTCTGCGCGTGCTCTGTCCTTCACCACGACTACTCACTCGGGTAGTCTTGACCACGAAGCGCATGTTGCGCTTCGTACATCCGCTAAGTCTTGGCGGATGTTTTCTTGGGCAACGCGCGCCAAGATGACACGCCCATTAGACGACAATACTCGTCTAATGCTACGAGCTCCTTACAGTGCTCGTAGGGCTCCCATGTATGGTCCCCCATCGTCCACCGCACGTGGAACTGGCACTTATTGCCATTCCACTCGTGGCCGATAATCTCTTCCACCAACCATTCGGTGGAGTCTTCATTGCCGAAGTCGTAATACGACTTCGCCTCACGATGCGGGAATACCGCATCGTCGTTTGGCTCATAGCGTCGTAATAGCGACGCGTGGAACCGAGGGTGTATCCTTCGGTTCCGGAGTTCTTCTGGTAACTCCAGTACGTAGTTTGACGTACTGGGTATGCTCTCAATTATAGCATACGGTCCGATGTACTTAGGCACGAGTTTTCGTGCCCGACCCTTAGGTATCGACAAATTCTTTGTCGATAGGTATACCTTGTCCCCGACCTCAAAGTCGGGTTCGGCTTGCCTATGCTTATTCGCATAGTGTGTCTGGCGCACTCGCGCCTCGATGATGGCATCATGCGCCATCTCCAAGTTCGCCTTGGCTCTGAGTGCGAACTCTCGCACTCCTCGAAACGGAGTATCCGTTCCGATTCCGTTCATGGAACGCGGGAGGTACCCGTAGTTCAACTCGAACGGAGCGAACCCTGTGGTAGAACTTACCGCAGAGTTGATAGCGAACTCCGCTATCGGTAGCTTCTCATACCAGTCCAACTGGTCAGGAGCTACCAGTGCACGGAGTATCTGCGACACTGAGCGTATACTACGCTCAGATAATCCATCCGTCTGTGGATGGAACGACGTGGACATAAGCAGCTTCGCCCCCATAAGGCGATGCAGTTCCTTCCAGAACTTGGAAGTGAACTTCGAGTCTCTATCAGAGACTATGGAGTCCGGTAGCCCGTGTAGACGGACTACTTCCCTGAAGTAGACCAGCGCCAGGTCTGACGCTGTGTCGGTTGTCTTGATGGGTATAAGGTGTACCATCGAGGTCAACCGACAGACTACAATCCATATGTAGTCGTATCCGTGCGAGGGCGGAAACGGACCGAAGAAATCCATGGACATAGACGTCCATGGCACCGTGGGTATCGGTAGCGAGTGTAACAGCCCTATAGGGGGCTGTGTACTTATTTTCGTGGTGTGGCACACGCCGCACGAAATGCAGAACTTGTCTACATCTTTGCGTAACGCGGGCCACCAAAACCACTTGCGCACGTACTCTGACGTGCGCTGAGGTCCAAGATGTCCAAGCGCGCTATGCGCTTGGTCTAACACGAGCTCCTGAAGGGCCCGTTTCCGATACAGACCACGAGGTATACACAATACTTCGTCGCCTTCACGGTTCTTGGTGTATATCACACCCTCGCGCATTACGAATGCGCGATGCTGAGTAGGCCGTTCCAGTATTTTCTGAAACGTCGGGTCATTAACATAACCTGACTTGACGGCTTTCAGGAAGCCGTCGTCTCCTTCTACCCAGACACGCAAAGAGGGACCCGCAGATAACGAGTCCGACAGCGTCACATTGTCGCTGTCCGGGGTTGCCGCAGTCACCGAGATAGGTGCGTGTGCAGCGTAACGAGCCGACTCTACGACTCGTTCCTCTATTGGT
>PUDQ02000096.1:0-10721 GCA_002964805.2 Trametes villosa | reverse complement strand
CTCAGGGTCGGACTGACGTCTTTGCAGCGCAAATTTCACGCTTCGCGGGCACGTCAGTTTGGCGTTCGCCTCCGCACGGGGGGCGGTACGTCTCGCTCCCTCTTATTGGCGCGTCCTCTCCCGTTCGTTCCCACTGCTGACGCGAGCGTTGTCCGTTGCAGATTTCGCGCGCCCGAGGCTGAGTGCATTGCAGGGATCCGACGCCGTCCGCACCTCCGCTATGAGCGGTGGCGAGCGCGGCCGTGGGAGACCTAGCTCGAGACTACCTGCTGCTGTCGCAGCGAGCGATGGCGCGAGGAGTGTTGACGGCGTGGGAGGCGCGGCGCTGCACCCCCTCGAGAACGAGATCCGCGCACTTGTTCGTTCGAGGAGAGGCTGCAGCACCGTGTGCGCGTTGTAAACGAAGCACTCGTCATGCCACTGTAGCTATGCGTGCACGAAATATATTTGTTCTTCTACACATGGGAGTGCGCCGCCGGCCACGATACAGAAGCCCGTCCACCTCACATCCCCGGTAAGCAAGCGATTGTCCGGGCTCGCCGCCCGCTCTCTCGCCCGTGCGATCGCCCCGAAGAGAGCGTGTCAGCTCAACGGAGCTCCCGACGCTACAGCCCGCCTGAACGCCCCTCCTGTTCGTCTCCTGCCCGCCCGGCGATCTCGTCAGCACGGACCCTCCCCGCATGCATCTCCCGGCCTCTCAAGAGAGGACGGCGGCGCCCGCGCCCGTCTCGATCCGTCTCGCACGGTGTCTTCCACCCAAGCACCTCCGCCGTCGCGCCTCGGAGCGAACGAGGGCGGAGGGTTCGGACTCGTACGACGGCGAGCTGCGCGGGGAAGCGAACAGTCTGCGCACCTGAAACGCACGCCCGCGCGCGGGCGCGATCCTCGCCCGAGGCGTGTGCGCGTGCCCCGTGCCCGGGCCCCTTGAAGATGTGCAGGCTGCGGCGGAGGGGCGGGCATCTCCCCCTCCCCTCCCCTCCACTCCCCTCCACTCCTTCTCCCCTCCACTCCTTCTCCCCGCCACCCCTCGTTCTCCCTCCTCGTCCTCCATCCGTGCCCCGTACTGCACGCACGCACCCCGACTCTCCGCCCGCCGCGCAGTCGTCCGCCCCGCCTCGCGCCAGCTCGTCCCCATGCACCTCCTCCGACTCGCCGCCCCCGTCGTCGACCTCACCGCCCCGGAGCGCGTCACGCCATCCCTGCCCGTCGACGCACGATCAGTGAGTGCCCGCCGCGCCGTCTCCCGTCACTCACCTCCCTCCATGACCCGCCACTCGCCTCCTTCGCCGACACGCACCCGCCCGACAACTGCAAGCCCGACCGCGCGAGCCCCGGACGGCGGGTGCGCGTCCAGCACAGCCCGCGCACAGCCGATGAGCCCCGTCGCACGCCCCGTACGTCAGCCCCATCCGCGTCGCGTACAAGACGCATTCTACTCACCCTATCTTCGCAGCTCCGACACGCGCCGGCCCGGTGGCGGTGGGAGAGGCGGGGCGCGGCTTCGGGCTTCGGGTAGACGAGGGCAGGCGTAGATAGTGTGCGGAGGTGTTACTCACGACGCGGACGTCGTCATGTAGGGGCGGCGTGCGTTGGCGAGACGCGAGGCGTCCCGACTCCCGAGCACGGCGTCGTCGCCGGACTCGGCGGCGGACGCACGGACGGCGCGTGCGGGCGTGCATGGGATAGCGGAGGAGCGACGGGCGCACGCGAGGGCAGTGGGGCGACGGGCGAGGAGTCGCAGTCGTGTCGAGGACGTCGCAGAGCCCTCCGCCGCGAGATGCGCATGCGCGTCCTCGTGCGCACTGTCCGACGACGAGGGCGGGTGCGGACTCGCTTGGCGCAGACGGGTGGAGCCGTAGTCGGGCGCGGGCGAGCGATTCCGCTCTCTCGCCGCGGGCTGGAGAAGCACTAGATGAGCACAGCGGGACCCGGCACTGAGAGACGTACCTGTGCCGCGGACACCGTCAGGGGGCGGGAGCCGCCAGCTGACGGGGTACGACGGGCCGTGGAGGTCGTACTTGGCCGCCCGCGTCGATGTGCAGCGAACGGGCGACGCGTGCGGACGCCAGAGCGAGGATCTCGCGCTGGCGCCCAGCCGATCGCCCATGAAATCGCGTTTCGAGCCGAAAAATCAAACTTGCCGCCCCGCTCTGGGAAGCGCAGGGCCAGCTCGAACTGTTCAGGCGAGCTGTTCGCCGGAGTTTGGGGGCCTGCACGCGCGCGCCACGCTCGCTATCGGCGAAACGGTCGTCGGGGGTGGGCGGTCCATGGGCGCCTACGACATCGCATGAAATCGCGTTTCGACGTCGTTGAGCAAAGTCGACGCCGCCTGACGCGGACGTCCGCGCGCGGTTCGGGGGTGATACGGGATCCTGTGGGTGATGTGTGAGCGGCGGCGGACGAGGGGCGCGGGAGATATGCGCAAAAAGGGGGTGTTTGGGGTGGAAATCCGGGCATAGCGCGCTCGTCCCGGCGCGCAGAGTGTGGCGAGCGGGTGTGTTCGGCGGAGGGGTGCTTTGCGGGATATATGTACACAGTTGCGCGAGTGTAGTACTCACATTGATAATATAATGGGCGATCTTCTGTGATACTCGCGCCAAATCCGCGCTTAGCGTCCCCGCGCCGCGGCATCCGTCCGCGCCATGAACACAGCACGTAGCACAAGGCCCTGCGCGGGTGGAGAGCGCTGTCCCGCGGCGCACGGAGGGCGGGACGGGATGATATCGTCAAAAAAGCGCACACTGTCTATACACTGCAGACGGATCAGTTAGCATACAATGGCAGAAATGAAGAAATCGACGTACCTGGGGCGAGTTTGCACGCATATAGGTCCATATGGGTGTCGTTTAGAAGGGGCGAGCGCCGTGGATGGCGTGGATGCACTCCCCGATGGTGCCAGGCGGGGAGGGAGACGGCAAACGGGGCGGGGGCGCGTGCACAACGGAGAGGCCGGTCGCGCAGAGGGAGTGGACGGCCATTAGTGCGAGCGGGTGCACTCGCACTGGGGCGAGCGTGCCTATAGAGAGAGACCTCGAGCGGCCACTAGTGAGATCGATGCCTGAGGGAGGGCGAGTCCGTGGCCTTGGAGGCGTATGAGCATGGCGAGCGTTCTCAATGAGTGGGTCGCGCGCGTTCTCTACGAGAGAGCACAACAGAGCCCGCGTCGCGATCGAGCCGTCCTTGGGCGCAAGCAGGCGAGAGGAGGAGGGCGGCGGGCGCCAGAGCAGCCAATAAAGCCAGGAACGCGGGATCCGACAGCTCGGACTCCGAGGCGGGCTATCTGCCTCGTCCGGCTAGCCAAGGCACGCGCGCTGTAACGATAACACCTTGAAGACTCCTCGACCTGTCTGCGAGTGCGTGCAAGAGGCCGTCGTCGGTGGATGTCTCTGCACACGCTGAGACGAAGCTGAGGACTCCCCGAGAGCTGTCCGCGGGCGACAGGCCGGACACGATGACGTCGCTGCCTGTCGAAATTGAATCCCGAGGTAAGCGGGATTTGAGGAGATCGATCGAGGAGCTGCTGGCCTCATGGCCGGCAGATGAGCTGGGAAACGCGAGCTCGCAAACCGTCTCCTCGCTGCTTCTCCGCTTCGTTCCTTCCTCGGCTCACGACCACGCTGGAATATCGACCCCTCGATGAGTGCGCGTTCACAGGCGAAGACGACGTCAGATACTTCCCCGGTGTGGGGCTCCAGCAGGCTGTAGAACAGTTCAGGCGATGCCGGGCCTCAATTTGCGGCTTGTCTGACAGGCCTCATTCCGAAACGGACGAGATCTCGCCGCCCGTCGCCCGCCCGCCCAGCGTCGGTCCCCTCGGACGCTCGCAAGATCTCAGACAAAGTCTACCAGCGCCCCTTATCGACGCCACGCCTCGTGGAGTACTCGGTCATATACAGCCGTCGCCCGCCCCCGCCCAACCTTGCGCCCCCGCCGCCCCCACGTCTCTTGCTTTCCACCACGACCCGCCGCTCGTCTCGCTAAACTCCCTCGTTCTGCAACGCCCGGCTCTGGATCTCCCTCGTCCTCTTCGCACCTATGGAAGTCCTTTCGCGCCCGAAGGTCTCCGCCAGGCCGCCGGATATGATCGACGACGAAGTGAGTCTCCGTTTTCCGCCTCTTCTCGCCTGGACGTCCTCGGCAGGTAATGCGGCTGCGATGCTGCTTGGACGTTCTCGGCAGGTTGTGCGGCGATGCTGCTGAGGTGCATACGTACAAAAGCCACTCGGTGCCTACCTCATATCCGGAGAGTACGCATCACGTCCGCGCAAGGCACCTCTCGAGCGCTCTGGACGCCGCTCGGCACGTCGTGTCAGACGCTCCCGCATCGCCATCCAACGCCTTCCCGTCAATCACAGCGCTCCTGGCCTGTACTCCATGTTGAGCGCAAAGCAGATCTGCTGAATGTGCTATCATGTTGAACGGGGTGGTACACCTCCATATCGCACGAAGCGGTTGATCTTCTCACCATAAACATGTGCGGGATGATTAGGCACACATGCGCCTACTCTGACTGCGGCGTGTGCAATGCGCGTGCTTCGGTGCAGCTCGAAGCTGTGCCTTGGTATGTCCATCATCGTGATCTCACACACATGTTGCGCCGCAAATTCGTTGGGTGGACAGGGCCTCGGGCATGCGGTCTGCTCGTGGTTTGCCGGGGAGACAATATAACGAACCCCAGGGCGAGGGCATTGGGCAATCGATTTATCGTGTGTCGTCCACTTCGCCCTCGGGCTCGCACAGGCAGAATCTGCCCGTCGGGACGTCTTCGATTCTGCTGCTAGGGGCTTGGTCGCCGTTGATCTGCTGTACGGGACATCACATCTCGTTCCATTGCATCATATCTCGAACACCGCTCGCCCGTCGGCCTCTCGCCCCCTTACCTGCGCACCTCTGGCTCTCCTGCACCCCTTCTCCCTTTCCCTCCTCTTGCTTTCCTATCTTACTGACCCCTTCATCTTCTGCAGCCCACTCCCGGCCCGTCTATGCTCGTCGCTCCTTCCTCAGCCACTCGTTCACCTCCCCGGCTCCCCTCTGCGGACCACAAGCTGACAATTCCAGCACGGCCTTCCATCGCCTCGCGCCGACACTCGACGACTACGGGCTCGATGTCGCCCTCGCACCTCTCGCGCCCGCTGCGGTCCTCTCCCCTCGCCGGTCCCTCCATCGCTGCGACTAATGATGGGTCTCTCATCGCGGCTGCGAGCGCACCGCCTACTCCGGGCGGCGGGCACAGGCATCTATCACCCCTAGCGGAGGCACCATCTTTGCCGAGAGCGCCCCCGCTGCAGTTAACGCGGAGGCGCACGCTGGGCGCAGTCGAATCGAGATTTCCTGCCAATGTATGTACTGTTCGGGAGCGAATATATCTTGTGCGCGACGAGCGCGGGTGCCTGATCTGTGGGATCTGAAGACGGGTGGAGAAATAAAGCATGCCTTAGCACATGTTGTAGGGAGTAGGTCGAGTGAGGGGTGTTTTGTAGGGGTAGGTCAAGCAGGGGATGTTGTTTTGTGGGTACTCGACAGCCGCTCGCGAACTCGCGGGGAAGCGTATGCATTGACTCAGAAATTGTACTCGAGCTACATACACATCTGTCGTGACGACACAGACCCGGTCGCGGAGCATAGGACACCAGCTCCTGCACTAGCTACGACAGAAGCACGCGCCGTCTTGTCCTCGCAATGCACAAGACAGTGCGGCGCAAATTCGCGCGGCGGACGAGTGACTCGCCGTCCGCCCGGGACTTGCTGCACGCCACCCTGAGAAAGCGCATGTCGTCGTACCCGCCGCGCGCTGAATCTGCGAAGACGAGTCAGCATCGAGCTATATCCGCATTGAACCCGAGAAACGCGGCGCTCACCTCCGCACGGACGCACTAAACAGCTGTCGGTCGAACGGGTACCTCGCGGATGCACGCGCCGGAGCGCGCGCTCGAACGAGACGGGCGGAGCGAGCTACTGCACTTGTCGCCTCGCCCGCCCCGGAACCGCGAAGCCGACTCGTGCACCCGGAAACCGAGACTGCGCCGCGCACGGGGCGAACGCGCCTCGCAGTCGTGTCTACAACACCGGGGATCGTGCGGTAAATGACCGCCAGCGCGCCCTGCTTCCGCAAACACGTTCTCTCAGACGATAGCCACCCCCGCGCGACCTGTCATGGAAGATGCCTGCACAGCCGTGCGCCGCGCAAACCAGCCGCCGCAAGAGACGTGAATCCGGGCGTACTAGATCCTCTCCTCCGGTCGCCGCATCCTCAGCGGCGCGCCGGCCATCGAACCCGCCGAGCGTACCAGGGCGGCGCCACGGCTTACGCTACGACTCTACGAACCCTAGTACCATACTACACTTGCAGCCAGGGGGCCCGCCGTGAGCTGTGAACACGGGCGGACCCGCCGCAATCGCAACGGACGGCACACACCTTGACGCTCCATCACCGCCGCGCCCCCAGACAATCCCGAACAAGGAGCCGCTTGCTGGGATGAGCCGCTTGACGAGAAGGTTCGACAGTGTGCGCTGGCGAGCAGGATGGTCGCGTACCTGCTTCTCTCGGGCCGCGCGTTCACGAGGCATTCCCCCGTCCGCTGTTCTGTTGCGCAGGGATCCTAGACGAGAGCTCGAAACGTCGAGCATTCAGCGGTACGTTGCGCGGCGCCGGACGTCTTGCGAATGCGATTCGAGTGACAGTTTAGTTAGATTGCGACGCGGGCCGCTGACGCGTACGCACCTTTCCCCCACACACGCCCGCAGTCGTATCCACCGCCCTCTGGACCCCGAGACAGCGCGCCAAAGGCCCTCCGCGCCGCGCTTGACGCGTGATGTGCCGCGGCGGCGGCGGCGCCCGCCGCGCCGTACAGACGCATGCGCTTCGAGCGTCGCGCACCGCGGCCACCGAGATCTCGTCGACGCCGGATGCGCGTGCACTATGCACATAGCGCTGAAGCGACGTGCCGAGTACGAAGAGCCGGAGACTCACCTGGGCGTCGAGCGTCGAGCGCGGCGTGCGCGCAAAACCGGCAGGGGGTCCGGCGTACGGGGCGAGGGCTTGTAGAGAGAGGCAGGACGTACCTAGAGCTGCTCAGAATACGCGTGCACTGCGAGCGCAAACGCCGGCGACGCATCGACGGCGGTCGTGCGCGTGCAGCTTCCGTCGAGCTAGGTCAGCTGACAGTGACCAACGTCGTCGCGTCGCATACTCACCTATTCCTTCCCATACGAGAAGAGAGGGTAGCTTCTCCGGGAGTTGCGTAGGCACGGGGAAGAGGAGGAGATCGGCGTTCGGGCTCGCCGTTTCCGTGACTGAGGGCGGCGGAGAGGGAGGTGGTGCCATGCGCGAGGATGTGGCCCGAAGCTAGATTGAAAATTGTCAGGACTGCGCAGCCCAGGCCGCTGTCTGTGCTGGGTACCGAAGTGGTGAGCGAGCGCGCGCTCACACCTGGCAACGCATCGGTACGTGAACGGTGCGGCCACGCCTGCCAATCGCAGCGCGCGGCCCCAGCCCGGATGTAGGGAATCCTCCGGGCCGCCATTCGCGGACACGTCTCAATTCTCGGTACAACGCGCTACAGCGCATTCTCGCTGCGTACCGAAAGGGTACGGTACGTGTGCCGTCTACTTTCGTTGCGACGACAGGCCCACATCGGGCGGAGTCTACCCCGGAGAATTGCTTGAGTAACCAGACCACTACGTACCAGGAATTCGGTCAGTTCCTGAGAGGCAAAGAAAGCTGCTGCAAGGTCTCCGCAGACCGTCAGAATCATCCGTAGATGGCAGCTTTGAGAGCGAAGGCGAGACGGCGAGACGCGCGAGGTGGTAGTAGTCCAAGTCAAGCAAGCACCCAGCCCTAGCGTTCTAGCAGCAGCTGCCCAAGTGCAGTACAGACATACGAGGGGAGACGTTGTACTAACGAGCTGCTATCCGCCGTCTTGAGAGATGCACAGGCACGCGAGGACAAACCAGACGCAGACTCGCAGAGTGAGTGGCGGCGAAGACCGTAGAGCGGCGGCCAAACAAACTCAGGCGCTCGACCTGCAACCTACCAGAATTGGTAGGTCGCGTGGTTTGAAGCGCCCACTGCGTCCGCTCTTTCGCTCCTTCCCTCAACACCGATCCCGCGACCAAGCGCGAACGCTCTCGGTTTGTCAAGAAAAGCATGCGAATGTCTATAGCTAGCGTATACAGCGAAATACGAACTTGGCCGGCGTCCCCAGCCTCCGGCCCGTGCTCGGCTTCCCCCTGCTCCCCGGGCCTCTGGCCTGAGAACCGCCCCCACCCCCCTCCGGTGCGCCCAACGGAGGCAGCCCGTAAACTACTCGAAAAGGTGCGTTTCATCTACTACGGTGCGGGCACGAACTCCCCAACCGGGTCGTCGACCAGCCAGTACCTATCGGACTCGGGCTCGGACTCCGAGGTCGGCTCCGCGCAAGCTCCCTCCGTGCCCGGCTCGAGGACGCTTGGGTAGCTCCTGATGCCCCTCCTCGCGAGTATGCGCCGATACTTGTACGGGCCGGTGAAGTCGCGATGGCGCGGCTTCCCCATGTCGTCGCGCTGCTTCCGCGGACGGGCCGGGAGCTGAGTTGGGGCGGCAGACGGCTTGGTGCATGTGAGATGGACGCCGACGATGCTCGAGCCGTCGGGATGCAGGACAAGGGATGGGACGACTCGGAGGGGCTCCTTTAGAGCTGGCGGCGTCGGAACTGGTGGTATCAGGGCTTGTGGCGTCAGAGCGGGCGGCGCGGTCTCCACGCGAACAGGCTGATAGCTGGGGTGGACCGACTCCGGACCGCGCTTCGCGTTCGGGATGTCCTCCGGCGTCTCGTGCTCGAAGCGAATCCCGCCCTCGCTGAGATTCCAGAGATCTAGCAGATCGCGCAGTGCGGTGTTACCGCCCGTGATGTTGCCGAAGTTCGCGAAGGGGCGGCCCGCCCGCCAAGCGATACCCGTATAGGACGACGGTCGCCCGCGGACAGTCAGGCATTGTTCCGGGTCGTCCGAGCCCTCCGTAGGATGGTCTTCGTGAGAACGCGATGCGGTGTTGAGTGGTTGCGAGTACATTGTGGGGATACTACGAGTGTGACGGGGCTCTCGGGCGAGTGCAGCCTTTAGCGTCCCGTTTGATGTGTACTATGTGAGGCCACACTCGCGACTCATCTGGGTCGGTGCGTAGGCGTACAGATGTTGTCCTTGTTGGGAAACCGCAGTATTCGATGTTGTGAGGGACTCGCACGCTTGTACCCTGCGTGGCGCTGATGTTTGTGTGCGCATTAGGTGACGTGCAGTGCCATGTCTCGCTCAAATATACTAACATATTCATTAGGAAAGCTCGACTACGTGCGCGCGCTCATCCACTAGTGGCGGTCGCAACGTGCGGAGGTTCGCCTTGCAGGTGGCCGAGCCGGGCCGCGTCGCGCCACACGCCGGTGAGCTCCCACTCCGCGCACAGTACTCGAGCTATTGCTCACGGCGACCGCCTCCGACGCTCCCGCCGAAGTCGCGAACACGATTATCGACTCTCACGCCGAAGCAGTAGCATTCGCGAGGGCGTGATGTCGAGCTTCGAGGATTACGATACATTCCGCCACGCCATTTGCATCCCCCCATCCGGATACCTCCCCACTTGCACTGCCATTTGCGGCAGTTCCCTGCGAAACCTGTGACGCCGCGCGGCTTCAATTCCTTGCGCCCCCTGCTCGAGTACCTCCCGCATGCAGCACCCCTCTGCAGCGAGCTCTTCCCCGACAGGTACCGATCTCCTTCCCCCTCCGAGAGTATGATCACCACTGACATTCATGGCTGGCAGTATGGTGCTTGCGGATCCGGCGTGTACAACACACCAGCCGCATTTCGTCGCGTCGTGATGTGATGCCGAAGTTGGGACCCACGGAGAGGCTTCGGGTCCATGCCGTCGCTTGCACGGGGACGTCGGGCAGGGGCCGTGTTCAAGCGAGTAGGAGAGTACGAGGTGAGCAACTGATATCCTCCGTTCTGTACTGTTTACGAGACCTTCGAGGCCGTCTGTATCTTACAGGTTCCGCCTCCCGCGAGCTCCGCTGCGACTGGTACCCCGACCACGAACCTCAGCCTTGTCGAGGCGGTTCGAGTACAATGGCTCGCTCGAGCACCGCGTGAACGGCGCGTCCGGGGACGGCATCTTTCGACGTCAAAACGGGCGCTGGACAGGTGGCCCGCTATGACGCTGTTCGGCCCGCCAGTATGCCAATCACACGAAGTACGTATACACCCCCGTTTGCAGGGCCAGGCTCGCGGCGGCGCCTGCGCGAACGAGCTCGACGTCGGGCTGTATCCCATCATAACTGACACTTCTTCCTCTACAGGGAACACCCACGCGATCCGGAGCGCTGCTCTGCGCTTCGACGACGCATCGTGCCGATGCCGATCCGTCTCGGGGACGCAATCCGTCGACGCCGGGCCGTGTCCCCCGCAAGGCACGCAGCTCGGTTCCTTCGAGCACCGGTATGACCTCTCCCTTTCCTGCCTCGCATCTGCGTCTCTGACGTTTCTGTAGATCTCGGGCACTCCGGCATATCCCCGTACCAACGGCGTGGACGCGAGCTACGCCCGGCGCCGATGCTGCCGCTGGCGGCGGCGTCGTCCCGTCGAGCAGAGTGCACGGGGGCGAGCTGCGGGGTCTGAGCGGCGCAGCTCGCCGGCGACGGCTTAGCGGGCGGGTACCCGGAGGGGCAAGCACCCTGCTTGTTCGCGGGCCC
>PUDQ02000095.1:0-36414 GCA_002964805.2 Trametes villosa | reverse complement strand
GTACGTGTCGTGGTCGCGCAAATTGCGGAGCTCGGTGTCGAAGGCGGCCTTCCAGTGCGTCCAATCCGGCGAGGCCTGCGCTTCCACAAGCGAGCGCGGCTCCTGGCCTTCCTGGATCGCGAGCGCGGAGTCGAGAGCCGCGAAGCCGTACTCGAGCGCTGGGTGCGCGGAGTCGTGCTCGCTGCCCTCGTACTCATCCCGGGACGGCTCATCCCCGTCGCTTTCGTCCTCCTCTGTGACGAACAGCGCGGTGGCTCCCATGAGCTCGTCCGCACGGATGCCGCGCAGGCGCTGGCTGCGGCGCCCGTCCGTCGTGCCTTCGCCTTGGGCAAGGCGTCGGACGTAGGCGGAGGGCTTGCGCGCGCGTTGACCGCGGCCTTCAGCAGGCTCAGGCGGTGCGGCTTCCTCCGGCTCGTCGTCGTCGTTCGACGCGTCCTCGACAGTTGTCGGCGGAGCGCGGGCGGGAGACGTCGGCTCGGGGGCCTCAGGAGCGGGCGCGGGCTCGGGGTTTTTGTCGGAAGGGGGAGCGGGAGGAGACGCGGGCTGCTCGCTCGTGGTCTTGTTGCTCCTCGCCCCCTCGAGCGGCTCGTCGTCGACTGCCTGTTCGGGCTCGTCTTCGACGAAACGGACGTTCCGCTCGACTGTTACCGACCGGCTGTCGGGCCAATAGATACGGTACCCCTTGCTGTGCGGGGCGTATCCGACAAAACGGCCCTCGCGCGCCTTGGACTCCATCTTCGCGTGACGCTCCTTGCGAACCCAGGCCTTCGTGCCGAAGCGACGGAGGCCGCGGAGGTCGGGTGCTTGGCCGAAACGAGCCTCGTATGGCGTCTTGCCCTTGAGCGCGCGCGTCGCGGTGCGATTCTTGAGCCAAGTCGCGTGAAGCATGGCGTAGCTCCAGAGGTTGCCTGGGAGGTCAGCGTCGAGAAGCATCGCGCGGGCGTGTTCAGCCAGCGTGCGATTGACGCGCTCTGCGACGCCGTTCTCCTCCGGCGTGTCGTGTACGGACGTGCGGTGGACGGTGCCTCGCTGGCGGAGGTGCTCCTCGAAGTCGTGGCCGCAGAACTCTCCGCCGTTGTCGGTCTGGAGCTCTTTGATGCGACGGCCTTCTTGGGTTTCGAGTTCGGCCTCGATTTGCTTGTAGGCTTTGAAGGCCTGGCTCTTCTCCTTTTGAGGAACCGTGTGCGTCCACCGCGTCTTGTCGTCCGTCCATCCGGACGTGTACTTGTTGCCTCCGAGGGACAGCTGCCCAGCTGCCCACGTATCCGCATGGTAGCGGTCGCCGTACTGCTCTGCGAGATCGCTCTCCCGCTCGTCCGGGACGGGGACGCGGGTGATCTTGGCCTGGATGCACGTCTCGCACGTTGCGTCGGCGTCGTCGTCCGATAGCTTGACGCCGCGAATCGTCTGCCTCTGAACCATCCGCCTGGCTATGTGCGGCGAGATGTGTCCAAGGCGACGGTGGAGCTCCATGACGCTCAGCTCGGTGTCCGCGCCCTTCGCGACACCGGCGACGTCCGGCTCGTCTTGACGGCGGACCTGATACAGCCCGTTCGTCAGGGGGATGCGCCCGATAGTCGTTCCGGTGCTGCGACGGAACAGACGGCACTCGCCGTTCTCGAAGACGGCTGAGTACCCGGCCTCGTCCGCGCGCCGGATTGAGATCAGCGCGAACACGATCTCGGGCGCGTGCAAGACTTGCTCGAGCGTGACGGTGGTGGTGCTTGCGCCGTTCGGGATGGCGACACGTACAGTGCCTTGGCCGATCGCGGAGAACGAGTGGCCGTCCGCGGTCTTGATCGAGCGCGGCGGCGTGAGCTCCTCGTAGGTGTCGAAGGACTCGCGGTGCGGGTAGATGTGCCGGCTCGCGCCGCTGTCGTAGACCTCCGTGTGCTCGCGGCACTCACCTGCGCTGGCGAGCGCGAGGTGGTTCTCGAGGACGATGGCGAACGCGTGCTCTTCGTCGTCGAGCGCGATGTTCGCCGCGGCAGCCGTCCGGTTGTTGTTGCGGTTGCTGCCGCCTCCGCCTCCTCTGCCGCGACGCCGGTTGTTCGGCATCTGGCTCTTCGGGCCCTGCCCCTCCTTGCCGCCGCCCTTCCGCCAGCAGTCGGCCTTGACATGGCCTTTCCGCTTGCAGTTGAAGCACTCCACCGACCCGAACTGGGCGGCGAGAGCGGAGTCGTTCGACGCCGGTTGCGCGAGCTTGCGACGGTCGAATTCCTCGGTGACGGAGAAAATGACGTCGGCGGGGGTGAGGGGGTTCCGAGAGAGTCGAGCGGCGGTCGCGAGCGCGGTGAGCAGCGTCCCGTACGACTCGGGGAGGGAGGCAAAGATGGTGGCGGAGAACTCCTTGTCGGGATAGGGAGTTCCCATCGCGGCGAGCTCCTCGCGCATGAGCGTGAGCGCGTTGAGGTGCTCGCGGACGTCGGCGCCGTCGGCGCATTTCGCGCTAAGGAGACGTGACCGGACCGAGTTGGCGTACATCTCGGATTTGCCTTCGTGCTCGAGTGCGACAGCCGCCCAGACCAGGGAGGCGTTGTCGAGGTTCTTGACCTTGAGCAGGAGGGAGTCGGTGATCGTGCTGTAGATCTGCTGGCGCGTAGCAAATTCCTTCTGGTTGAAGTCGTCGACCTTTTCCTCCATTGACTCCACCTTTGCGAGGTAGTCCTCGTCCGATAGACTCGCGAACTGCGACGGCGCAATGCCGGCAGCCTCAGCGGTCTCCGCACTCGCGGCACTCTGAACCGCAGCTTCGGCTCTATGGCCGGCCGCTGGTTCGGTACTCGACGAGGGGTTCGGAGGGATGGGAGTCGCGGCCGCGCCGGATGTGGTAGGACGGGGCCAGGGGGGAGGAGAAGGGGGACGACGTGCCGTACCGATGAGATGTCGCATCAACCCTCGAGCGCCTAACACCGTGAACATGCGTTCCTTATAGGTGATCCAGTTCGAGCCATCCTGGGCGAGCTTGGGGACGGAGTAGAGGCTTGAAGACGAGGTGAGCGACATGACGGCAGGGCTCATAACCTGCGAGGGTTAGAGCCGGGCACGAGGGAGGTCTGAGGAAAGAGCAAAGGTGCTCAGCGTTCGTGGGCGAACGATGAGCGTGTATTAGGGTAGCTACCTGAGGAAAGAGCAAAGGTGCTACACTACAGTCAGTATGGTACGGTACGGACAGGGAATGCGAATCTCACCTCAGCGTTCGTGGGCGAACGATGAGGTGGGCGGGAGGCCATCGCGAGGTATAAGTGAGCGAGGGCGGGCGCCACAATCGGATGTGCGCACGATAGGATCTGCGCGCACATAGGCGCGCACGCTTTGAACACGAGTAAACGAATGTAAGAAACGAGAGTGTAAGTAAAGCTAACGAGCGTAAGAGCGGAGCTCAAATAGTAAGTAACGGTATAGTAGGACGATACACAACATTTGTTGCGGACGTCTTGCAGCGCGTCACGGCATTGCGCTTCACGAAGACGCGATTCTACGGCCTGGATGTCCGTCGAACAGATGGTGGCGCGATGGGCGGCGGCGATGTCAGAGGGAAGTCCGAGGCGAATGTTCTCCACGAGCTCGACGTCCAGCTGCGCCTGAGGGAGTTGGGCGAGGAGCGGTAGCGACGCAGGCATGTAGATGCTTTGCAAATCGCGGAACTTCTGCAGTCGTTTCCGAAGCGCGGTGCGACGCTCGAACAGGGCAGACAGTCTTGACCCGCCCGCTGACTTCGAATCGGTCCGTAGTCGCACCCTGAGAATGCGGTTAGCATCACCAATGGGATGTCAGTGACCCGACGTACTGCTGGTCCTCAATCTCCAGGCCCATGGTTATGAAGCCCAGCTTGCTGACCTCGTGCCTTGCGACGTATCCCGGCTTGGCGCTCGCAGCCTGCTCTTCTTCAGCAAGAGATTCGCGGACCTGTGCCTCTGTGGGTCCTGCGCATGTAACGTGTTAGCTCGGTACTACGCGACTACACAGGTGTCACGTACCATCGGTCAGCAGGACATAGGGATCGTCCAGTGTATTATCCCGCTCCCACGCGCGGATTTCCTGCGTCCACTTGGCGATATGCTTGCGCTTGAGTGATGCCGTCAGCGAGACGAGCAGCTCGCGATGTTCGGCGTATTCCTCCAAGGCTGCTTTGAGACGCGCGCGAAGCGTCCAACCTGCAAAGAGGGAAAAGCGTCAGCATGGTATTCACACGCGTGAGAGGGAGGCGGTAGAGGGATTGAGTGTAGGATGCGGCGCGCTGCGCCTGCAACGCGCTAAGCGCCGGGTTCGTACACGACGCGCAATTGGACGCGATGACGTCAGTGCCTCCGCGAGCGCGCGCGCGTGATGACGCGATGGCACGTAGAGACCCCGACGTGTCCGCTCGACTCCTCGCCCTATCGTACAGGGCGTGTGGAGGACGACGCTTGAGTCGCGGACACGAGGAGCACAGGGGGGGTGGGGGACGTAGGAGATGCGGCGGACGCAATGGGCGCGGGGGGCGCGGGGGACGCGGGGACGCGGTAACACAATCGCAACTGACTGTACTCACCTAGGGTCACGTACTTCCGCCAGTTTGCGTATGCGAACTGGTCCTCTAGAACCCCTTGCCGCTGTCCCAGCCCCATCATCCGCGTACTGCTGGCGATCGCCTGGAACTCCCACCAGCGCCTTTCCGACCCCTCCCCGTCGTTCCTCCCCGCCCCGACGCAATAGTTGAGGGAGAACTTCGAATGGTCAGCTTGCTTATGACTGTGCCAATGCAGCTTCGGGATTGAGAACAGTATTGAGCCGTCTGGTACGTCGACTTGTACTTCAGATGGGAACTTGGCTAGTCGAGCGCGGAGGTGCTTGCACCACTGGCAGGCGATGTCGTAGCAAACGTGCTTACGAACGTGGCGGTGGTGACACATCGAGCACGTGAACACGTAGTCCATGTTCACGTACCTGTAGGATACTGATGAGCTCACTGTAACACGAGTAAGGCCGGCGGTACCGACCTTTCGCCCTTCTGCGTGTCGCCACACCCATTCGCCAGCATGAACTCATGTCGCGAGCAGAGGACTGCGCCTATTCCGGTGGCCGCATATCCCTTTGAAAACTTCGTGTTGGCGTGGTCGATGGCAGAGAAACCTGTACAGGTACTCATCTATTACAACAGAGCGTTAGCAGCTCCCGCGATCCCAAAAAGCCACATACATACCTCATTTTGATCGCCGTACTCTGCCAGGACTGCTTTGTATCCCGCATCGCCCACGAAATACCCCCAGCCACTCCCCAGGATTGGGTCTTTCTCCTCACTAGATACCGCGCGCCGCTTGAACCGGAAACACGCGTCCATGGACACGCTAATGGTGTACAGGTATCTGCAGTATGTCAGCCTATCGTCAACGAGAAGTATGAGCATCTGAGAGCTTACTTGAGCTCATCTTTCACCGTCGCCCAGCCGTCTGGGAGGTTGACCCCTGGGCGAGGGCACGCCGGGCAGCAAACCGCCAGCTCGCCACTCGCTGTCCCCTTCACCCCGTCTGCCTGATGGCCCCTCCCCGCCCTCTTCAACCGCTTCAGGAATCTCCACTGCGCCACTACGCGCATGAACGTCTTGTATCGATCTTGGACCTTCGTGATGCCGGTGTTGTCGGTGAGGCGCTCGAGTGCTTGGTAGTAGTCATACATTGAGACTTTGCCTTGTAGACTTTGCACATGATAGTGCTCGAGGAGGCGGTGAGTGAACGCGGTGTGGGGTTCGCTGTCGGTAGCTGGGTACAGTCCGCGGCGCATCAGCTGCTGAGCTGGGGTTCCGGCCCCTCCCGCGCGGTCGCACCCGCAGAAGCGTACGTCGACCTTGTGAAGGCCGTTGACTTCAACAACACAGAAGTCGGCGCGGGGGTATAGGGGTCGAGCGCAAAGTGTGCCGTCCGGGTGCCCGAGCTGCATTGCTAGTCCCAGGTCCCGCAACGTGGTGGCCTCGAATGAATGACCTGTCCAACGCTGCTGAGAGTCAGTATGCTGCGGTGGCGACGGGCGAGCGCAAGCGCACACACCTCGACGCGATGAAAGGCGCATTCCGCGTGCCTCCTAACCGTACAGCCTTCGCAGTACAGCCTCGGGGAGCAGTCGCGGCAGCGGATGACGGGCGCAGGGCGAACGTCGACTTCGTGAGGCTGCTGAGGCGGACACCCGGGGCACATATCTTGGTCGAAGTCGCCGCGGCCCTCGTGGCGGAGATTCTCCTCGAGGTACTCCTGCACTAGCGGCAGCCAGTCTGCCATGGGGTCGTCCTGAATGGCGCCGGGTGGGTCAGACCGTGCATGCACCGCCTAGCGCAAGCAGACACTACTCACCGGTGCCTCATAGAGAGGTGCTTGCCCCTGTTGGGCCGCGGGATCCTCTGACGGAGGCGCGAAGTCGGCGTCATCCGTGGCCGCGTCGCGTTGCGTGTTTGTGTTGCGGGTAAAGAATGGGTCCCAATCCGCGACTGTGCCGATATCCACAGAAGGTTCCCGGGTCGTGTCGGCAGGGAGTGTTGCGGAGGATGTAGCTGGGCTGGGTAGAGGCACCGAGTCGCGAAAAACGCGTCGCAGGTCGGCGGAGACAGTGTTGAAGGTGATGACGGAGGCGGCAGGTGCTGAGGAGGACGCCTCCGAGGCGGTGATGTCGAACTCGCAGACAGCGTCCGGAGCGTGCTCGGCACGGACGCGCTTAGAGCCTTTGCGGGACATGTTTGGATGTATGGAGTGCTTCTTTCGCCAGATACGGTGCGTGGACATTCCGAGGGGCCTTCACCTGTCACACCGACGCAGTCACATATAATTCGAACAGCCTGCGGGCTGCGCTGACCCGGCCCTCCCCAATTCCCCTACGTAGAGGCCTCAGCAGCGAACCCGCGTACTATGCTCGCACCCGTCCGCGCCGCCCCTGGTGAGTTAGCTCATGTCCCGCCGCGCCCACCGCTACCTCACGTGGCTTCGACTTTGGAACCCGGCTGGCGCATGGTGGGCGCGCGCGGCGGTCACGGCCATGCGCATTACCGACGTATGACTGACCGAACTCGCTTCAACAGGGCTTTTGCTCGCTGGCAACATTGCCAGCTTCAGAAAGGTCAGTGCTCGCGGCTTCCATTGCGCGACGATGAGCTCACTCTTTCCAGACACGGCGCGGACGAATCTTCTCGCCTTGGTATTCAGATGGCAGCCACCCTCTGCAAGCGCCCATCGACTTCTCCCTACCCGACCTGGCCGCGACCGCTACCAAGCGGCTCGACGACGCACTCGACAGCCTCGCTGGGCAACCCGACAACGCGCTCGAGGAGAGCGACAGCGACTGCGCCTCGAAGAGCGACGACGACATCGACGCACTCAACTCACCCGCGCGCACGCCGCTGAGCGCGCCCCCGGTGCTCGCCCCCATCAGCAACACCTCCCCATGCGCGCCCTTCGCCTCTCCGTGCCTCAGCCCCCCGACCCTGTCCTCCGCCACGCAGACCCCACCATCTGGTGTGGTAATGAAACTTCAACTACCGGCTGTTGGCCTGGCCCGCAATACAATTATTGCCGGCTGTGCTCCTGAAGTTTCAACATCTCCCGGTCGGGTCCGGGGGTGCCCCTAGGGCCCCGTTCGGCACCTCGGCAAGCTGCCTAAAGCGGTAGGTCCTTCCGCAACGCCTGCCAGATCGTCCCAAAGCGGTAGGAACCTTGCCCGGGCGCGTCGGGCTGTCCCAAAGCGGCAGTAAACCTCCTCCAGCGCTCCGGTGGGTCCCAAAGCGGTCAGGTGCACTTCTCTCACGTCCCAAAGCAGCGGGCTGGGCGCCTCACGCATACCAAAGCCGGGCGGGCGCCTCTCACGTCCTCAAGCAGCCTTACGGGCGGCTATTTGTCCCCGTAGGCGTATTACCACCAGCGCGCGCGAATATCCCCCTTGGCGTGCACGAACCACTCTGCACAGTACATAGGAATGTTAAATACATATAATAAGATTATTCTAGCTCCTCTGGCGCCTCCCACTGGCTTTCTGTCGCGTCAGAAGGCTTGTAGCCCTCCGAGTTGGTTACTAGGTCAGATGGACCATCCCACTCAGAACCCGTCCCACCCTTAGCAGCCAGCGCGTGCTCGACGCAAGCCGCCCTGAACACGGCGCGCATATTGCCCCTAATCCCGGCCTGGTCATATGCGTAAGCCACCAAACCCTCCTGCAACCGGTCGTCTACATCAGCGCGCAGGTTAGCCCGTCGGACCCACTCCTCCTCCTCGTGACGCATCGTCGCGAGTACCCGCCGCATCTCCTCGGGGAGAATCTTCGTCTCCTCCTCCCACCTCATGCAGCGGGCTCGCGCTTTCAGCCATTCGATGCGCAGGGATTCGACGTGCGCCTCTTTCCCGGTCAGATCAGACGCATTCCATATCCATGAAACCATCCTATGCCCGTCGCCCGGTCCGCTCGTCTGGCCCTTGCGCCCGGTCTGCTTCTTCGGCATCTCCTTGGCGTCGACGTCAACTGCCACGACCCCACGGACGTCCTCGTCGCGAAGGACGCGGAGGACTTCCTCCCACGGTCCATTCCCATCGAGCGCGAGCTTCGCACGTCGCGCGCAACGATACTTTGCGACCGCCCGATCGCGTCGAGCTGCATGTGCGTCGAGCTCAGTCCTCGCGCGTGTGTTCGCGCCTTGGTGCCGAACGTTCGCTTGCTTGTACCGATGCAAGTGATTGAGCGTGTGGATCTTGTTCCGGAGGTCTTGCAGAGCGTCTCGACACTGGGCTTCGCGCAGGCGCGCCTCGAGCACGAGAAGCTCTGGCGAGCATACCGTCGCGCGGTGGGACGCGGAGATGTCGGACGGGAGACAGAGCCGCACGGTCTCGATGAGCTCGACGGTTGTCTGAGCTTCCGGGAGCTGGGAGAGAAGCGGGAGGGCTGCAGGCATGTAGATCGCCTGGAGGCCGCGTAGCTTCTGAATGCGCGTGCGGAGAGCGGTGCGGCGCTCGAAGAGTGCGGGCAGGCGCGAGGCGGAGGCCCCTTTCGCATCCTCCTGAAGACGAATCCTGTGAAGATGTCAGCCTCACACGTAGCACTCATTGACGTGCAACGCACTGTTGATCCTCTATATCCAGTCCCATCGTTATGAACCCGAGCATGCTGACGTCATGCCGGGCCTTGTATCCTGGCTGCGCGCTCGCGGTCTGCTCCTCCGCGGCCATTTCTTGGCGTACTTCGGCCTCCGTGGGTTCTGTAGCGCATCGTGTAAGAGCTAATCATGAGAGGGGTCAGGCAGTACTCACCATTGCTGGTTGCAATGTACGGATCCTCAAGCGTGTTGTCCTCCTCCCAAGCAACCACCTGCTTCGTCCAGCGGGCGATGTGTCGCCGCTTGAGGGACGCTGTGAGAGACACAAGGAGGGCGCGGTGCTCAGCGTGCTGCTTGAGTGCATCCTCCAGGCGGTCGGCGAGCGTCCAGGCTGCGAAGAGTAGTTCAGTATCTACGCAATCAGAGCTGGTCAGAGGCTCGCGCAACGCGCAACGTCACGCGCCAGGCACAGCACACGACGTCACGCGCCAGGCACAGCACACGACGTCATGCTACAGGCACAGCGCGCGACGCGCGACGTCATGCCTCAGGCACAGCGCGCGACGCGTCAAGCGCCAGGCACCATTTGGGACGCGCGACGCGCTGAGCGTCGCGTTGCGTATGTCGGTCGACGCCCGTGTCTCTGACGAGTGGTGCGCGAGGAGGAAATAGACTTACCTAGGTTCACATACTTACGCCAGTTGGCGTACCCCCACTGGTCCTCCAGGACGCCCTGTCGCTGCCCAGGTCCCATCATCTTGGTACTGCTAGCGATGGGCTGGAGTTCCCACCAGCGTCGCTCCGAACCCTCGCCGTCATTCCTCCCTGCGCCAACGCGGTAGTTCAGAGAGAACTTGGAGTGATCGGCCTGCTTGTGACTGTGCCAATGAAGCTTGGGTATTGAAAAGACTATTGAGCCTTCCGGGAGGTCGATGCGCACGTCGTCGGGGAATTTTGCGAGGCGGGCTAGGAGGTGGCGGCACCATTGACACGCGATGTCGTAGCAGATGTGCTTCCCCACGCGCCGGTGATGGCACATGGAGCACGAGAAGATGTAGTCCATGTTGACGTGTCTGCGCAACGCGTGTCAGCCACCGCTCCTGCGCGCAGATACTAGTACTCACTTCTCTCCCTTCTGCGTGTCACCAACGCCGTTGGGCAGAATGAACTCGTGGCGCGAGCAAAGCACCGCGCCAATGCCGGTTGCCGCGTACCCCTTGTGGTACTTCGAATTCGCATGGTCGATGGCTGACAGGCCAGTGCAGGTGCTCATCTGTAAGGAAGTTAATGTTCCGGTGCTCACCGCAAGGGCATCACGGCGCACCTCGGTCTGATCTCCATACTGGTCAAGCAGTTCCTTGTACCCCTTGTCCTCGACGAAGTATCCCCAGCCGCTACCGAGAATGGGATCCCGCTCCTCGCTTGAGACCGCGCGTCGCTTAAACCGGAAGCAAGCGTCCATGGACGCGCACAACGTATAGAGATATCTAAGACCCCAGGCAGGTAAGTAGCTGCATATGTAACGGCGGCGAGTGCGTACCTCTGAGCCTTGGGTACGGTGTCCCAATTGGGCGGGAGGTTGCATTCTGGACGAGGGCATGCTGGGCATCGCACCGCTAACTCCCCGTGCTTCGTCCCGACGACGCCGTCCACACTATGGCCTCGCCCACCCCTCTTCAGCCGCTTCAGGAAGCGCCACTGCGAAACGACTCGCATGAACGCCTTGTAGCGGTCGAGAAGCTTCTTGGTGCCGGTATTGTCGGTCAGCCGTTCAAGTGTTCGATAATAGTCGAACATGGAGACCTTCCCCTGCACGCTTTGCAGGTGATAGTGCTCCAGTACGCGGTAGGTGAAGGCGGTGTGAGGTTCCGCGTCGGTAGCGGGATAGAGGCCTCGCCGAAGGAGTTGCTGGGCGGGCGTACCGGCGATCCCGGCCGCATCACAGCCGCAGAACCGGATGTTGACCTTGTGTTGACCGTTGACGTTGATGACGCAGAAGTCGGCGCGCGGCAGTCGAGGCATCGTGCACGCGGTGCCGTCCGCATGCCCGAGCTGAATCACGAGGCCGAGATCGCGGAGAGAGGTAGGCGTGAACGAGTGGCCGGCCCAGCGCTGAAGAGACGTTAGCATGAGGATGCTTCGGCACTGGGAGATCGAGTGCGCACCTGTACCACATGGAATGGCATATCCTCGTGTCGGGCTACCGTGCATCCTTCACAGAACAGCCGCGGCGAGCAGTCTAGGCATCGAATGACGGGCTTGTTGCGGCGGGTCGTCCCGGCAGCCTGCTGGCACCCAGGGCAGACGTCAGAGGCGAAGTCGCCACGCCCTTCGAAGCGCAGGTTCTCGTCGAGGTATTCCTGAGCGAGCGGAATCCACGCCTTCATAGGCGCGTCCTGATCGTTAGACAGGCGGTCAGAGGCGCATTCATTTAAGAGAGGACGGTTACAGTACGTACCGAGCTTTCATACCGCGGCGCGGGGATATGCTCCGACTGGTCGTCCTCCGCGTGCCCTGCTTGAGTGTGAGAGCCGCCGTCCTCGGCGACGGTTGGATCGTCGCCATCTGGCGCCTCCGGCCTGACTAGGAAGGGATCCCAGTCATGCACCGTGCCTATGTTCACGTTGGGGACGCTGGCGGCCTGCAGCGCCGGGCTCGAGGATACCGATGGGCTTGAGAGGGGAACGGACTCGCGGAGGACACGGCGGAGGTCCGATGAAACATTGTCGATATGTAGGATGGGAGGGGTGGGGACTGCGAGGTGGTGGGTAGCGTCGGCCTCCGATGCGGTGATGTCGAATTCGTGGTGTGAGTCGTCGTCTTGCTCTGCCCGCAGACGCTTGAGTGCCCTGCGGCGCATGAGGCGGCCAGGGATGCTTCTTTCGCCGTCTTTGGGTCGTGAGAGCACCAGAGTTCTCCCTCTGCGAAATCACCGCCTACGGGCGCTACAAACCGTGCCTCCGCATATAATGTTCAGACGCATCCCCCTCCCCCTGCGCCACCTCATCGCCCATTCGACGCCTCCCCATACGGGCCAGGCCCGGCTCTATGGCCCAAGCACTTGCCCCAACCGCCTTACACTTCGGTAAGTACCCTACACCCCCCTGTGAACCCCTCGCGCCGGGTCCACCTAGCGTGGATTCGACCTTGGAACCCGGACAGTGGTATCCGGCGCGCGCGGGTCTTTCCTCCTGCGCCATCGATGCACAACTGACGCCTTTACTTTACAGGTCTCGAGCGCGAGAACCCCGTCCAGCACGCATTCCGCCAGGTGAGCTCGCGCTGGGCAACCTTGCGCGCTGCCAACCCCGCTTATCCTGCACCCCTCCTTCAGACACGAGGAGGTAGGGCATTCTCGCCCTGGTCTTCAGAGGTGGGTATGCCTCTTCACGCCCCCCGGGACTTCTCCCTTCAAGACCACAGCGCTCGCGCAGCGCAGCGCTTCGAGACGCTCCTTGAGGCGATGGAAGATAGCGCGATCGCGCCTGTATCGCCACCGCCAACCGAGGCACCAGCCACTGGCGCGCCGGACGACGATCCGGGCCGCCCATCACGCGCGCCGCTGAGCACCTGCGCCACGAACGCGCCAATGGCGTCGCCTCCGAAGAGCACGCCCTCGCGGGCTATGTCCAAGGACGAGTTTCACGGGAAACGGCGCAGCAAACAGCGCCGCGCTCTAGCACGCGAACGCGCCGCCAAGGACTCGGCCGCCATCATGCACAAAGTAAAGGCAGTCGCCCTCAAACGACGCGCGCGCGCGAAGGCGATCCTTCTCGAAACTCTGCGAGGCGCGCCCGGCCCCGAAGCGTCGCGCACGCCGGTGTCCTTCGCTGACAGCCGCGTCCCCGTGTCGGAGTCCGGCTATGTGGCGCGACGCCTCAAAGCGACTGCATCCGACAGTCGGCCTGTGCGTGTGGAGGAGCTTGTGGAAGAGGGATTCGAGCGCGTGGCATGGGACGGCTGGTGAGTACGCGCACATTCACCGCTATACAAGCCACTGAGCCACAACTCACCCACAGCACGCCCCGCCCGCTCGTCGACTGCGACGGCACTGTGTTCGCCGTTCTCGCGGGGCGCCCCAACGACGCTGGGTGGGACAACCTGGTTCGCAGTGCGGCGTCGCAGCTCAACAACGCCAGAGTAGCCTATGGCGCTTGCGACGCGGACGCTACCCATCGGCGAGGGGCGTACCCATGCATTACAACGGGCATATCGTATGGCGGCGGGCAGACGGTGAGTGCATTGGCATGGCGGCGACGCGCAACACTGATCGCGTACGCAACTAGTACCCTAGGAACTTCGTGAACACGGACCGCGTACAGCACATCGCACACGAGTTGAAGGAAAGCTGGTGCATCAAGCGCATCGCAAAGTTTGGAAGCAGTAAGCTCACACGCGCGTGCGTACACGATCACCGAGCCGCGCTGACGATCGCGCCAGGCGCGCTTCGCCTCTTTGCCCCGCGCTTGCACGGATACTACCAGCGCACCTTGGATGGTCTGTGCGCGCGCGACAAACGGCTCACCCCACTCTTCCCGGGCAGCGCGTTCGCGGCATGCACGTTCAACCTCGGGCCGCAAACAGTTACATATGTACACACTGACAGTTTCAACCTGCCTTGGGGTTGGTGCGCGGTCACCGCGCTCGGCGAGTTCGACCCGAAGAAGGGCGGCCATATAGTCCTGTGGGACCTCAGGATGGTTATCGAGTTCCCGCCGGGAGCTACGATCCTGATACCTTCCGCGGTATTACGCCACTCGAACACCCAGGTCCAGGTGGGGGAGACGCGCCTATCCTTCACGCAATACTCGGCCGGAGGGTTGTTTCGCTGGGTCGACTGCGGCTACCGCTCGAAGAAGGACCACGACCGCATCCATGGTGGCAAAGGGTGCCAACCGTGGGGGGACCGGGGGCTGGACATGCTTAGTAAGTTGTCAGAGTTCGCGCAAGATGATCAGTAGACAGGTTGAAGGGGTGTTACAATATATTAGCCGTTCCTAATTGATCTAGGCTTGCAGATGTGGCTTGAGTGAAGTCCGAGTGAGACGTGTCTCGCTGTAGCGCCAGCCGCAGCGTACGCACGCCGCGAGACGCGTCTCACCTGCGCATGCAGCATCTCCTCAGAGATAGTGCATACGAACCCCTGCGCTCGCACACCAGTACTCGCCGGCCGCAACCTGCGCGATATCATTCTACATACCCCCGCCCCAAGCACAACACGTCAACGCGTTGTGGAGTCATTCCCCCATCCCTACCTCTCTACTTTCATCTGGACACAACTCCTCGAGCCCATACGCCGTTCGCGCTGTCAAACTCCGAACCCGCTGCCCCGAGACTTCGCCCTCGCGCCCACAATTGCGCCCCCAGACACGCAAAGCACTATGGAGGAGGACGCCGATCGTGAGGCTCGGCGCAAGCAGCTGAGAAGAGCTAGGAATCAGCGCCATCGCCAAAGGCTCAAAGAGTAAGTCCTCGGTCGCATGCCCATAGTTGGCAGACTTCTCAACCTTGCGCCCAGCCGCGAAGCCAACAACGCCGCGGCGCGCGGCTCCATAGCAGAAGCCATGCCTCTCGCAGCAGGGTATGTGTCTACGAGTACATTGACACTGCTCGCGCGTCGCTAACCTGGAGCTGCAGGTCCGGCCCTCTCCCAATACCGCGCACACCGAACAGTGCGCTCACCTCTGCCCTAAACGCCCTCAATACGCGTCTGTGCGATTGGGGGTTTCAGTACAACCGCGGTGGGCACCTGCGTACCGTAGACGAAGGTCTACAGCATGCCCAAGAGTCTTGGGAGGCACGCGAGGCGTGGACGCAGCACTGGAACGACTGGGTCGCCCACGGAGATCAGATACTAGACGATATCAAGGAGCTGTTGGGCGAGGGCGCATTGGAGACGCTTGGATATCGGGAGTCTGCCCTCATGTGGAGGTCAATTACCTCAGTTGTTTTTCATGTACAGTGGATGATAGCGGTCGCCCAGGCTCGCGCTGACGTTGCAGAGGCTGCACACGCGATGTAGTAGCACACAACAATTCACATTCATTGGAAGCAGGCGATCATGATGTAGGGATACTGGGGTAAAGGAGGGGAGGCTGCACCGGCTCTACAACTCGTCGCTATTGCATAGGTAATACACGTCCTCGTCCTCATCGGCCTCGTCCTCGTCCTCGTCGTACTCGACGACAGGGACGCCCACCTCGCCCTCCATGTAACTCTCCACGAAGTACCACGCCGCCTGCAGCCGCGTTGCGAACGGCACAATCTTCATACCGGGATTGCAGCCCGCCTTGAGGAGAGCCGTCGATCTGTTCATGTTAGCCAGATCGACGTCTTATCAACGATGGGCGTGCGTACCGGTCGAGGTAGACGCCGGGTCGGTCACCCCGCACTACCGCGTAAACCGTGCCACCAGGGCGCACGATGACGTGCTCACGCGCGCGACCTATATCCGCGCGAGTGCCCTCCTTATCGCGGGCGACCGATTGGGAGGGAGTAGATGCAGGGGAGAGGGCGGCCGCGGCGCCGCGCGAGTGAGCACGACGACGCGGAGTCATCGACGGCAACTGGCCGTGCTTGGCGGGCGAAGGTGGGACGAGCTCGCTCGGACGCGCTGAGAAGCGCTCTCCTGGGCGGGCTGCCACTGCGCTGACGGCGGCGCTCGAGACGCTAGAAGCTCTCGAGATGGAGGTACTGGGGGATTCCGGAGGTGTAGACAATAGGCGCTCCAGCCACTCGTCAAGCGCGTCTTCTGTGGCGTCGGCGGGGAGGCGGAGAGGAATGGTAGGCGGAGGGGTGAGGAGCGGGATCGTTCGGGCATACGCGCCATCGTCGGTTGAGTTCGCAGGGTGCGCCTCCTTCGAGGCGGTTGGCGTGACGAGGGCAGGGCGAGGAGCGGGAGGGGTCCAGTTGGGTAGCTTTGATGGGCCGGTGTGCCATGCCTCACGGGCGGCCTCAAGCGAGCGGAATGACTTATGTATTCCGCCGGGGAAGGCCAGCACCATTGCGCCCGTGAGACCCCTGCAATATGATTAAATGCATCCATAAGCGCTATTCCAAGAACTCACCAGTTCTTGAACAACCCTATAGCCCGCCCAACCCATACGACGTAGATCTTGTCCTTCTTGCCGGGGGCGCCGATGGGAATGATCTCGCCCGTGCTGTCGAGTTTGGGGGTCTTCCCCAGAGATGCCGCCAGGTGGTCCCAGTCACGGACTAGGGCCGGATCTACTCGTCCCATGAGAGCGAAGGCGAAGGAGGGGAGGCGAAGACACAGAAGGGACTGCGAAGATGAGAAGCGGAAGCAAGCAGAGGCGACAGGCAGGCGCCCGTTGCGATCGATCGTCAAGTGCGCTTTGAACACGTGACCATGTTGGACTTGCGCGCGCGTCGCGTGGAGGGACAGCGCGTTGGACACGCTCTCCGACCGTCCTCCCGCTCGACACGCTCTCCGCCGACCGTCCTCCCGCTCGCTTCATTCACTATGTCCTCCGCTGCCCACGCCCCTGTTCAATTCGACGCAACGGACGTCTCGGGTCCTCGCGCCCCGAACACTAGCTCAAAAGCTACGCGCGATCGGCGCAAGAAGACTCGCGCAAAAACCGCGAAGGGAGGCAAGGCGGGAAACCCGGGCACCTTCCATGGAGCGCGCCATGCCTTCATGGATGAGTGGTTCCCTTCATACGAGGAAAAAAAAAGCTCGGGGCGCACCGTGACAAACAAGTACTGGAACAAGCTCTTCGCCGCGTACTGGGCGAAGTTTCTGTGGCAACTACCCCTCAACAAGGAGCCGGACGATCTCCACGAGTATCCGGCGCCCGCGCAGAGCCCAGAGGTGGATGAGGAGCGGGGAAATGTGGTCAAGAAGACGGTCCAGGTGCGGCACATTTCTTTTGCTTGCCTTGTACGCCTACTAACATCTGGTATACTCAATCACTAGCGCATCAAGAGCCATCTGCGCTACCGCTACACCCAGAAGCATCTCAAGGACCAGAACCCATGGCGTCCCCTCCTCGCCTGCCTGCAAACGAAGGCGAAGATGCTTCCGCCGCCCAAGGAGCTAGCTCCATGGCAAGTCTACATGACGAGAAACTCCGAGGACATCAACGACGTGTTCCAGGAGCGGTGGCCCGATGCCGGCCTCCGGGAAGCTGATCGCCTGGCCTTTCGCGGTCAAATAGCGCGGGAGCTCCTCGGCGAGGAGTCGCAGGAGTTCCGCGACGCGCTGCAGGCGGAGGCCAAGCAGATGCATGCGGAGGACATGGCGGCGTATGCGTTGGAGGGGACGCTCCCCGCAGCGCAGGACACCGACGAGGACACACTCAAGCGGTAAGTCATCCCTCAATGCGCGACGAACCGCCGGCTTACTCGTTATAGGGCACGACAGGACTTTGCGACGGTAGTTCAGCCGCTGCTTCACCTCCTGCAGGAGTATACGGGGCTCTACTGTACGCTGATCGCGGGCGTGGCGCTCCCCGCCGGTCCCCAGGATTTCTTTCTCAAAGTGTGAGTTACCCGTTGCGCGCTCCTTGAAGCAACGACACTGACACTTCCCTCCTAGCGTGACGAGCGGTCGCACGGCCGGCCCTGTCCCGCAGCCGTGGCACGTCTACGAGAAGGAGCAGTTCTCAACCGACGTCATGCACTCCTTCACGCGTTTTCTGATGAAAACTCCAGGTGCGTTCAGTCGGGTTACGGTAAATTCCTATATTGACTGTGCCTATAGAGTATCTAGCGCGGGCGCAAGGTTCCATCCCGCCCAATGCAGCCTCGACGAGCGACCCCACGAGTACGCCCTCAAACCCGGCAGAACTCTCCTCCCTCGGCCTGAATCTCGCACCGCTGCCAAGCGCGACCACGCGCACAGGCTCGCGGAAACGCGCATCGCGAAACAAGGGCAAGCAGCCGTCGCGCGCGTCGCGTAAGGCTAAGGACGACTGCGAGGAGCCAGAGGCGAGCTCCAGCTCGAGCGACTCGGATGAGGAAGATGAGGACGAGGAGGATGAGGACGAGGACGAGGAGGAGGACGAGGAGGAAGAGGGAGCTCCGTCGGGAAGAGAGCGCGCGCCAACCCCGACCATCGAGGAGGTTGGCCTCAACGAGGCCATGGCGGCCGTGGTGAACGCGATGGAGCCCCGGGCGCGTCGTGCCCAGATGTTCCGGTGGAAGCACTCCACGGACTGGGAGATCGAGGCGGCAAACACTCGCGCCAACAACAAGATCGCCATGGCCAGCATCGCGAGCAAGTACAAGCTGCCAGCAGAGAAGCCGAAGCCGAAGCCAAAGAAGCGCAAGTCAGCCAAGGAGACCGGAGAGGTGCCCAGCACCAGTGCGCCTCCCAGGCGATCGAGTCGATTGAAGGCAGGGGCGGTCGAGCCGCCTGCAAGTGGGACGACCGCGACCGCGACGACGCCCGCAACCACGACGGACGCAACGATGCCCACAACGCCCGTGGCCGCGACGGACGCAACGACGCCCACGATGCCCGCGGCCGCGACGGACGCAACGACGCCCACGACCGCGACGGACGCGACGACGCCCGCAGCCGCGGCTACGACGGACACGACGACGCCCGCGGCTGCGACGACTGCGACGACACCCACGACCGCGACGACCGCGACGGACGCCACGACGCCCACGACCGCGACGACCGCGACGGACGCAACGACGCCCACGACCGCGACGGGCACGACAACACCCACGGCTGCGACGACCGCGGTGACGCGCACGACCGCGGTGACGCGCACAACCGCGACGGACGCAACAACGCGCACGACCGCGACGGACGCGACGACGCCCGCGGCCGCGACGACCGCGACGACACCCACGACCGTGACGACCGCGCCGTCTTCGAACGTGCCGCCCTCAACCGCGACGACCACAACAACTACGCCGCCCTCAACCACGCTGAGCGCGCCCGCGCCGCTCTCGAGTGGGGTGTCCTCCGCTTCGCCGCCCACGACCGCGCCACCCCCGGTCGCAGTGCCCTTCCCCACGACGAACGCGCCCGCGCTGCCCTCTGGCGCAGCGAATGCCACCACGCCGCTCGCAAACGCGCCAACCGTGGCTGTGGCATCCGCGACCGCCGCGAACGCGCCGCCTGTAACCACGGCGTCCGCCGCCGCGCCGCCCGGAAATACGGCGACGACGACAGTACCCAATGTCGTCGTCGACATGAGCGGATGGCCGGCGTGGATAAAGGAGGCGTTCAAACGCCTGGATCGAGATGAGTACGGCGAGGACTTCCGGCGGGCTGTAGCTTGGTGGACGGAGTATGAACGAACGCGTGATTGGGAGACGACGGTAAGCGCACATTATCGCATCATCGTATCCTACTGACAGGTCTGCTTAGACAAAGAGCCTGCCCACCAAGGCGCGTCCGCCTGCAGTCGCAGAATGGGTGAAGTATGGGCGCAAGTTCGAGAAGAACCCGAAGGTTCCTGATGACGAGGTCTTCGCGCGTGCATGGAAGGCGTGGTGGCTGGAGCTGCAGCCAGAATGGCGTAAGGATGCGAATGGTAAGGCTATCCGCGTGGGCACAGGGCCATGGGGAGTCCTCGACCACCCGGGCAAGAACGGTGTCTTCATGACACTGCTGTCTCTCATGTGGTGGAAGGACGCTGCAATTACCACAGAGGCCGAGTGCGACGAGGCTGTCCTTGACATTGGATGGGTTATCTGGCAAATGGCGTCAAATGGGACCTCAGCTGGCAGGTACACCTGTTTCCACCTTCTATCCTTTATCCCCTGCTAATCAACCTCTAGGAAGCGTCCAGATGATTCCCCGGAGCCCGCTAGCCAGTCCAAAAGAATGCGTCACCAGTAGCACCTGTAACCCTTGTACTCTCTGCCTCCCTGCTTGAATAGTACCATTGTATGCGGCTTGTATTGGAATGAGGATAGTCCATAGTCTGCTTAAGTACAAGGCTGTGTTGGCTCTTTAAAACATAGGGTGGGTGTAACTCGACATATCATGCCTCAGTGGTAGGCGCTCAGACAGGTATCATCCCGTTTTGGAGGGTTTCAGGCACTGGAGCAAAATACCCGCCGCTTTGGGACCCACCGGAGCGCTGGAGGAGGTTTACTGCCGTTTTGGGACAGCCCGACGCGCCCGGGCAAGGTTCCTACCGCTTTGGGACGATCTGGCAGGCGTTGCGGAAGGACCTACCGCTTTAGGCAGCTTGCCGAGGTGCCGAACGGGGCCCTAGGGGCACCCCCGGACCCGACCGGGAGATGTTGAAACTTCAGGAGCACAGCCGGCAATAATTGTATTGCGGGCCAGGCCAACAGCCAGTAGTTGAAGTTTCATTCCCACAGCACCAGCTGCAGACCCATCAGCACTCACACGGGGCGTCAACCGCCGATGCGCCTGAAGCGACGGCCATGTCCAAGGCCAAGTACCACTCCAAACACCGCGGTAAGCGACGGCAGCGCGGCGCACGCCTACGCCAGCAACAGGGGCGTACGTCTGCAGCGCGACACTTGAAGGCAGTCGTGCTCAAGCGGCTCCATCACGCCCGACCGGTGCGCGTCCTTGCTACGGCATCCGAGGCGTTTGGCGTCGCCGACCCTCCCATTACGCGGACCGCGTACGCCGGAAGACGCGTGAAGGCCGTCGCGTCCGACCGCGTGCCAGTGACAAAGGAGGAGCTGGTGCAGGAGGGTTTTCAATACGTCGCGTGGGATGGCAGGTCTCTACTTCACGAAGAACTTCCGCCGCGCTCGCCTGACGTCTCGCCTCTTTACAGTACCCCTACTCCACTTATCGACGGCCACGGTACGATCTTTGCGGTGCTGGCCGGTCGCCCGCAAGATCCCAGCTGGCCCAGTGTTGTAGAGGACGTCACAAGGCTGATGGAGGACGCGCGGCGGGAATGCGGGATGGATGGGGGCGATTTCGAACACCGCCGCGGGGCATACCCTGTCATCAACACCGGGGTCTCATACGGAGGCGGCCAAACGGTGAGTGTCTGCTTCACGCGTGACACACGCATGAACTCATCGCGCGCATGCCTACCTGTGCTACGCCAGCACGTCACCAATCTCCACAACACCCCGCGCGTGCAGCGCGTAGCGGAGCGGTTGGTCAGACACCCCAGTGTCTGGCGTCTGGCGAATTTCGGCAACGGTAAGTCCTTACAGCCTGTGCAGTGAACGCTCTATACCAATAATCCCAGGCGCGTTCCGGTCATTCGCTCCACGCCTTCACGGGTATTACGAGCGCACGCTCGCCGCGCTGCGCAGAGAGGATAAGACGCTGCACCCCGCGTTCGAGAAGAGTGCATTCGCGGCGTGCACATTCAACCTCGGCCCCAAGACTGTGACGTATGTTCATTCCGACTTCATGAACCTCCCGTGGGGGTGGTGCGCCGTCACCCCGCTCGGGCACTTCAATCCCCAAACCGGCGGCCATCTAGTTCTGTGGGAGCTGCGGATGGTCATTGAAGTGCCGCCGGGCTCGACCGTGCTCATTCCCTCCGCGATTCTGCGCCACTCGAATACGCAAATCGAGGAGGGCGAGACCCGTCTGTCGTTCACTCAATACTCCGCAGGCGGACTCTTCCGATGGGTGGAGTGCGGGTTTTGTTCGCGTCGGGCGTATGACACCACCCCCGGCTCGGTACCGCTAGAGCAGTCTGGGGAAGCTAGGTGGCGGGAAGGCCTGCGGATGTTCAGCACGGTGGAGGAGATAGTACGCCAATAATCGTTAGTTCAATATAATACGATGACTGCCTTCTTGACCTTTGCTAGCGCCAGCACAATGCGTACGAGCGGCGCATACGGAGGGAGATGCGTCTCCCCGGGTGCCTGAGCCCAGCCACAGGCTTAGTGGCTGAGGCATCAGCACGAGTGAGACGCGTCTCGCGCACTCGAGGAGACGCGTCTCACTGCCCGCGCCCTGCGTCGACGCGCGCGCCTCTCAGCGACCCGCCCTCCCCGAGTCACCGGCTAGTTCCATCGCCTCCGATGCCCCGCGCTGCTCAATCGCTCTCCCCAGCTGAACAGGAGCTCAAAATCGCTCACGAGAAGGAATTGCGCAAAGCGCGCAATTCCCGACACCGCGCAAAGTTGAAGAAGTGAGGCGCGCTGGCAATTTTGCGCGGCTGATGTAGGCCACTTACCTCTGCCACAGGATGCGAGAACAAGCGGATATGGAGGCCGCGGTTGGCACTGTCAGTCGGTCTGCAAACCGTAGGTATGTATCTATCTACACATTTTTCGCGGCGGCATCCGCTGATTCCTCACAGAGCTCTGGGGCCGCTCGCCATTCCCCTCACTCCGAACACTTATCTGACGTCCAAACTGACGTCGCTCAACGCGCGCCTGCGCGCATGGGGGTACTGCGAGGAGAGGGCAATGTACATGCGTCAGTTCGCTGCCAACCTCGAGCGTGCACGCCAAACACCCGAGTCGTATGAACAGTGGAAGCAGGCCCAGGATGAGTGGATGCAGGAGGCGGATTGTATCCTCGACGAGGTGGAGGGCCTGTTGGGCGAGGGGGCCTTGGACAGCCTGGGCTCCCAGGAAGGTCAGGCAGCCTGGAGAAATATCACCGCCGTGGTTTTCAAGGTTCAGTGGATTGTTGTAGCCGTCGAGGTGCAACTTGAGAGCACCAGCGCACCGCCGTTGCAATAGAACTCTTTATTCGAGCTATTTGACTTCACCTGGGCGAGGGCTCAACATATGCATGCATACAGCTTCCGAAACGCGTTTGTATGGCAGTGAGATACATTGTACATGAAAGATCGGGCCGGGGCGGTAGCTACGCGTCCTCCTCGCTGTCTGATACCTCAATCGCTGGCACCCCCACCTCCTTCTGCATGAACTTCTGAACGAAGTACCAGCACGCGCCCGAAAGCGACTTGTGTGCAACAACCTTCATGCCGGGGTTGAACCCAGCGTTGAGGAGGGCCGTGACCCTGGGGATGGTTAGCCGAGAAATCAACGCGGAGGCGAGGGGATGTCTCACCGCTCGAAGTACACGCCCGGATGATCGCCACGCACGACCACGAAGACGTATTTGCCGCGGCGCACGCGCACGCGGTCGTAAGTGAGCCCGGGGCTGTCTTCGTGAAGCTCCCGCTGCTTCGCGGGCGTGCGGCGGGCAGCGCGCGAGGCCTGGGGCGACGTCGGAGGCGTAATGGCTACAGGCAGAGCTGCAGCGCGGGGGCGACGGCGCGGGGTAGAAGGGGCGATCGGGGGAAGGTCGACGTCCGAGAGTACGGGGGAGGACGCGTCGTAGTCGGACAGCGTGCCCTCGGTAAGGATGGAGGGGCGCGAGCGAGCGCTCCCGAGGCGCAGGCTTTCGAAGCTAGACATGCTGGTTGCTGAGACACTCGAGACACTCGAGACCGAGGACGCGCGCGAATGCGCACGCGATCTCGTTGGGGTGCCGAAGGGGTCGTCCACGACGTGCGAAGGAAGACGAACCGGGATGGGAGGGGCGGAGGTCAGAGTGGGGACGGCTTTGATGGGCGTGTCCTCGTCATCAGACGGGTCCTCGAGCTCGAGCTCCTCCGCCGGATTGTCAGCCTGCGCAATGCCCGGCGTGGCGAGAGCACGACGAGGCGCAGGCGGGGCCCAGTTGGGGAACTTGGTGGGGCCTTCGTACCACGCCGCGCGAGCTTGCTCCAGCGACCGGAACGACTTGTGAATCGCGCCGGGGTATGCGGAGACCATCGCGCTTGTCAGACCCCTGTTTGTAGAGATGAAATGGTCAGCTGAGCTTATGCCAATACTATACAACGGGGCGCACCAGTTGTTGAATAGCCCGATTGCCCGCCCTACCCACACAACGTACGTCTTCTGCTTGGGGCACTGGGCGCCGATCGGAATGATCTCCCCTTCATCGTCGAGCTTCGGAGTCTCACCAAGCGAGGCCGCGAGCTTGTCGAAGTCCTTGATGAGCTTCGGGCTCACTCGGGACTTGCTGGGCATGGTGAGGTGTAGCCGGAGGCCGGGAGGGTGGGAGGAGAAGCAGAGGGGGAAGCGGAAGGACGGGGAGGCTGGAGGAGTTCAAGTTGATCGCGGATGGCGATCGCAATCGCGATCGCCACACGTGCCCAGATGGGCACGTGACAAGCCGAACACGCGATGTTGAACTTCACCTCTGACACCTGGCGCGTGTCTGCGTGCCCACTCTGCGCGGCCGTCTCATCCTCTCACTCTCGCTGCCGCGCCATGTCTGCCGACGAATCCATTGCGGACGTCCTCTTCGACGCGACCGACATCACCGGCCCCCCGAAAGGCAGCTCTGGGCCGACGCGCACGCGCAGGAAGCAACGACGCGAGAAGAACAACACCGGCGGGAAGGCAGGCAACCCCGGCCTCTTCCATGGCGAACGCGAGAAGTACATCGACGAGAACTTCGATGCATACTCGAAGGTCAAGGGGAAGGGACGGAAAATCCAGAATCGATTCTTCCGGCCCTTCTTCGCCGGGTATTGGGCAAAGTTCCCCTGGCAGCTTCCCCTCAACAAGGAACCAAGCGAGCTCGCCGAGTATCCGCCCCCGCCGCCTGGCCCGGAGACTACCGAACTGCAGGGAGAGACCGTCAAGAAGACGGAAAAGGTACGCAACTCATATCTCCAATTCCCTGTACGTGCTGACCTCCGCGTACTAGCGTCTCAAAAGCCACCTGCGCCACCGGTTCAATGCAGCCAACCTGAAGGAAAATAATCCCTGGTGCCCCCTCCTCCAGGCTTTGAAGAGCAGGGCGCAGTCTCTCCCCGTCCCTCGCCGCCTCGCCACATGGCAGGTTTACATGATCAAGAAGCCTGACGAGATCAACGACGTCTACGAAGACCGCTGGCTCGAGGCGGATCTCCCGGCCACCCGCAGCTTGGCATTTCGGGCCAAGATCGCCCGGGAGCTCCTCGCGGAAGAGTCCGAGGAGTATCGGAGCGAGCTCGAGGAGGAGGCCGTCCGCATGCACGAGGAGGAGATGGAGGAGTACAAGTCCAGCCAGCTGCCGAATGCGTCCCAGACGGACGGGGACGCAGTAGCAAGGTTAGTCTCATCGCCAGCTGTGCGATTGCGAAGTTGCTCACTCAAGGCAGAGCCCGCGAGGACTTCGCCGCCGTCGTCCAGCCGCTCTTGGAGCTGCTGCAAGAGTACACGGGGCTGTACTGCACTCTCATCGCTGGCGTCGCCCTGCCGCCTGGCCCCCAGGAATTCTTCCTCAAAGTGTAAGTGCCTCGGAGTATTGTATTGATTAAGTGCCTCGCTGATGCCAGTTGTAGGGTTACCGCTGGCCGAACCGCGGGCCCCGTTCCCAAGCCGTGGCATCTGTACGAGCAGAAGCCATTTGCGGAGGACGTCATGCGCTCTTTCACCCGGTTCCTCATGCAAACACCCGGTACGTACTCCTGCACCCGCACATAGAGCCGCTTGCTGACATTTTGTGCAGAGTACCTCCAGCGCAGTCAGGGCGACCGGGGAGGCGGTTCCGGTGAAGACGACACCTTCGCCGAGCTGTCCTCCCTGGGCTTGACGATCCCTCCCCACCCCAGCCCATCCCCGCCCGCAAAACCAACCTCCACGTCCGCATCGAAGAGGGGCAAGAAGGGAAAGCACGCTGCCAAGGGAAAGCACGCGGTGAAGGGAAAGCGCGCGGCCAAGCGTCGCCAGGCGGAGAGCAGCGACGAGGCGGAGAGCTCAAGCAGCGATGAGGATGAGGATGACGGGGAGGAGGACGAGGGCGATGAGGACGAGGGCGATGAGGAGGGGAAGCCCCGCGCCCCGACGCCCACCATGGAGGAGCTCGGCTTCAATGCCGCGGTCGCCGCGAAGTTGAACGCGCTGCCCCGCAAGCGGCGCCGCTCGATCCTTCTCACCTGGGCGAAGCTTGACCAGTGGGAGCGCGACGTCGAGAACCGCCGGGCTGACACTCAGGCCCTCTTGCAAGAATTCTCTGCTGAGGTCAGCTCGCTCAAAGTCCCTGCTAAACCCAAACCACGCCCCAAGAAGAAACCCGAGGGCTCGTCCTCGGCGCCGCCCCGGCGCTCGCAAAGGCTACAGGCCCCGGAAGAGGGCGGTGGCATGTCCTTAGAGCCACCAACGCCGACGACCGCGTCGCCAGAGCCCGCGACTACGGCACGCAGCTCCACGCCCGCCACATCGACTGCGCCCGTCGGCACGTCGACGACGACCGCGACGACCGCCAGTGCGGAGCCCGGTGCACCGTTGACGAACACGAGCGGGGAGCGTGGCGTGTCAACGACGACGACCGCGAACGCGAACAACGGCACGCATGGCACGTCGACGTTGACGAACGTCTCCGCGGCACGCGGGGCGTCGACGGTTGCAACCGGCAACCCGTCCACAAACACGCCCAGAGGACCCGGCGGCGCGCCGGTGAACGCGCCCGGCGACGCGTCCACGAACACGCCCGCAGCACCCGGCGGCGCGTCCACGAACGCGCCCGGCGGCTCGTCGAGCGCGAGCCCGGCACCCGGCGGCGCGTCCACGAACGCGCCCGGCGGCTCGTCCATGAACACGCCCGCAGCACCCGGCGGCGCGTCCACGAACGCGCCCGGCGGCTCGTCGACGAGCGCGAGCCCGGCACCCGGCGGCGCATCCACGAACGCGCACGCAGCACCCGGCGGCGCGTCCACGAACGCGCCCGGCGGCTCGTCGACGAGCGCGAGCCCGGCACCCGGCACGTCGACAAACGCGTCCACGGAACTCGGCGGCGCGTCCACGACCACGCCCGGCGCGTCCGCTCCCGCGTCCTTCCCGCCCAACGTTGCGGTGGACATGAGTGGTTGGCCAGCCTGGCTGAAGGAGGGCTTCAAGCGCCTCGACCACGAAGAATACGGCGAGGCCTTTGGACACGCCGTGGCATGGTGGGCCCTGTTTGAACGCAGGCATAACTGGGCGACCACAGTAAGTTCCAGATTACGTTCCATGCCCGCCTACTGACTTTGTTTTAGACGAAGGGATTGCCTACAGACAATCGCCCTGACGAAGTGGCGGAGTGGCTGCGATTCGGCCGCAAGCTCGACAAAAGCCCGAGCCTCGAAGATGAAGCAGCATACGCGCAGCGGTGGTGGTCCTGGTGGACCGGTCTGCAGCCCGAATGGCGCCAGAGTGGGGATGGAACGCTGGTGCGAGCAGGAGGAGGTCCCTGGGGCAAGCTCGAACACCCCGGCAAGAACGGCCTCTTCATGGTACTGATGTCCCTGATGTGGTGGAAGGAAGCCGCGACCACCACCGCATCTCAGTGCGAGGACGCTGCGATCGACGTCAGCTGGGTCGTCTGGCAGCTGGCCGCATCCAAGGGAACCTCGAGGTCAGTAGCACAACCCCCCAAGGCTATCTAGCTCATAACTGACCATCTCAACGATGCAGGAAACGCTCGTCTGAGCAGGCTGAACCCGATGCGACTGTGCCCAAGGCCAAGAAGACACGTCGCCGTTGAGTATGGCCCGTCCTCTCTGCTTCATATATCCCAGTGCTGCCTGTGTATCTTTGTACTCCGCTTGTGAATGATATGCATACATGGTCTACTTAGAGTGCTCTGTACGTGCTTAGGGAAGATGCGTCTAAGAGGCGAAGTCTGGGCGCCTACGACTTAGAGTTGGCGAGCTGCTGGGCGGCTAATGTGGCTGAATTGGGAGGTGCACCAAGCAGCTGGAGGATAGGAAGACCCAAATTAGATGATTGTCAGGCACTGCGGAGGGGGCCGACGGGAATATACTGTATTTGGAATGCGGTAAGCGCCGTCGGGGGCGTCCCCGAGGTGGGCGACCGGTTTGGGAAGGTGCCCAGCGGCTTGCGGGAGGTCGGGCGGGCTCCTACCGTGTTTGGAAGGCTGCCGAGAAGCCGAAGGGGGGCCCCAGGCCAGCTTCGGAGGGACCGGGAGTTCGTGAAACATCACGGGAATAGCCGGTTTAAGTTGTAACGCGGGCCAGGCAACTAGCCGGTTCGTGAAAGTTCATTCCCCCAACAGCAGCTGAACGATGTCGACATGGACGCCGATGGCGAGGCATCACAAGCGGCTGTACGAGATGGGAGTTACGAGCCTGCCCATAGGCCCTCGACCCCCTACCCGGCCGCCCGCCCTGCACCTGGGCGCAGCGCGGTCAACCTGCGCGACAGTCTCCCGCCGCATATGCGTGATGCCGCCCCGAATGGGTGGCTCCAGCAGCAGTTCCGCTATGGCAGCGCCGGCCTGTCTCGCACTGGCCCGATCGACTACCGCGCTCCCGCCCACCCCGACCTGTTGCCACTCGGAAACACGCGCATCGTCGAACCGGCGCCGGCGGTGACACCGCGCCCCGAGACAGGCTTCCCCCTCACGCACATGGACTCCCAGGGCGCACTCTTCCACGACATGGCCCCCGGACGCGTCTCGAGGCTCCTCGGAGAAGATGAAGAAACGATGGTGCTCCTGCACATCGGGGCAGGCCAGGATCCTTGCGCAGGCCCTCACGAACTCGGTCGGTAGGATCACAAGTGAGCAGGACTTTGTCGTTGTCCCGCCGGTCCCGGAATGGAACTCGCAGCAGACCGGGACCGGCGCGCCCATCACCTGGGCTCTCATCCATCTCACTCCGGCCGGCGCAACCTTACTCATCGGCGGCCGGGTCTGGTCAACCCCCGAGATCACCTTCTTTGCCTATAGAAGGACGGCGCCGATCCCGCGCTATCTCATCACCCTCTCCGGCTTCGCCCACGACTATGACATTCTCCCGACGATCTGGAACACCTTTCGAAGCGGCGCCGTCTTCCAGAGGATCGTCAACCTCGTCAACGCCAACCCTGATCTCGAGGACACCCAGCCCGGAGAGGCCGTCGTCGCCATCCTAAACTCGATCGAAGTCCTGATCGACCACCTCTCTAATGGCAACATCCACGCCAGGATCTACATTGACTCCCCCACCGACTCTCCGCACCTCTGGGCTGAATGGCGCGACTTCATGACGACTGTCCCTTTCGAGAGCTACGTCAACACCACGGCAACGGCCGCTCGCGTCTACCGCTGCGCCGGGTGCCATAGCGTCGACCACGCGTCGCACCAATGCCCGTTCCACGACATCCCGGGGTGGAACGCCCCAAGGGCCGGAGGCGTCTTCTCGCGCATGATTGGTATGGCGCCCCAAGGGCGGGGGACGGCGCACCCCCCTGCAGCCAACAACTTCCTCCCGCCCAACGGCGGTGCTGGTCGAGGCCGTGGCAACGGTGGACGGCGGGGCGCGAACTGCGGCGGACGCGGCGGGCGCGGATGGAACGGGTTTGATGAAAACCGTATGTTCTAGACATAATTGTACCTAACGTCGCTGGCTCCGACCCTCCCCCTTCCCTTTCTCGTCCCCCTCCCGCTCTCAGTGGCCTCTGAATGACCGTGTATGCATGAATAACAATGTGACCGCTTTCTTGACCTATTACCTGCTATAAACCCATGCTCCCGTAGCGTGATGATAAGTATGAACCACGCTGCGTTAAGCTCGGAATCTACCCCTCCCCCCCTGGCCCAATATACTGGCTCGCGAGAGAACAGGAAAGCCGGGGTCCCCTCCTTCTTAACGGCAGCCTATTTAGGCTGGGACGAACCGTGCCGAGAGGCTTAAGCGTGCCTAGTACCCCTCTTGTAGGAAAGCTAGCCCGCGCGTCCCCCTGCCGGCTGGGACAAGCCGGCTACTGTAGCTAAATAGTCGATAGGCTGCAGGAAGCAACCGACTGCGAATACTCAAACAAACCAAATCAATCAAATCCTGGCCCCCGTACCCCAGTCTGGCAATCTACATACGAACATGACCGGAGGCGCGCACCCCCTAGCCAGGGGTAGCGTCGGTGATAGTCGTGATCGTGCTGGTGGCTCCCTCCCCGCGCGCGCTGAAAGGAAGACGCGCGCCCGTCTCCGGCTGGCGTCGCTCAACGTCAACAGTTTCGGGCGTGCTGTCCCAGACGGCACGAGCGACAAGTGGCTGACAATAAATCAGTTGGTAAGAGAGAAGAGACTGACGGTGCTCGCCGTCCAGGAGGCTCACCTGGATGCGGCTAGGCTGAACGCGTTGGAAGCCCTCTTCGAAGACCGACTGACTATTTTGTCGACCGCTGACCCGGACAACGCTACCGGAGCTGGGGGAATCGCGTTTGTTGTCAACAAACGCCTTTCCCCTGGCAGGGCAGTGGTGTCCTTTGATGTCCTTGTTCCCGGAAGAGCTGCGTGCCTGACGATTCAATGGTCAGCCCAGCGAACGCTCAGGTTGCTGAATGTGTATGCGCCGAACTCTCCGGCTGCGAACGCAGAATTTTGGAAAACGCTTACTAGAAGCTTTGCCCCTGGCGGCGTGACGAAGCCGGACGTTGTTCTGGGCGACTTTAACTTCGTAGAATCCGCTATTGACCGCCTGCCCTCGAGGGCTGACTCCGGCACGACGTGCGATGCGTTTAATGAGCTTAAGACTGCCCTTGGAGTGCAAGATTCGTGGCGGTCGACCCACCCGAACACGCGGATGTTCTCGTATGCACATGCTGGACAAGGTGTCCAGTCGAGGCTTGATAGAATCTATGTACGAGAGAGCCTGTCGCGTGCGGCGGCAGACTGGGAACTGGCCCCCTGTGGCGTCCGGACAGACCATGCTCTGGCATCGATGTCGTTAGCGAACTACAAGGCGCCTGAAGTAGGTAAAGGAAGATGGCGCATGCCTTTGGCCCTCCTAGACGACCCGCCGTTCTGCAAAAAGATGCAGACCATGGGGCTCCAATTACAGGCCGACATCGGCGGGCTGGGCCGCCGAACGGAGTCTGCAAACGTGCAGGTGCTGTTTGAAAAGTTCCAGTACGATCTGAGGGACGAGGCGAGAACTAGAGCGAAGGTCAAAACGGCGAAGACGGACAAGAAGATCAAAGCACTCAAGGAAAAGCTGCACAGCGTGCTGAACCCTGGAAGAAGGGGTCATCCGGACGCCACGGTGCCTGACGGGGAAGGCGCGGTAGCCCTGCGCGAGAAGATCCAAAAGTTAGAGATGGCACGTTTTGACTGTAGAAGGACATACAATGCGGCAAAGAACTGGGTAGATGGCGAGAAAATAGGAAAGTACTGGATCCGGGCGAACACCCCCCCACCCCCTGACGGGACATTCTATGAGCTGGCGCGGAACAATGATGAGCGGCCGACGTACGCGAACACTACAAAAGAGATGTGCGATGTTGCCAGGACACATTTTGACAAACTGCAGCTTGACGATGCGGTCCTGTCGCAAAGCCAGCACGAGCGCGACGTGTTGAGTGTCCTAGACGAAGTAGAAGGTAGGCTCCCGAATGAGTATAAGGCGGCGCTAGCGTGCCCAATTGCGGTGTCCGAAGTTGAAAGCGCCATTGACGATGCGGCAGTCGGGAAGGCGCCGGGAATGGATGGCGTGCCGGTGGAAGTCTGGAAACGGTATTTAGTGTGGGCGAGAAAGGGCATTAAGTCTGGGAAACCGTACTTTGATGTCGCTGGTACCCTGGGGAAAGTTTTCAACGACATTGAAGCGCACGGCGTAGCGGAAGGATCTCGTTTCGCTGAAGGATGGATATGCCCGATTTACAAGCTCAAAGGAGACACAAGACGGATAATAAATTACAGGCCAATTACCTTGTTGAACTCCGACTACAAGGTGATGACGAGGGTTCTGGCTGACCGCCTAGTTGGGCCGGCGGACCTTCTAGTTCACCCGGACCAAGCGGGGTTCCTGCCTGGCAGGAGAATATACGATAATATCCGCCTAACGCAGGCTGTACTCGAATATGCCGAAGCAGAGGAAGTAGACGGCGCAATCGTCGCCTTGGACCAAGACAAAGCATATGACCGCATCGATCACAACTACCTGTGGGCGTTGTTAGAACACTACAACTTCCCACAACGATTCATACGTACAGTACGGTTCCTGTATGAGAAAGCGAAGAGTGTTGTCATGATAAATGGAACAGCGAGCGCCCCCTTTAGGATAATCAGAGGGGTGCGGCAGGGCGACCCCATGTCATGCCTGTTGTTCAACTTAGCAATAGAACCGCTGGCAATAGCGCTAAGGGCCTCGCCGCTGAAAGGGATCTCTGTCCCGGGCGTGCTAGGTCGGTTGATCGCGTCCTTGTACGCCGATGACACGACCGTGTATTTGCACATCTCGGATGACTACGCGGTGCTGGCTGGGCTACTTGAAAAATGGTGTAAGGCGTCTAGAGCGAAGTTCAACGCTAGCAAAACGGAGGTCCTACCTCTAGGTAAGCCGGAAAACAGAAGGAGGCTGCTGGAAGAGAAAACGCTACCTGGGGCAACGCTGAGCATTCCTGCCCATGTAAGAGTAGTCCCGGACGGGGAAACGATCCGGGTGCTGGGCGCGCAGGTCGGCAATGCGGCGAACCCGGCAGCGGCATGGAAAAGGGTCACCGATGTTGTTAGAAAGAACTTGGACCGATGGAGCAAACGGAGACCGACGCTATATGGGAGAAAGTTGATTGTTGGACTTGAGGTGGGAAGCAGAACGCAATTCTTAACGATGGCGCAAGGAATGCCACAATGTGTTGAGGATGAACTGAAGAAGATGGTAGCGGAGTTCATGTGGCAGGGGTCCTCGAAGCCGCCGATAAACCGCAGCGTGCTAACACAGCCTGTTGCGAAAGGCGGCCTTGGGTTGCTCTGCCTCGAAGCAAGAAATCAGGCAATTGAACTAATGTGGGTTAAGGCGTACCTAAATCTTGGGTGTGATAGGCCAAAGTGGGCGTATCTGATGGACGCGCTGTTTGCGAAAGCGCCAGTGGCGACGTCGAGGGCGGTAGACGTGTCGGTGAGAACTAACCCCTTCCTGCAAACGTGGAATGTAAGTACGAGAGCGAGCGTGGGCCTGCCGGAAAGAACGCACAAAATGGTCACCACAGCAAAGAAGTTCGGGGTACGGCTTGACCCGCTATTACCTGATAGCGCTGTCAGGCTGGCCCTGCCAATCTGGTATCACATCGGCGCGAGACCGCACAGAAGTGTAGCAAATTCAGTCTCGGGTAAATGTCTTCGGGAAAGACACGGGGTGCGTACTGTGAAGGAATGTGAGGATGTCGCGAGACGCCTCCGGACGACGCTTGATGCAGGCCCCCCGCACGTTCTGAACGCCCGCTGCCGATGCACGGAATGCGCGGAGGATAGGCAGGATAGAGGCTGCGATAATCCACACAGGTGCGCGGTGGCTGCGCGGAAGGCGGTCGACCAACTGAGGCCGCTGTGGGCGCCGGATGACCACTGCGTACCTGATGGGCTCTCGCTCACGAAGACACAAAAGGAGGAACAGCGTGCAGCGAGGGCGGCAAATGACAAAATCCGCTTTGACCCGTCGATACGAACGTCGCTCCCGGTCTCGTCTGGTTTCCGGGTGTTTGGGGTAAGTGAGGGCGCCCAGGATGAGCCGCCTCGTCGCCCTCCGCGCCCCTTCGTGGTGAGGGATGAAGCCGTAACAGTGTATACCGACGGCTCGTGTATAGACAACGGGGCCGCGAACGCGAAGGCCGGGGCTGGCCTATGGTTTGGGCCAGACGATGTAAGAAACTTAGCAGTTAGGGTGCCTGGAGAGTACGTGTCAAATCAGAAGGCAGAACTATTTGCTGTAGCGGTGGCGACGCACCGGGTCCCGCCGTTCGCGCCGCTTAAAGTGCTGTCTGACTCGAGGCTGGTCGTCGATGGCCTCACCTTGCACGCTGTAAAGTGGGAAGAACGTGGCTGGATCGGGGTGGCGCATGCGGATATGATTAGGGACATACTAGCGAGACTGCGCGCAAGGTCAGCGCCGACTCACTTTAAGTGGGTTAAAGGCCACGACGGACTTGAAGGCAATGAAGGCGCTGACCGACTAGCTGCTCTGGGAGCGGTGGCCCCAGATGTACAGGAAAATGAACTACCTGCGCCGAAAGCTGGTTTCGTAGCGTCTGGTGTAAGCCTGAGAGTATTAACACAGCGCCTAGCGTACAAAGGAGTGCAAGAGGCGTCGCCCTGCCGTCCGAGAAGGAAAACGGACCTGATGGTGATGCGCATCATGGCATCCCTTGAGGAGTGGAAATGCTTCCCGACGGTGGCGAAACTGTGGAAGAGCCTGCGCGCGCCAGAATTCCGACGAGCTATGCGCGACTTCTGGTGGAAAGCCGTCCACGACGCGCTCAAAGTGGGCGAGTATTGGCAGAATATTCCTGGGTACGAAGGAAGGGCGGTATGTCAAAAGTGCGAGACGACGGAGTCCCTTGAACACATACTGATGGAGTGCGCAGAAGTGGGGCAAGCGCGTGTCTGGAGGCTTGCTAGGGCGCTCATTGAGAAAAGAGGCATCGCGCTCCCTGAACTGTGTTTCGGTGTCCTAATGGGTGCGCCGTGTTTGACGCTTGGTGGCGTCTGCGAAGAGACGTCGCGGGGTGCCGAAAGACTGGTAAGAATCGTCATCGCAGAGTCAGTACATATGGTTTGGAAACTGCGCTGCGAGCGAGTCGTAGACCCTGATTTCGATCGGGAGGCGGGGCACAGCGAGAATGCGGTAACGAGAAGATGGATGGCGGCGATTAACCGGAGACTACAAGTTGACCAACAGCTCGTGAATAAGAGGTTCGGCCGCGATGCTGTACCGCGAAGCCTTGTGCTCAGTACGTGGGGAAGAGTTATACACGGCCGAGATAGCTTACCGGCCGACTGGATCCTAATGGCGGGGGTTTTAGTGGGTAGCCCTCTTGAAAGAGACGGCGCTGGATAGTAGCCGAGGGAGTCCCACACTGTAGGACGAGTCCTGCGTGCGTAAGGCATTTCCCCTGCCGGTGCTATGGGGTCAAACCCAGCAAACCTGCGTAAGGTAGTTGTGAGTGCCTGTATGGCCCGACAACTACTTAGCACCACCAAAAAAAAAAAATCAACTCAAGACACTCCCAGATATCGCAGGGATACAATGCTGCGGTGAGTCGCCCATCAGGAAAAAGCGAATTCTACAGAGCTCAGCCGGTGGTTACGTAGCGGCGATAGGCTACATAGCACCTGTAACATGTGTAAATATTTTATACAGCCAAAAACTCTACCGAAAGATGCACCATATCGTCCTTCACCCTGCCGAATTGTTCTGCAGGCCCATGCTTGGTAGTTGAAGCTCAATAGCCTCGGGTTTGGACGAGTAGACGAGCACCCTACGGGCGCCTGCTTGTCCGGAGAAAGCCGCTCAGATAGGCGCCCGAAAAAACTGCCACGTCGCGCGTCGTCTCTCTCCTTAACTCCTTCGTCCTTTCCTGTATTCACTGACATCCTACATTGCCTCCGACCTCCTCCGTCGTCTATGGCCGCTGGATCTACGTGCTTTTGACTCACTCACCTGGTCTGTCCGTCTCCGAGTCCTACACTACTGGCGGTATCCTGGTTATCATTCGCATGCTCCCGCTCTCAATATCCTCGGACGACCGGTACCTGCTGGCCCAGCATGCAAATCAGGCGCGTTCATCTCTCGGCTGGTCTTCTATGAATCCAATACACCCCGGTGCTCGAGTCAAGCTGATAACCTGCACATTGGCCGCTCCGTCTCGAACTGGTAGGCCCGCTCGAGTCTCTGCGTCGACGGTCTGCCTCTATGCCTGTCTCGCTTGCGCCTATCTCGCCCGCAATGTGGTTCCTCCGCTCTGCGCTCGCCTCTGTAAGCTCCTCTGGCCACGAACGCTATCGGCAGCTACCTCCCAGGGCCATCTATCCCGTCTGTCACTCCCCTCGTCTGCGGCCTAAGGCTCGACCTGTGTTACTCATGCAGAGCTGAGGCTCGGCAGGCTAGGACTGGATATCCTGCGATTGCGTTAGGTCTACTAGGTGCCCCGGTCTGTTCTTGGGCCCAAGTCAGCGTCTGCTCGTACTCGCCCACCCCTGCCGGCCACCCAATGTCCTGACTCGTCTGTGTCTACCTGCGCCCGCCTTACCTGTGTCTACCCGCGCTCGCCTTATCCACCTGTACTCGTCTATGTCTGAGCTCATATGTGCTCCTCCTTGTGTCCGTCTGCGTCTGCGACTGCTCGGTCTTCGCCTACCCCCAGTCTGAACTGCGCCCTTCGTTTACAACTCCTGTAGTACGATCTCGTTGTATCAGTCTCGTGAATATATATGTTTTCCTTCAAACGATGGTGTGCTGCAATGTATATGGGCAATGGAATGACAGCTACCACTGAATTACCGGGGCTACAGCATGTTACATGGCGCTACATAGCTACACCAGTGGAAACATAATCGGGGGGTTGTCTACAAAACTACGCCGTCTATGTAGACTATGTAGAGCTATATAGACATCTGGTTTTTTCCTGATGCCTTGGGCTCTGGTGCACCTTGATCACCCGCGCCGTCCATGTTGCTATTCATACCGAAACAATCTCGACACGTCTCTCTTGCAAGGTTC
>PUDQ02000094.1:0-106339 GCA_002964805.2 Trametes villosa | reverse complement strand
GCTCGCAGCGGAATCTGCATACTCGGGCGCTGTATGCACTGCATCCGTCACGTTCGAAGCTTGGAAAACAACACTTACGAGCGACTTCTAGCTCTGCGGATGCCTCAGAATCATCAGGGAGGGTAATTCAGGCTCGGCCGCACGCGAAGCGTGGCCCTCGTTGTCATTAGCAGGGAGCTGTTATAGGTGCGATATGTTTAGCGGGCGCGGGCGGTGTGGAGACAAGGAGGCTTACCTCGAATATGATGCGGCGCATTCTCAGTCCTGACGCTATCCTTAGCATGATGATTATATCAATATTCTTCAACACCGCTCTTGTCTTGAAATTCAGACGATGGATCACCTTGAAGCTATTGAGCATGTCGTCCCAATACTCCGCGGCGGTTCGCCGGTCGTTCGAATGCTGCTAAACACCTCCAAACCCCCTACTGGCGAAGGCCGTTACAGTTTTTGATGCATTGCGAATGAGGGCTGAGAGCCTTGCTCTGACGAGTAAGGGATAAGAAAATTTCTCGTATTAAATCTCCTTCACGTCCATTTTACGCCCGGAACTCGTCGGCGTTCAGGATCAGAGTGGTAAAGAACTTGATCATCTCCAGGAATGAATCGACCGGGATGACTGCCAGGGAAAGAAGTGCGATGAGCGCCAGGAACATGGACCATAAATGCACTCGACTACGTACATTCGCCGATCGTGTGCACGCCGTTGTCCAGAGCCGTGCCGTTCCCGGCGTTGTAGTGGTTGTACCGGTAGATATGCGGCGTCAGCGCCCAGTAGTACCGCGTGTCTGTGCGCCCGCATGAGCATTGGCAACCCCCCGAACTCGAACTGCCGACCACATACCAGTGTTGCCGGACATGATGCCAGGCGCGACGACGATGTTGTCGTCGCCGACGAGCCCGCGGTGCGCGTTGTACGTCGCCTTGATCGTCCCCGAGAGCAGCGCGTATTCCGGCGCGTCAATGGGGCTGATGGGCGCGGGCTCGAGCGACGCTCCCCAGGCGTCGCTGATCGTGAGCGTCCCGTACGCGGGCGCATCCTCGCCGGTGATCTGCGAGCCAAACGCCGTGTACGACAGGTTGAAGTCCTGGGCGAGGCCCTTGAGCAGCGCGGTGTCGTGCGCCTTCACGTCGTCGACCGAGCTAACCAAGACTGGTCAGCAAACAGATCGCCCACAGGCTATACCCAACGTGGTGAGAGCGCAGGACGTACCTGTCGGTGGCGATACGGTGGTTGACGACGGCCCAGGCCTGCTCGGGGAGCGCGTTCGTCTTGACGCCGCCGTTGATGAGGTCGATGGCCTGCGTCGTGCCGACAAACGCGCGGAACGCGGGCGTTTTGAACAGCTCCTTCTGTGCTTCCTTGAGAGCCTTGTCGGATTTCACGGCCCTCTTGAGAGACCGGCGGAGCTTGCGAGGAACGTCGGGTGCGTGGGCGGCGAGACACTGGAACTTCCAGTACATGGGCGTGCCCCGGTTGAGCTGCGCCTCGTAGGGGTTCGCCTCGTAGTGAACGAGGAGCTGAGAGAGAATGCCGATAGTCTGAAAGCAACATGTCAGGGTTTCCGGTAGGCCCATTCTAGTTTGCGGCCCTACCGTATGCTCGGGCGGTACGCTAGAGTGACCGCCAGGAGAGGTGACCTCCACGCGAACGTCGATGTAGCCCTTCTCCGCGATAGCAGGTGTCGCGACGACGCCACCGAACTCGTTAGCGAATCCTCCTGTGCAATTTGTCAGCATGCGGCAATTACGCTCGTCTGCGGATGATACATACCACCCTCGTCCACCAGGAGCAGGAACGCGTTCTCGCCGTAAGTCGACAGCAAGTGCTTGCTGAGAGAAGATGCGCCCTGAAAGGAATCATGAGACTCCGCGCCGTGACACCGTTCCGCCGCCACTCACGTAGAGGCCGCTGGCCTCCTCGTCGAAACCAAACGCAAGCACGACACCGCGCGACGGCTTAAACCCACGCTCAAGCAGCGACTCGATGGAAGACCTGCGAACCTATCAGCAACACGTCTCGGGACCTCTGTCATGGGAGAGTCCTACAGGATGCCAATCAGACCGCCCTTGTCGTCCGAGCTGCCACGGCCCCAGATCCGCTTCCCTGTCCATGTCAGATGGGCATGAGCATCACTGATTGCACGACGTTGCCCTGGATGACCTACCGTCGAAGTGTCCAGAGAACGGCGGGTGGGTCCACTTGTCGACCGTGTCAGGGTTCACAGGGACAACATCTGTGTATCACTGTAAGGCACAGTGCGCAGTAATTCCGAGGTTTGTGGGTCTTCGAACCTTGGTGGGCAGCTAGCAGGATGGGCTTCAAAGACTCATCCGAGCCCTTCCAGACGTACACCAGGCCGTAAGTGTTGACCTTAGTGAGCTCCAGGGTCGAGTGGCTGTGGCATGATGTTAGAACCACCACAGGCTGCCAAGGCATTCACTTTGCCTACATCAGAGGGAACGCCTTCAGCAGGTACTCATGGAAGGGGCCAAATGCATCCCAGCGGGGGTCCTGGCCTACAGGCGCCATCTTATCATAAGATTGAGTCCTGGAACGCGTAGCCGCAGTTAGTGCAGGCTCGCAAGCGCGTTTATAGCATCAGCACTCACGGAACGCGTACGGCGCCACCGAGCCATTCAACAGCGCGTCCCTTGAACGCGTCCGAGTCGAATGTCTCACCCAGCGACGTCCACAGCTCTCCGTTCTTCTCAGGAACAACGGGAGACGCCTGCGGGCACTGCTCAGCGCTGGCATCGACAGCGTCGTCGGACCAACACGAGCGCAGGTTGACGACCTGCAGCGAGTGCAGGCCAGTCAGAAGCGCAAGGACAACGACAAGTCCCTTCGCGAGGGTGCGTCCCACACAGCGCGTCTTCTGCGGCGGCTGCGACGCGGGCACGGGCATGTACGTCCCCTTCTCCTCGTACGCAGGGAGCACGGGCGAGGACATGGTGGTGGTTGGAGGGATGGTGTGAACGAGAAGGCGGCTGGGGGACGTCACCTCCACGGGAGCATATGGCTCGCTTATATACGCCCGGCGCTCTTATCCGGGTTTCAATTTAGGCATTCCCCGACGGGATCGAGGCGTTCTACGGATTCGCGAGTTCGCAGGTAAGCCGGCGATAGTATTCGACGGTGGTGCAATATATTGCGGATCCCAGGCGATGGTGGCTGCCACGGTTCGGCATGCGCGCGCTCGTGCTCGCAGCCTTGGGCGCCTGTAGTCTGATGTCTGGGCGGCGCGGGCCTCCGTGTCGTCGATAGTGGCACCGTGCAGGCTGGTATACGTTCACCAGAGATAAAACTCGTCGTCATCCTCCGGAGTGCTCGGACGTGCAAATGGTCTAGAAAGCTACAAGGATGTGGGGTGTGGAGGAGACGAGAGACGCGCGCGTCGGCAAGCGGGAGGCGCGAGCGGTGGCGGGGGTCCTGCGGGGTCGCCGCGTCGGGCTCTGGTCCAAAATTTGGAGAGCGCGGGTCCCTTGAACCTCGCTGCAGAGCGCGTGCTGGCGGCGGACGACATCACCCATGGGCTATGCGCAACGAAAGGTCGCGAACACGGCTGCCAAACTCGCCCATGTCTCCTCGCAGCACCTAAAAGCTCTCCCTCCAAAACACTCTCTCGCCCACGGCGCCGGCAGGCCTGCCAACGCGGCACCCACCGCCCTCTTCGACGCCCAGTCCTGGGCTTCCTCCCAGCCCGCCCCCCGCTCGACTCTCGCCGCCTTCGCGCACCGGATAGGCCTTGCGAACGTCGTGCCCTCGACGGACGTCCTCGAGCAGGCGTGCACCCACCCCTCATTCGTCCACCTCCACACACAGCAACATCCGGACCAGCCGCTCCCCACCACTAATGCCTCGCTTGCTACCCTGGGCAACTCCCTCCTGGGGCTCTTTGCGACGGAGTACGTTAACTCGTCCTTCCCGCACCTCCCGACTCGTGTTATGAAGGCTGCCGTGAGCGCACACGTCGGTCCGACGACGTGTGCCAACCTGGCGCGTGAGATGGGCGTGACTCCCATTCTGCGCTGGCAACGGACAGTAAGTGGAGTTGTGTCACAGACCTTTACTTCCACTCATTCACGCCGTATAGCCTTCAACGACGGCGAACGGCGCTGTTCTGCATGCGGACGCGCTGGCCTCGGTTCCTCGAGCGCTCACCGCGCTCGTGTACCAGTATAGGTCACTGCGCTCCGCACGGAGATTTGTGGAGAGGTTCTTCTTCAGCCGGGAGGTTGACTTGCGGGGCATGATCAAGTTCCGGGATCCCAAGCAGACGCTGCTGGAGACGGTCGCGAAGTACGGGCGGGAACGGCCAGTCTCGAGGTACGTTACTTCCTCCTGCGGCTCGCGTCCCAAAACGCCCCATTCCCTTCGTCCCCGGTTCTTTGCGTCAGCTTCGTCGTGGTGTAGATTCCTCGATGCGTTTCATTGCGCCACGCTGCGTTAGTGGGCTGTCGTGCACACGAGCGACACCTACCGCAAGAAAGCAGGAGCTAGGAAGCCCATCATTATCTCCTGCTACCAGCACCCGCTCTCTTGTGCGGTTGCACGATAGCCAAAACAACGGAATAGCCTATCCTAAGCTGTCATTGCCGTGAATATGGCTTCGGTTGTTGGCGTGTAGGCTCGCAATGTTCAGGTGACTCCAGGAACGCCTGGCGGTCATAGCTATGCTGTCGGCGAACAAGCTTTGATTACCATGGCTTTATGGCGCGTTTTCGCCGTGTTCTGCGCGCATATATACACCTTCACTGCACTCCCCATATTCCTCTACCAGGACGCTGATCATCGCCTTCATAGACTGCTGAAGGAGACTGGTCGATACTCAAACTCGCCAGTGTTCGTAGTCGGCATCTTCTCGGGAGCAGATCAGCTTGGTGAGGGTTTCGGCAGCTCGCTGAAAATGGCCGAATACCGCGTACGTCCCGCCACCCCCCCTCCCCCCTTCAACGCTCATCCACGCGCATACAGGCGGCGGAGGACTCGCTATTGAGGCTCTACCTGACGCGGCAGCCACCACACCAGCTGCAGCTGCCCACGTCGACCTTCCCCGACGCCCCGGGGAGCATATACGACGCGGCGGGCCCCGAGAGTGCGTACGCGCCCGCGCCGATGGGCGACTCGGAGGTGCTGTACGGCAGTGCCGGGCGGGTGGGTACGCGTGTGGCCGGTGCGCGCACAGCGGCGGCGGCGACGGGGGACGATTTAGAGGACTACCTATAGCTAGTAATGCGAACATGCCTTAATTTCTGCAGGACCACCCTTCGCTCGAACCGCGATGTGCGGCGTGTGCCCGGTGCTTTGAACGCGCGAGATGACATGCGGAAAAGATCACCGCATAAGAGCGGAAAATGTACTTGCGGCCGCGGGACGTTAGAAACTTTTCGGGTCTAGTAGGGACTTTCCACCAGCGATTCCTAGGATGTACAGTACAGGCATCCACGAATGCGAATTCGTTGTCGCGCGAACTGGAAGTGCAGTTTTCCACTACCGTACAGTGAGAAAACATGAAACGAAGACTACGGATGTAGTTCTCGCACAGGGTCCGCGTGCCTCAGCATTGAACCTTTCGGGACCTCCCTCACTGGCAAACGCAGGAGACGACTTCTGATACAACAAGACGCCTACGTGTTTTCCACTCGGACTCCCCTAGGTTCCGAAGTCATTCATCGTCGTCGTACGGCATGCATCCAGAATCAATGCCCCGGCCTCGGGCGAGCGCGGTTTAACGATGCATCGGCAGTCCTCCGGAGCGCTGCGGGGCGAGTTAGTAGCTGCTGGTTCGCAGAGTTGTGCGCGGCGGCGCCGCTGCGTGCAGTGATGCCCACCTGACGAGGCCGTGACTTTGCTCATACTTGACATCGATCGGCTGTCCGTCCTCGTCGAGGGGTAAGCTGATGTCGAAGACGTGCAACAGCGACGCAATGTTGATGAACAGGGAGGGGTGCGCGAGGTAGCGTCCAGGGCAAATCCTGTCGGCGCTGTCATGATCGAGACGCACGAATACGGCCGACAAACGAACATACCTCCTACCGAAACCGAATACGATGTCCGCTGGGTCGCGCACACTAGGATCCAACTTCCCGCCCTTGATAAAGCGTTCTGGACGGAACGCGAAGGGGTCCTCGTAAACTTCAGGGTCGTGCAGGATGCTCCTGCAGGCGGGGCGGAGATCAGTAGCGACCGTGTTGGCGAAAACGGTATTAAGAGCCTACCAGACGTTGGCGATCACGGTAGTTCCAGCGGGAATGAAGTATCCGTCTAGCTCGTCGTCTTGAAGCGTGCGATGAGCTATACCTATGGGCAAGGCTACGTGCCAGCGCAGGGTTTCCTTGACGATTGCGTTGATGTAGACGAGCTCATCGGTATCGCTATGGTCGGGCAGGCGCCCAGCGCCGACAACCCCGTCGAGTTCAGCCTGGGCACGCCTCTGCACGTCCGGATAGAGCGCCATAGCTAAGCAGAACGCTTGAAGAGTGAAACTGGTCTGCTCTAGGGTGTCAGTGGATGCTTGAGCGCATGAGAAGCACCGCGAAACACGTACCGTATCTGCACTGGCTGCAGCGCGATGTTACCTGAATGACACTGACAGCACGCACGATCTTGCCGGCTGGGGACTCACCCTCGACAGCGATTGCACATACATTCTTCGCGATGTCTACTTCTTCGAGCACGAGCGCCGATGGCGCGTTGTTGGATGGGTCCAACCTCGACAGCAACTTTCCAGCAACGCTGGGACGAAGCTCTCCACGATCCTAGCCGCCTGGTGTTCAATGTATGAGGCCCGGAGGAGGCTTTGACGTTACTCACGAAGCCTTCTTGTACCTCGTCAAAGAGGACATGTTTGAGGCGATCATTAGCGACCTTGGATTTGGCAAACAGCTTCTGAGAAGCGGCGCCGGGAAACCAGGTGGGGAGATGCCGGAGGAACGGGAACATCTCCACTCCAAAATGGCCAGGGGTGGCCTGTCGCATGGCCTCCACGGCAGCGTCAGAGATGGATAGACGCGGATCACGTTCGCCCTGAATGTCGGCCCCGTAGACGATGTGTAGGATGCTGCCTTGCATGGAGCTGCGTGCGACCGGGTCAAGGAGGAGTCAGGCAATCAGACGGTGCGCAGGCACTCACTATTGGATGCCGTTCTTGATTTGCGAGGGCGACGAGAGGAGGCTGCCCAGAAACCTGTATGCGCCTATGCGCTGCGCAGCTAAGTACTGCTGGATCGTGTCGGGATGGAAGTGCTGCCAGAAGGCGCGGCGATGCCTCCGCCACCACTGGCCGTACCGTAGCAGACCCAGGTTGAGATCCTGACCCGACCTGGTGGTGACGCCATTGCACGATTAGCAGCAGCGTAGGATGCATGTGCGAGTAGCTATGGGTGACTCACAGCTTGATGACGGGGTTCGGCGGCCTGTCCGAGCTGTTTGCGGAGCGTTTGTTGAGGAGTTCGTTCGTAAGCCGCGCGCTGCCGAGCACGAGCATAGGCGTCCCCAGAACATGGATGTAGACCATCTCGCCTGTCGAACGAAACGGTCACTGGCTACATCTACAAGGGAGGGTCCGTTACATAGACTCACCGTACTGTGCGCACAGGTCGCGGTATCCGAGCCAAGGCTTGATCCTGGGCAAGTTGAACAAGTTGCCGATGACGGGAAGAGCAGGGGGACCCGGCGGCAGGGAGAGTCCCCGCGAGCGAGCTTTCCAGCTCATGACAGACCTCGCATAAAGTACTAGGATGTATATCAGCAGCACCAGAACGAGAGCAGCGAGAGGAGAGGGAATGTAGCGGGAATCCGCCATGGTAGCTCAAGCAACGTAGAGGTACGATACCTGCGAAAGCATCAGAACGGAGTATATGAGCAGCTCAGCGTTATGTAACTGTCACCAACGTGCCTCAGTATCGCGAAACTGACAGTTGATGAACATGCATGGAGGAATAACGTACTGCTGGTACATCTTCATAGCTAATCACGGTTAGGGAGTTCGCATGTTGATAACCAGCCACACGTACCAGCTCAATAGCGAAGCTTATACCCCGAGCTTCTCCCCGTCGTCAGCTGTTGGCAGTTCGCAGCTCTGGTGGCGTGGAATAGAATGCCAAGTGTTCATACCCTCTCTGCCGAGGCAGGTGCACGTCAATTATGACTCGAGGGGCCTGGGAGTCAAACCGCCCGTGCTGACGGTCGTCCGGGGAGATACTATCAATGCACCAGTGTTGCAAAAGCAACAGTGTTGCAAAATTCGCTTCTTACTCAAATATCTCGCGCACTTGGGCTCCCTAGCATCCCAAACTTGGCAAAAACATAGATCGACCTGTGTTATATACATGTGTGAAATATCGTCTTGCCCGCATGAGCATGAGCGGATTTTGTTGAGTAACAGTATTCGACTGGACCATCAGCGACTAGCGCCGGCATTGATGGTGCTCGGCTTGCCCACCACCGCTACCGGGTATTTTCAGACTACTTCCAGCGTTTTGCGGGTCATATTCGCACCGTCGGGTGGTGTTCCGGTATTTTTCCAGTCTGTGGATCGACGGCGAGGGGGAAAGTCGTGCTACGGGCGCTTAACCCAACAATGTTTTGCAACACTGTTGCAGACATTGTCGACGCTATGTATCGACCTCCCCTACTCTCGAGTTCCCAGAAAATTCATAGGTGTCTGACGAAGACATGATCCTACCCATCCACAAATTCTCGAGCGAAGCCAGTCAAAGGTGACGCAGATATTTAAGTAAGTATCAGGATTTTGCAACACTGGTGCATTGATAGTATCCACCGCAGGGTATGGGTGGCAATCAATCATGAACGATATGCGAGCACAAATGATTTCACATAGAAGATCCTACACGCCCTACCGTACCTTTCGCCCTTCTGCGTCCTACTAATCAGGCATTGTATCGCCCACTAAGGGGCACGAGTACGGCGCCATGGAAAGATCCTAGATAACTCACGAAGAACTCCCATCCTTAGGCAGAAAGTTTAGATTGCGCAAGCATGATAAGCTCCTCCGCCGATGCAGAGCGGGGTTTGATCGTGCACCGCATCAGCAAAAAGGGAAATCGAATGGAGCCCTCTGCAGTGGGCGATGAAGGTGGGAGAGTGCTGCAGGCGCTTGCATCGCTTACTCGGACGTCTTGCAGGGCGATGGAGAACGCTGCAATTGTACGTAGCAAACGATTGACATCTATAGAATTTCGGCAGTAAATATTTGCTGATGTAGAGCATTGTCATATTTTCATAAGACACGGAGTGTGTTTACAGCACGATGTAAAGGTTTGACTGAAGGTCGACGGAATTTGCGGGCGGCGCCGCCGATACGGCGGTCGTAAGCGCCCGTATGACGCGTTGTCCCGATCGCGAGCGGGGCATGTAGCTGGTCGCGCGCGCGTGCCTTTCCTTCTGCCCTCTCCTCGCACTCACCTGGGGCACTGAACTTTGGGTATAAAGTCATCTCTACTCCCTGTTCTGTGGATTCGCTTCTTTCCCTCTCACCACCACCTACTCCACTGGCATCCCTCGGACACGTCGCTTTCCTGCTCCTGCTGCACACCGAGGTGAGTCGACTCCTCAGGCCTTCGGTGCCCCTCCGCTCATCTGGTATATCTGTGCTATCTCCCTTGTACTCGACGTCGACATGCTCACACCTTATCGCATTCTCATAACAGGTGCTAAACAAGAAGGCTATCCTCGCACCCATCCGCACCGCCGTCCAACTCTGAGCCCCCTCGGACCGTGTTACAAGCTATTTTTGTGAGTATGTCGTGCATGTATGCGCATATACTCAATTGTTTTCATGCAGGGGCCGCAAGGATGACTACTAATCCAAGCTTCTCGTGAAGGAGGACGAGGATATGTGAGTACTACACCCCTGTGCTTGACATTCTACTGATGTAACGACCCTCCGTGGTCGTTACGGGTTCTTGTAGGACATAGCGCTAGTTGCGCTATGTCGCGATCAGTACCTAGCGCTAGTTGCGCTAGGATAAGATACTGCGTAGATATCATGTAGTAGATAGACGCGTACGACGCGCGGGTATTCGGAGCCCGCGCGTCTGGTGAGGGCAGCCTTCTACAACTGCCCCACCATCTCCCGAGTACGCCGAGCCCTAATAGAGCCTGGACCAGAGTACTAGGAGACTGCGGGCATCAGAAGTGCCCGACACCCGTGAGTTTTACACTTTTTTACTCTTACCGTGTTAGAATCGCCCGATTTGGGGCTCGACGTGCAACCACATCATCGAACTCTAATCCCCTAGCAACCCCCATCCGCATCCAGCAAGAATGAGCCACCACAGCTCAAACAACCCCACGGACCCGCGAACTCCGCGGGCCTTGACTTCTACCTCGAACCAACCCCCCCGCGCTGAGTTCGGCGCGGGTCAACCCGCCACGTCACTCCCTCGGTCTACAGAGGGCGAGGGTGGACCCTCGATACCACAATCAGTGGTATCCGGCGGCTTAGACGACACCACGAACCCTACTAGGGGTCGTGCGACTGCCAGCGTGCATGCTGGACGACCGGCTTCAGAACAAGCAGGCCCGTCACGACGATCGGGCTCCGCTGCGAGCTCACTTAACAGTCGGAGTCTTGCCAACATTGGGCAAGACTGGCAGGATCTGCGTGAAGGACGCTTGCAGCAGTTGGCTGCGAGCTCTTCAGTGCGGGCGGCTCCGGCACTGAACCTTGCGCCGTTGCGCATGGTAGTTCGGGAATCGAAGAAACGATTCCGTCTAGTGTTGCAGGGTCTGGTCCTGTCCGGTCTTTTGCCCCCTCGGAAGGAGGACCAGGACTGGGACCAGGACAGGACTGGTCTAATTATGTAGGACTGGACCAGGACCGCGGTCCTTGAAAGACCGCAAAGGACCGCGGTCCTGTCCCCGGTCCAGACCGGTCCTGGACCGTTTTCCGGTCCGGACTGGTCCTGACGGTCCAGGACCAGTCCTTTCATTCAAATTATCATCAAGTCCAAGCCAGATGTTCATCCAAGCACAGTCTGTATTATGAGATGCTATATCTACTCAGAATCTACATCTGTATCCTCAGCCATGGCCATCTCCTCTGCATACATGAACTCAAAGTCCTGCATGAAGACATCCACCGTCAGCTTGTCGTTGAGCCTAGCCCAGTCCTCAATAGTAGGCTTCCAGGCGAAGTTGAGGCACTGTGTCTGCTCGAAGAGCTCGGGGTCCAAGCGAGAGCGACGGTCAGTCAAAACCTCCTTCCCCTGGGAGAAGAGAGCCTCAGCGCCCACAGAGGCAGCAGCAATGGGCAGTATATCCAATGCCATGCGTGCCAGGGTCGGGTAGACGCTGGCATGTGTCTGCAAAGGTGGTAAGTAATGGCTTCATGCAGGCGCACAGATGTCACGCACCGACCACCACTTGACAGTGTCTGTATCCTTTGTCACATTGGCGGAGGGGTCGGAGAGGTACTGGTCCAGCTCAACCTTCCATCCCTTGGTAGCAGCGGCACGGACGCGTTGTGCACGGGCACGGTCGTACTCATCTTCACCATACTGACCATCCACAACATCAGGTGCAGCAGGTACAGCCGTCCCCTTCCCGACCATGCGCTTGGGCCAGTACTCCTGCATCTGTCAAGGACAAGTGAGTTAGGAGCGCGCAGGGAGGTCACCACACTTACAGCCTTCTCGACGATCTCATTGGCATACGCTTGCCAGTTGCGGGCATCAGCGTTGCCGGCCGCGACATCCTCCTCGTACTCTTCTTCCCCGCCCCACATTTGCTCGATGTAAGCAAGCTTGTAATATGGATGAAGGACTGAGACCGGTGAGCCAATGAACACGAGAGAAAACGGACAGCGCATACGTACGTAAGGCCAGGACGTACACCCGCGTGTTGTCGAATTTCTTGTAGTACTTGGTGAGCTTCGCGAGTCCACGGTTGAGCGCGCTGTGGAAGATCGCGTATTCTTCGTCGGCGGCCTTCTTCTCCCAACGTGACGACAGCGCCTCGATGGCCGGTATTACCTGGTGCAACGTCGGGACGCGTGTCGAGGAACAGATCTGGTGAAACCGGTTTGCATCCTAATGGAGAGGTTAGTACAGCTCGAGCACCGCGACGCCAACGACAAGCGCACCATTAGGATCTCGCCGCATAGACGCACGCGGTCCCAGTCGTCAGGCGACAGCTGGAAGGCGGTCCAAGGGATCTTCTTCGTGATCTTGCCGCGAACGCGAATGGTGGTAATCGGACCGAACTTCATGTCCGCGGTTGCCACGAACGCGTCAATCGCCTGATGAGATCATAGTATCAGTTATGCACCCAGCGCGCGGCGATTCGCAGTCCTCACCTCGCGCAGCTCGTATGCGCGATTGCACATGCCCGATGCGCTGCCCCAGCGGATGTTGCTGTGCAAAGGGATGACGCGCGGTTCGTCAATCCCGCTCTCGCGCTGGTAGCGTTGGAACACTTCTTTGCGCGGCCCGGATGCTTGGATCTACTAGGGGCGTCAGCAATGGCATGCGCAACAAGTTCTGGGCATACCTTGATTGCGAGAGTGCGCAGGACGGCGATCGAGTCAAGGCCGCCCGACGCGATGCGATTCTCCGGGAGCTGGGGGTCGTATTCCCATATCGCCTGTTTGGACTCCACGACGGCGATCTGAGTGACCTCCTTCATGAAGTCCTCGACCCCCAACTGTATGACGTGACCAAAACAGCTGTAATTAGAGTATGTTAGTACACCAAGGCGTGCTCGTCGGGCCCCGAGCGCGTGCACGCGTGTGCGGACGTGCGTGTGTGGGCATGCGGCGTGCGTGCGTGCCTGCCGTCCGCGGCCGTGTTCGCACTGGTGCTCGTGGTCGTTCTCGCGGCCGCGTTCGCACTCGTGGTCATGGTCGTGGCCGTGATTGTACTGCGTGCGCGGTCGTGTTCGCGCTTGTGCTCCTGCTCGTGCTCGTGTCCGCGGCCGCGTTCGTGGCCACGCCCGCGTTCGTGGTTGCGGCCGCGTTCGTGGTCGCACCGGCGTCCGTGGTCGCGCCGGCGTCCGTGGTTGCACGCCGTGCGCGGTCGTCGTCGCATTCTTCGTCGAGTTCGTGCTCGTGTCCGCGTCCGCTTTCGAAGTCGCGCCCGAGTTCCGAGTCGCACTCGCACCCGCGTTCGCACTCGCACCCGCGTTCGCACGCGTGCCGGTGTCCGTGGTCGTGCCGGCGTCCGTGGTCGCGCCGGCGTCCATGGTTGCACGCCGTGCGCGTTCGCCGTCGCGTTCGTCGTCGTGTCCGCGTCCGCATTCGAAGTCGCGTTCGGGTTCGAAGTCGCGCCCGCGTTCGTAATTGCGCCCGTGCTCGTTGGCGCGATCGAGGCGCGATCGAGGTCGCGTCCGTGTACGTGGCCGTGCACGCGTTGGCGCGTTCTTGTGTGCCACCTGCGTCCGCGTCCGCGTGCATGATGTGTGCGCGCGTGCGGAGGGTGAGTGCGTGTGCGGAGGGTGTGTGCGAGTGCGTGGTCTTGTGCATGTACCTCATCCGCCGGCCGATCGCTGTTGCGTGTGCACAAAGCTGGTCGGGGCCGTTCACGACTAGGACGGCCCGGTAATAGATGTAAGTTGCATGTGCGTGCGCGTCAGAGAGGCGGACGTACTGATATGGGCAGGCCGCGTCATCAGGGCCCCCGCGGCGGCTGTGCGTACACTTGCGGCTCCCCGAGTGATGCCGTGGACGGGCACGCGGGTGTCGTCGACGCGTTGCTGTGAGAGGCGGGGCGCCGGATCCTATGTGGGCACCGGCCGGCTTGTAGTCGAGGTGTTCTTCGGTTGCGCGCACCCGCGTTGCCTCCGGTCGCCGGTTGCCGCACACGTGTAGCCCGCACCTCACAGCATGCACATGCCCGGGGTGGTTGAGAAGGAAGGGAGAGGCTCACCTAAGTTGCCGCTCCTCCGGTACCCACCGCTCTGCCACCCCTCGCTTCTTCAGGCGTGCGGCGATTTGGGCCGCGGCGGTGGTATTATTCGAGGCGTTGTCGTTAGTGATGTGCCCAAGCTGTCCGGGGCGCCGCATGGATCAGTGAAAACTCGCCAGCACACATGCCAGTGTACGTACCTTCGAGTGCTCCTGCGACGTCACCCCGCACCGGTCGAGGCACCGGATGAAGTGCCGCCCGAGATTGGCTCCTCCGTGGTCGCCATGGATCTTGTGGAGTGCCGCAACTTCGACGTGAAACCGCCAGGGCGCGGGCGCATCTTCGCCCTCGGTTGAGCCGACCTCGATCCATTGGACCAGGAGGCCGAAATAGCCGTCCGAGGTGTGGGGCGCCGTCCAAAGGTCCCAGAGCGAGGAGACGTCTCCCGGCGCAGCCTTGATAGCGGCCTGTAAGTCGGTCATGAAGTCCACGAAGTGGTTCTTGATGTTCGTCCGTATGATCGACCGCGTTGGGAGCTCGCTTTTGCTAGTTTTGGGGCGCATTGCCACCAGACAGTTGGTGAAGGTGGGGGTGTCGGCGAGGAGGAGAGCCTGCAGCGGCAGCGAGTAGAATTAGAGTTAGAGTTTGAACATAAACACAATGCTCGCGTGAGAATACACGCACCTGGTCACCGCACACGATGTGCTTCGTGACGGCGTCCAAAATTACCTCCTGCGAGAACGACGTCGGGGCCTGAACCTTACGGACAACCCCGTCGAGCGTCGTCTGCCCTCTCCCCTTGCCCTCCTTCTCCTCCTTGCCCTTAGCCTCTGCGGCCGCCGCTCGCTTTCGCTTCTCTCGTACATCTAGTGGGACGGCGGCCTCTTGCTCTTCGATTCCCTCGTCTTTGCACCTTCGCGCATACTCCTCGTAGTGTGCGGAGGCGATGTGTCGCCTCAAGGTCGAGTTACCGCCCTTGTACCACCCGGCGCGGCCCCCCTTCTCCTGCTTCAACTTCTTGTTCTCCCTACCGCATGAACGTGAGTACATCTTCTATCCAGCTCCCTGACAGTCATGTTAAGCCTACTCACCGGCAGATCTCGCACCAGCGGCCCCTTTCCGTGACGGATTTCCCCTTCGAGCCCGTGAACCGCACGTCCTGGAGCTTGGAGAACATGAGCCGAAGGTCGCGAGCCATCTCGCTCTTCAAGCGCGAACGTTGTGGGAGCGCGAGCTCGTCCCCCGTGCCGTCTGAGACCTACAAGGCGAGTTCACCCAGACGTCAGCAACGGGTGGCGACGCTTTGTGTACTAATGCGTACTCACCTCGATAGGTTCTTCCTCGCCGCCGTTAGGCTGCCGCTTTTTCTTCTTCTTCGGGGCCTTACGCCTTTTTTTGGTCACGGTCTCGTCATCCGCCTCCTCCGTCTCGGTGCTGCCCTCTATTTTCTCGTCCTCGTCGTCGTCTTCTTCCTTCTCGTCCTCGTCCTCTACCGGGGACTCGTCTTCATCGCTATCACTCTGCGCTTTCTTCTTTTTCGCCGCGCTGCTGCCCTTCTTCCCGTTCTTCGCCGTCTTACTTCCCTTGCCTCGATCCCCTTTTTGGCCTTCACCTTCGCTTGCACTGCGCTCGTCTTGCTTTCGCTTTGTACCGGCTCGGCTACTGCTACCCGTTTTGGACTGCGCCATTGTGTCACGATGTCGAGAAGCGAGGATGTTGATGGAAGGACGATACCGTCTGGTCGGATAGTTTTGTATTAGATCAGTGTTGGTTAGCCATGTGCGCGATTGAAGCTGTGCACGCTCGCCGCGGGCTGACTATCTCTCGTGATAAGATAACTGTTCTGCATATAGCAAGTGCTACTACAGGCTTAAAAGACCGGTCATTAAGTGGTCCTGGACCGGTTCCGTGCGGTCCTGTCCTGCGGTCCTTGACCAGTCCCCAGCGGTCCTGCTCAGTCCTTCAAAATTCCGTGAGGCTGAAGGACCGGGACTGAACCAGGACCAGGACCGCTGTGGGATCAGTCCTGGTCCAGTCTTTACTGGTCCAGTTACGGTCCTGTACCGGTCCCGGACTGGTCCTGGGACAGGACCCTGCAACACTAATTCCGTCTGCTGCAGAAGCAGATACTCGAGGCAGAGAACGAGACAAATCTCGCTCTGCAGTCCGCACTAGCGGAATTAGGCCTAGGTGACCTAATGGATGAAGAAGACGAGGAGGACCTTACCGCTCGCGCCATAGCGGTAAGTGAGGATGCCGATGCAGGGCACCACATTCATCAGCCTATCGTGGCTGGTGAGGATGAAAGCGACGAGTTGCCTATGACAAGGGCAACCATAGACACGCATATCAGCTCAGCTGCTGATCCGCAAACGGAGAACTTCGCAGATGATCGCAAAGTAGAGGATGCACTTTTGGATCCTCGCCAGCGCATTGTCGCTGGCCGAATTGAACGACTGAGCCGTGCAGGGCTGTATGACCCACCGCACACAACGGCGCAACTGCCGCCGTCCTCATCAGTTCGCCGCACTGGCGATGCACAGACTGCCGTTCCTACTCGGAACGTGGCATTCGATCATCAGCAAGGCTCGACCAGGGCTGCGCACGTCGCGCAGCCCATCCCATCCTCGCCCAGCAATTATCCCGCTGAGCCTATGTCTGCGTCCCAAGGACCCGTGTACCGTCAAGAATGGCCGCCTGGACTATGGGACTGGAAACACCCTCGACGCTCAATGGGAGCGTCTGCATATTACGGAGGATTACCTCCTATGCAGCTAGCGGAAACTACTGAACCGCTGGCATACACGGGGCCTGTAGTAGGGCCTCGTGATGGTGTAACGATCAGCCGTCTCGTACGGATGATAGATGAGATGGTCGGGTCACCGCCAGAGGGTGATCCCCCTGCGTACTTGAAGGTGGCGAAACTGGCGCCACCCAAGATGTACGAGGGGAAAGACGATCTCGATGCACTCGAGGTATGGCTGCGAGGCCTCCTCGAGTACTTCAACACGTTGAGGATCACGGGTCCTAGGATGGACCGTGACCGTGTCCGAATATTGGGCACTGCACTTAGCGGTGATGCCGCTACGTGGTTCTACAACACTATACAGTCTCCGTCGCGCGATAAGTGCGACTGGATATTCGAGGAGACTGTAATAGCCCTCTATCGCAGGTTCATCCATAAGGATTTGAACCTACTTGCGGAGCAACAGTATGCTTCGCTAATTTACCGCTCCAGTGACGGAGGGGTCGCAGCTCTATATGAGAAGCTGCTGTACATATCCGAACGGATGTGGGAAAAGCCTACGCCCTTCCAATTGCGTAGGAAGTTCATTGAGGCGTTACCCGAAGACATCGAGTATCTACTTACCGTTGTGAACGGTATGTCACCTCAAGAACACGACTTGGCACAATTGTACCAAGTGGCTCAAGATATTGAGCAGAAGTCGCGCGCTATGCGGCTTCGGAAGTTAGCTCGCGAACCTTCGCGAGCACATACTATACCGAACACCGGTGCTAAGCCGACGGTAGAGGCACGCCCGCAACGAGGAGTGCGTAATGTACTTAGGAAGCCAACGGCTTCGGCTTCCCGTAGTAATAATATTACGACACATAAAGCTACTACTGGCTTTAAACGCCCTTCGACAGATGTGCGAGGTGGTTCGGTACCGCGTCAGTCTGGCGCGGTGCAGCAATCCGCGTCAACTGCGCGGATTGATAAGACCCAGAAAGCACCTCTTAAGTGCTATTCCTGTGGTCAAATAGGCCACTTCGCGAGCGACACGAAATGTCCCAACTACGGGAAGAAATCCACTACAGTACAGCGGATGTTCGCTCAGCGTGTCATCGACAACACGTCGGATGATGGCAACGAGCCGTCTGCACAACAAGACGTTGCCGACGACAATGCGGCAACTCATCCCGATGATCAAGAGCCTGAATCCGAGGCTCTTGCGGATAGCCCAGACGACAACGGAGAGTATCCGTTGTCAGACTATGGTCTGGAAGGATCTCAGTATGATCCTGACGAGGATCATTACGCATCTCCTGGAGAGGGAGATGCAGATGAATACTTCATCGCGATGCGTATTGCACCGTTAGAAGAGGCCGAAGCTGAGCCTCTTCGGTTACACACCATGGCTGTTGCACCCACGCGAGGGTACAAGCAGGCCTGGCTATACGACAATAAGATACGTCGTATAGACAATCCCGCGGCGCAACCTGTGCGCACGCTCCAGGCCCAGCGCACGTTATGCGCTGAGATCACAATCAATAAGGTCACAGCTCTGGCCTTATTCGAGTCGGGCTGCATGACCGATTCGATTATGCCAGAGTTGGCGTATTTGAGTCACGCAGATCGTATAGATCTGGCGCAGCCTGTAGGGCTGCAGTTGGGAACCAAGGGCAGCAAGACGCGCATCAATTATGGTGCGCAAGCAGAGCTCAAGGTGGGCTCTGTGAATACTACGCAATATTTTGACGTAGTAGACATCGACAAGTACGATGTCGTGTTGGGAACTACCTTCTGCAGGAAGCATGGAGTAATCCTAGACTTCCGTGCAGGTACGGTAGTAATCAACGGCAAGAGTTTGCCGTAGTTCGATCCCGAGGTTTCGACGACTGCGAAACCCGAACCCAAGAAATGGGTTCCTCGATTTCAATTCGAAGGTACTGCTAAACCTAAGCAGTAGGACAACGTAGCGAGTTCCACACACAAGCTGTGGTAGTTATATTATATCATTGACCGTCAATTGGCCCAGAGCGCATTACATTAAAGTCCGTAGGGTTCCTATTGTATCATTTTCCGGCCGCTCCCCGGGCTAGTAGCCCCCGGGCACCTGCCAAATACGGCCGGTTTCGGCGGGTGGCTGCTTATCAGCCCCGGCTTTCTTATCTCTTGTTGATAGCATGCTAATCTCATCTCTCCCGGGCTCTCGGCCATCCACCAGGCGTGGGAATCCTGGCGCCTCAGCTCTCGGCTGAGAACCACCCCGATTAGGCAGGTTCTCCTCTTCCCTCCTCTCTTGGGCAGCTCTCTCCCTCTGTATCTCGCTCGTTTCGCGGCCGATTTGCCTCGCAAGTGGCTCTATTTGTTCACATTACAAAGGGCTTCAATAAGCCCCAATAGCGCGAATTCATACGGTGCGTACTGATGCCGCTATACAGTGTACAAGTAGGCCCAATCAGGCGACGCGATCTGGGCGATATCTCGCCCGTTTCGCGTCGCCCCGGGGCGCACTTGGACTTCCCAGAAAGCTGCGGAACAGGTCTTTCTGGAGAGCCCAGGCGCGCGCAAATCGGCCCAGTGGTTGGGATTCTGCGCTCCGCCCATCCAGGGCAGGAGCAGAGAATCACCTCCTGGGCTGCAGATTGCTCATTTCGCCATAGATCCAGCTGAAACTGTGTACAGGCTCTCAAAACACGATGGGCACCCGCTCATCCGACTTACCAGCCCGAGGAAGGCATCCAGAAAGCGCCAGATAGCCTCGTCTTGGGGCCTGTCCCCAGGACGACGGTTTGCTTGATATCTCAGGGACGCGGGCGCGCGCCGCGACGAAACACATATCCCCGGAAAGCTGCTGAACGCAGCTTTCCGTCGGTATGCTTTCCGTCGCGATCCGACCGCTGGAACTCTCGCTGATGCGACATGCCTCTCCCCACCCCCTCCTCCCTTTCCCTCCCCTACTGCTCACCCAATTCTTGCCCGTTTCGCTTCGTTCAAGCCTTCTATTTCTCATATCATGTGGCACAATCGTTCAGTGGAATGCGATCAGTACCATGATCCCTGGATCTTGTGTGCCGGCCTTATCAGTGGCTGCAGATGTCTCTAGGTGAGTAACACGATCCCCGGCCCGTTTCGTACCCGATAAGCGTGCTGAACGCGGACTACAGTAGACATCCATTAGGGCTACGTATGTACCAAAAGGCTAAGGCATACGAGCTCCCATGATGGAGCTATGAGGGGATCTCCTCGGGGAGGGCTCAGCCACAGGCCGTCTTAAGACGGTCTCGGTGGCTGCCCCAGGCTCACATGCAGTACAGCAGTGCTAGGAGCTCCTTACTACTGTAAAATACATATCTCTACGAGTTCATACCCGATTGACATGGTTTAAAATGCGTTGAGTAGCTGTGGTATAGTACTATGTAAGCTAACCATTCGTTCCTTGGTGCATGCCCTCTATCATTAGCCAGGGAGGAATGTATCTATCACCTATCAGTGCAGAGGAATAAATATATAGATTGTGGCGATCTGGAGGGATATCTAGACATACAGAGTGCTACAATATGTACAGGAGAGGTCCATAAGGCCTGGGAGCGGGTATATGGGCGTTGGAGGGGGATCCTGGAAGAAGGAAGGGAAGGAGAGGGGGAGGATGGGACGGCGAGGTGAAGAGAGAACTGTGCAATAACGGGCGGTCGGATCGCCACAGCAAGCATACCGACGGAAAGCTGCGTTCAGCAGCTTTCCGGGGATATGCGTGCGGTGGCGACGCGCGTCTTGGTGCCCGAGATATCAAGCAAACCGTCGTCCTGGAGCTGGGCCCCAGGACGAGATTGTCTGGCGGGTTTTTCATGGGATATCTGTGCTGAAAAGTCCTATTAGCACATCAACATCGTGTTTTAGAGGGATATACAACGTGTGGACGGTATACATTCCGAATTGGGTGAGATCTGCTAGATGGGCGGAGCGCAGAATCCCAACCACTGGGTCGATTTGCGCGCGCCCGGGCTTGCCAGAAAGCCCTGTTCAGCAGCTTTCTGGGAAGCCCAAGTGCGCCCCGGGGCGACGCGAGACGGGCGAGATATCGCCCGGATCGCGTCGCCCTAGGTGGGCTAGTTGCACAGGACATAGCAGGATCAATACTTACCGCATTTCTTGCGTGTCCGCGGATCCTTGTAGCCCTATACGATGCGAACAAATCGAGCCATTTGCGAGGCGAATCGAACCAGAGGCAAGCGAGATATCGAGGAGGTAAGCTGCCTAGGGGTGGAGGTAGAGGTATCCCTGCCTAATCGGGGAGGTGGCCAGCCGAGAGTCAGAGCGCCGGTGTTCCCGCGCCACCTGAGTGGCCGGTAGCCCGGGAGAGATGAGATTAGCTCGTTATCACCAAGAGATAAGAGCCCCGGGGGCTGATAAGCAGCCACCCGCGGAAACCGGCCCCATTAGGCAGGTGCCGGTGGCTCACCGGACCTTTCGGCGGGGGAACGTATTACATTAGGAACCCCTACGGTTCCTAATGTAATGCGCTCTGGGCCATTTGACGGTTTGTATTATATCAGAACTACCACAGCTGCTGGTTCCACAAAAGTGGAACCTCCCCACTCTCATTACGACAAGTCCGGAGGGTCGTCAGGAGGGGGAGGGAACGGTGTAGAAACCGTTAAGATTCCTGAACGACACCAAGGGCGAGCCAAAGATAGCTCGCCGCCAAACATTGGCGAAAAATTCATTCCGACGATGCATTCGTCGCGAGGTCCTAGAAGGGACAAGTATGGGTACGAGGACCCATACGGCATCAATGAGCTCTTGGACAAGATAGCCAAGGAGCAGTGGGAAGACGAACAGATCCGACGAACCCACGCTGGGTTCGTCATAGACGAGGAAGAGGAGGAGCTGAAGGCTCTTCGTGACCGCTGGTATGCGGCCACCGAGGACATTATGCGTCCTGCGCCGGAGCATCTCCCGCCGTTCCGGGAGATCAACCACCATATCCCGCTGTAATAAATACGAGGTGTCGCCTTAGCACGCCGAGTATGACTGGGAAGCAGTATAGTTTCGGGTAGATAAAGCGTACAGTACATGACGGCCATCCGGCCGGGATCTACTACCTACTGTATAGTACCAGACAGCCACCACACCCGGAGGTGTGGTATCCGTTCCTTCGGGCGCCTACTGGGCGCCTATATCGGGCGTCACACCCTCCCCCTCTGGACTGGTCAAACTCCTATCAGTCCCCAGCATCCTAAGTCCGGGGCGGACGCATCACTACGCCCGCCATGCCAAAGTCGTCGTCGTCCTCGGTGCACCCCAGACTGACGGGGCTCTCCGCTCCGGCGGGATAGCTCGCGCTCCGCCGGCGAGGCACTTGGTCCGGCGTGACTTCTCGCGAGCGGGAGAGTGACCGCCCACGCGACGGTGGAAGCGGGTTCGCTGCCGGAGAGCTCGGACGGGGGCTCGGACGTCGAGGAGTGTCTTTGCGGGGTCGTTCGGACCGGAACGCCGGCGAACCCCACTGCAGTTCTTCGCGGCGAGGAACTGACCGTCGCCGGTCGAAGTCCTCGACGTCGATGTATGGCAGCGGGGCTGCCCGAGGGTGATTGGCGTTTCGGGCCCGCGACAGCCGAGCCCAGCGTTCCAGGTACGCCACGTAGGCGGCGACATTGCCCACCCCGAACTCAGCCAGCCAGGCGGCGAGTAGCACAGGGTCGGCCGACTCGTACGGGTATGCCGCCGGAGCACGGCGGTCGGGGACGGCGAACTCTCCCAGCTCACAGATGTGAGCGTACAGTCCGGGAGCGCCGAATAGCGCCAGGAATGCGTGCCGGACTGCGATGCCATGCCGCTTGGCCTGGTCCGTCTTCTTGTTGAGGGGTACCCGCTGCGTGACCTTGGTGACGAACGCGGCGTACGCGTCTTCGGGGTCCGGAACCGCGAACACCCGATGGTCCTCCACCGGCGGTTGGCCGTCAGCTCAACGAAGCCCCGTGCTCCAGTGTATCGTCGGAACGTTGCGATAGTACGCGCATACGTCCAACTTGCTGGACTTGGGCTCCGGGTATGGGAAGCCGTTGCTCGAGAACGCCGGCCAGTACCGCGGCATTCCGAACCGCTGCTTGTCGCGGAGGACCGCCGAGTCGGCGGCAGCGATGGCTAGCAGGTAGCGCACTCCCGAGGACCGACGCAGGTGCGTGTGGCTGTAGAGCGAGCGCAGGGCGGCCAAATACTGGATGGCGGCCAGCTCAAACTCCACAGTGGCCAACCAGCGCAGGTTGTGCGCTTGGACCACCGTAGTGATCAGCGTACCCGCCCAGTCGCCGCAGTCCTCGATGGCGCGGGAGAACGACTCGAGCAAGGAGGCCGTGCTTGTCGCGGCGTGCGCACCGGCGTCGGCGCGTGACACCCGGTAGGCTTCCTCGGTCTCGCCCTTGAGGCCCATGTCCCGTCGCCGGGCGTCGATAGGGTCCGGGAACGGGCAGTCGTCCTCCAGCTCCTCAGCCTCCGAGCCCGCGTACTCGCTGCCATGGCTGTCTTGCTCCGCGTCCATCGCCGCGTAGTCCTCCACCATGCTTCGGCGGCACACCCATCGGCAGTACCACGGAGACAGCGGCTGACCTGACCGCTCCAGGGTGGTGTCGCGCCGGTTGCGCAGCGAGTCGATATGGGCGGCGGTGAGTGCCGTGGTGTGCGGTACGTCGTGGAGTTCCGCGACGGGGCGAGTTGGAGGTCCCGGCAGCTGGATCCTCTTGATCAAGCCCGGGGGCGCGCTCGGGATGGGTCCGCGCACCGGCCCGATGAGAGGAGACGGGGGAGTGGGTACCGCTTCCGGCACTATCTCGGGTGCGGCCGTGGGCGCGGGGACGGGGTCCACCTGCATAGCCGGGTCGTCACTACGAGGTACTTCCTCGTCGTTGGGCACTGGCGTCGGGCCCCGCCTACGTGGCGGGGTACGTGCTCGCGCGGGCGTGACGTCGCGCGACCGCCTCTGATCGCGCGGCCGCGGAGGCGACGCTGACCGCCTGGGTTCGGCCTGATTGGGCGGGCCCGTCGGCCAGCCGCTGATCCGGTTCGCGAGAGGGATGGGGGCGGGGGCCGAGCTCAGCCGCTGGTGCAGGGGGACAGTTGGGGGAGTCTTCCTCCGGCTGGGTCCAACTGCCCGGGGGTCGGGAGTCGTACGTCGGCGCTCGCGCTCGCGCGATCGGGATCGAGCGCGGTCCGTCCTGTCTCGAGAGTGCGGGCGCGCGGTATCCGGCCGGTCCTTCCGTGGCCCCGTTGGGATGGTGGTGTCTTTTGGTCGGGGAGCGGCGTCCGCCCGTTCACGGAGCTGACGCACTTCTCCTCGGAGGCGGTCCCTCTCGCCTTTCGCGACCTCGAAGTCCTGGCTAAGCGCGTTGTAGTCGCTCATCAGCTGGTCGAACTGGAACTTCGAGGTGCTGAGTTCGAGCTTCAGCTCGCCCAGTTCACGCGTAAGTCGCGTGTTCTCGTTCGAGGCGTTCAGCGCCGCCATCCACATGTCCGCGTTCGGCGCGGCGGGCGCGAATCCCATATTCGCGGTAGGCGCGAACCCCATATTCGGGGCACCGAATCCCGCGCTGGGAGCGCCGAATCCAGCACCCATAAACCCCGTGGAGGAGCCAGAGTATGTGACCGCACTATTCGTGCGGTATCCGTCGTCGTGGGGAGGGGGCTGGTATCCTTGCGCGCCGTGCGCGCGTTCGTCGCGGTACCCGTCGTCGCGGTACCCGTCGTCGCGGTACCCGTCGTTGTTGTCGCGGTCGTCGCGGTACTGCTCTCGGTACCCATCATCTCGCCCCCGGTACCCGTCGTCTCCTGACCCTCCCCTCCTGGACGCGTCGTACGCGTCCGCCGAACCACCGCCCCGGCGCGATTGCGAGGGACCCGCAGACGGGTCGTCGCGGCCGCGATGTGTCCCCGCCCGATGCGAGTCGCGTGAAGGCCCCGCCATGGCGGGGGGAGAGTCGGAGGCCCGATTACGGCCCGTGGAATAGTGGTGGGGTGGCTGAGACATCCGGGGATGGCCGTGAACTTGCAGGCGAAATGGGAAGCAAAGTCCCACCGCTCTGCGCGTACGGTTGCCAAAAGACAGAACTGTACAGTTCTGACTAAGATGTTCTCACGGCATCGCCACCGCCGGTAGCCCGGGATCGGGCGCCTGTCGCAAGTGGCGATGCACGGCGCCTACACTCGTCGTGCTCAACGTTCATCCTCAACCTCGGTGCACCATGGTGCGTCCCTTGCAAGCACGCGCTACAATACAACCCCGGCCTCGCAAAGTTCGGGCGCACTATGGTGCGCCCCCAGCCCACCATCCTCCTATGGACTAGCGGGGCCCCGGCGCAACCTATGCGTCACGTCTGTCGGTACCACGCGCATGCGGTGCGCTATGCCAAGCTCCTACGCGCATGCGCGTACTGTGCGCCGCCTTTCGCAGGTCCTAGGCCTTGCTGCGCGTCACCCGGCCAGTTCCACTTCCCGCAGGCGGGATCCGGCGAGGCAGCCGGTGCCAGTCATCCACACCCATGAGCGCAAGGTACTCATCCAACGCCTGGAGTTCTTCGCAGTGCCCCAACGGTTCCCAGGTGTGGTCGCCGAGCGTCCAGTGCACGAGAAATTCGATCGCCTTGCCCTTCCAGCGGTGCCCCACGATTTCCTCGACCATCCATTCCCCATCATCGGGGGCTCCGAAGTCGTAGAATTTCCGTGGCTCGCGGCCCGGGAAGAGCGCGTCGTCATTCGCCTCATGTGGGCGGAGCAGAGAGCTGTGGAACGTCGGGTGTACCCGCCTCCGCACCAGTTCGTCGGGTAACGCCAGCGTGTAGCTGGAGGTCTCTGGGTGCGAAGCTGTAACCTTGAAGGGCCCGATGAACTTCGGGGCCAGCTTCCGCGCCCGCCCCTTCGGGAGAGAAAGATTCTTGGTCGACAAATACACTAGGGACCCCACCTCGTACGGACGAGGTTCCCCTGATCTATGTCGGTTGGCAAAATGCGTTTGGTTCACCCTTGCCTGAATGATCGCGTTGTGAGCGTGCTCCAGGTTCATCCTCGCCCGTTCGGCGAACACCCGCACGCCTGGGAACGACTTCGACGGTAGATCCAGCGACGTCATCCTCGGCAAGTAGCCGTAGTTCAATTCGAACGGCGAGAACCCCGTCGTGGCACTCACGCTCGCATTGATCGCGAACTCCACCATGGGTATCTTCTCCACCCAGTCCCTCTGGTCCGACGATACCATGGCACGCAGTACCTGTGCCACGTTCCGAATAGCCCGCTCGGTAGCTCCGTCCGTCTGCGGGTGGAAAGCGGTGGATATCAAGAGTTTCGTGCCCAGAATAGCGTGGACCTCCCGCCAGAAGGCGGACGTGAACTTGGAGTCGCGGTCCGATACTATAGACTCGGGGACGCCATGTAGGCGTACTATGTCGCGGATGTAATAAGTCGCTATGACTGCCGCTGAGTCTGTAACTCGGCACGGGACGAGGTGGACCATACTGGTCAGGCGGCAAATGACTACCAGGAGGTAGTTGAATCCATTCGCATCCGGAAATGGTCCGACGAAGTCCAATCCCATCGACTGCCATGGGTATAGCGGAATAGGCATGGTGTGCAGCAACCCAACCGGGGGGGCGTTCGACGTCTTCGTCGTCTGGCAAGTTCCGCAGGACATGCAGAATTTCTCGATGTCCTTACCCATCCTCGGCCACCAGAACCACCGCCTCGCGTACTCAGATGTTTTCTGAGCGCCGAAATGCCCCAGCAACTCGTGGGACTGGTCGATGACTATGCCGGTCAGGGCTCGCTTGCCTAGCCGGCCGGCTGGTACGCAGAGCGCGTTGAACCCCAGTCGCGTTCGGACGTACAGCAATCCGTCGTGGAGCGTGAACGAGGGATAGGCCGCGACATCCGCGAGCACCTTCCCGAATACTCGATCGTCCTTGTACGCCGCCCGCACCGCATCTAAGAAGTTAGGTACCTCCCCCAGACGCGTATCCAACGGAGGTCCGCTCTGGAGAGCGTCCTGAACCGTAATGCCCCTCGCGAGGGGAGAGGGAACCGGTACTTCTGGTTCGGGCGGGGTCATTTCCTCCGCCTCCCGCACACGATCTTCCTCGACCTCCCGGAGTGCCATTAAGGCCAATTCGGCCTCGATTTCTTGACGTCGGACGTTGGGGAGCTCGTCCATGAGGGGGTCGAGGCGCAGATCGGCATTCACGTATACCTGAGGTGGATGGATCTCGTTGGGCGCATCGTTCTCATAATAGCGCGACAAGCAGTCGGCTACCTTGTTCTCCTTGCCCTCGACATGCTCAATCTCGAAATCGAATCGGGATAGGTATTCATCCCATCGGATGAGCCGGCTCGACTTGGTGTCGCGGATGGCCTCCCGCATGCGCACAAGAGCTTCATGGTCGGTAGCCACTCGAATCTTCCGCCCCAAGAGGCGGTCCTCCCACTTCATCAACGCCTCGATAATCCCCAGCGCCTCATGTTCATACGTCCTGTATGATCGCTGGGCCGAGGTGAACTTCTTGGACATAAAGCCGGCTGGTCGGCACGTCTTCCAGTGTGGCCCCTGACCGTATACGGCCCCGACTCCCACCATCGACCCGTCTGTAATCACCCATATGGGTTCATCTAACTCGGGGTCAATAGGCTTTAGCACGGGTGCCCGACACGCGAGAGCCTTGATCCGATCCATACACGTCTGGTGCAGGGGTCTCCAGTGAAAGGGAACCCCGTTCCGGCATATAGTCTCGAGCGGGGACGTATATGCGGATACGTCGGGAAGGAAGTGGGCCAGGTACTGAACCAGGCCAAGAAAGCGTTGCACTTCCACTTGAGACCTCGGTGGTCTCCAGTCGCGAATGGTGGCCATCTTGTCCAGGTCGGCGTGGAGTCCGCGGTCGTCGATGATATGTCCCAAGCAGTCCATCCGTTCGGAGTATAGATCAAGCTTCGCGCGACTCAAGTAGAGTCGTTGCTCGCGCAATCGGTCGAACACCAATTTCAGGTGTAACTCATGCTCGGCAATGGTCCGGGAGAACACGAATATATCGTCAAGGTATACGTGGACGAATACTCCTATGTATTCCCGGAAGATCCACGTTGTTGGAGTTCACGCAAGAGTGGGCGAGTAGATAGATAATGTATTGGAGTACGAGCACGGAACTAATATACTAGAGTGTGAACTAAGAACTATAGTAAGGGAGATAACAACGAGTATAGTACGCCAGAAAGAGACCAAGTAAGTAAAGGTAAGTAAAGAGAATCAAAGTCCGATAGTAACTACAAAGTCCGTAATCAGTCAAAGGCCGTTATCTCCAACACTCCCCCTCAACTCCGCGTCTGATAAGATGCCGAGTTGCCGCCGTAACATATGGAACCGTTCGCGTGCCAAGGCCTTCGTGAACAGGTCCGCTACGTTGTCGTCCGTCGGGACGTAGGACAGCGTGATCGTATCCGACTCGATGCACTCACGAATAAAGTGGTGCCGGATATCGATGTGCTTGCTGCGTGCATGATGCACGTTGTCCTTCGACAGCGCAATAGCCGACTGATTATCGGCGTGTAGCTTGGTGGCCTGTTCCTGGACGAAGGTGAGCTCGGCTAGCAGCGTCCGCATCCAGATAGCGTGTCTGGCTGCGTACGAGATCGCCATATACTCAGCCTCGGTTGAGGACAGAGCGACGACCGCCTGCTTCTTCGAGCTCCACGCTATGACGCCACTTCCGATCAGGAACGCATAGCCCGAGATCAATCGGCGATCGACCGGATTAGCTCCCCAATCAGCGTCCGTGTACCCCTCGAGTCTGAAGTTGTCGTAGTACGCGCGCGCGCGTGGCTCCCCCTTGCGCCCGTAGGTGATCCCGTAATCTAGCGAGCCCTTCAGATACCTGAAGACACGCTTGACTGCCGTCCAATGGCTGGGTCCTGGGCGCGAGCTGAATTGTGAGAGCGCTTGCACGGCGTAGCTGATGTCCGGGCGTGTGCCTAGCGCCGCGTACATCAGCGTGCCTATCGCTGCCTGATATGGCACCTCCTTCATCTCGGAAAGGTCCGCGTCCTCGGGTTCCTTGAGCAGCCGGACGTTCGGGTCCATTGGCGTGCTCACCGGCGCGCAATTCTCCATCCCATAACGCTTCAGCGCAGACAGGATGAATTGAGTCTGGCGTACCGTGATCGAGCTGTGGTCGCGTAAGACTTCAAGTCCGAGGAGCAGCCGAGGCGTCCCCAGATCTGTGATCTTGAAGTGCTTGCGCAGACCGGCCTCGAGCTCGGCTACCAATTCCGGAGCGTCAGCTGCGGAGATCATGTCATCGACGTGAACGCCGACCAGGATCAATCCGCGCTTGCATGTCTTGACATACATGCACGCTTCGGAATCTAACCGCGTGAAATGCAGCTCGTCGACCATGACGCGATTGAGGTGCTGATTCCACTTGCGGCCGCCTTGTTTGAGCCCGTAGAGTGCTTTCTGTAACCGAAAGACTCTGCCCGATCCGTCGTCATAGCCTGGTGGCTGGCGCATGTAGATCTCCTCGTCGAGATCCGCATTGAGATAAGCGCCGACGACGTCGAATTGCCGCAACTCCATCCCGCGCTCGGCCGCGATGGCCAGCAGCGCGCGCAGGGAGTCCATGCGTACTACAGGAGCGAAAGTCTCGAAGTAATCCAGCCCAGGAACCTGGCTGAATCCTTGTGCGACTAATCGCGCCTTGTAGCGCACGATCCGCCCGTCCGAGTCGCGCTTGAGGCGATATACCCACCTGCACCCGATCGGAGATTGGCCGGGCGGCAGATCGGCCAGCCGGAACGTGTTGAGTTGCCGGAGCTGTGCGATTTCTTCGTCCATCGCGCGGCTCCACTCCGGCCACTCCGGCTGCTCCTGCGCCTCGCGCAAGTTGCGCGGCTCGTTTGCGGACTCGGTCCCTACGAGTGTTAGCACGCACGCAATGTGCGCCTCGTCAATAGGAACCTGCTCCCCGGTCTCGCCGTACCGTTTGTAATCGATGCGCTTCGTCGCGCGCAGTTGCCGACCTCCCGCCACCGGGCCGGTGGCTTCCTGCACCTTCGGCGCTTCCTCTGCTTGGACTGGCGGCTGTGCTGGTGCCTGACCCCCCGCGTCATCCGTTCCTGCCCGCTCGACCGTTTCTCCCCCATTCTCCCCCTCGAGCGGCGCTTGGAACGTCACGTAGTCGTAGTCGTCGTCTTCGTTCTCTTGAATAGACTTCTTGGGTACCGCGAAGACGATATTGCGTGACTTGCCGACTCGACGCGCCTTCGGATCATAAAACAGCCAGGCTTTGCTCCCCGGCGCTACCCCGACGAAATACATCGATTCCAATCGGGGGTCTAGCTTCGAGCGCTTCTCGCTCGGCGTTAGCACCCAGCACTTACAGCCCCATTCCTGCAGGTCCGCCACATCCGGCTTCTTGCCGGTCCAGACTTCCTCCGGTGTCGCATCCTTCAGGGCCCTCGTGGGGAGTCGATTCTTGAGGTACGTCATGTACGCCACCGCTTGCGGCCACAGGCATTTCGGCAACCCTGCCTCGATCCGCGCTGCGCGCGCGCGATCGAGCAGCGTCCTGTGCACGCGTTCGGCTACTCCGTTCTGGGCGGACGAGTCGCGCGCGGTCGTGTCGATCTCGATTCCTTCGTCGCGAAGATAATTAGTGAATTCCGTAGATAGAAATTCACCTCCGTTGTCGAATCTGACTTTCTTGATCTTGCGCCCGAACTTATTTTCGACCGTCGCCTTGTACCTCTTGAAATGCGTGAAAGCTTCTGACTTGTGCTTTCCAAACGCGACCTCCGTGTGCCTCGCATGCCCGTCCGTGAATGCCCAGAAATAGCGCTCACCGCGTAGGCCCTGCGTCGGCGCGTCCCCCCACGTGTCCATTACCACGAGATCGTTGATCGCCTCGATCGTGGTGCCCGATTTCTTCGGATGCGGCGCCACCGTCTGCTTTCCCCGCACGCACGCTTCGCACTGCTCCATCGGCGGCTCCGACTCGTCGACCTCCATTCCCTCCGCAAGCCCCTTCTTCCACATCGCGACCACGGCTTTCATGCCCGGATGGCCTAAAATACGATGCCATTCATTGAGGGTTTTCTTGCGTTTAGGTCGACTCACCGCCGCAGCAAACGCCTGATCGGGCGCCGGTGCCTCGATCTCCCCCTCGATCTGATAAAGGAAGTTCCCGATCCGGCGCCCCGACCCGTATACCCGGCCCTTCTCGTTCCGGAGTCGAAGCTCGCCGCCGTCCATCTCGACCTTGTGCCCCGCCGCCTCCACCCGCCCGATCGACAGCAGGTTGTACGGCACGCCTGGGGCGTGCAGGACATTCCGTAGCGTAAGCGTAGTCGGTTTCCCCCCATGTACGAAACACATTCGAATAGATCCGCGTCCGAGTATAGGGGTCATGCCGGCGCCGTGGAGAGTTCGTCCGGGTGTGCTTTCGTACTCGATGAACGCGCGCCGTTCGCGCGCGACGTGCGACGTCGTGCCTGAGTCCGCGATCCACGCGCTACTATCAGCCACCGTCGGGAGCGCGATCTCACCTGGGACCTGCGCGTCGATCGCGGCACACGAGTAATCGGACTCGTCCTCCGATTCCTCCGCCACCATCGCCCTCGCGCCCTTCCCCTTCCGATCGTCTTTCCGCTCCCTCCTGTCGCCTCCGCCCTTCTGTCCTCCTCCCGCCGGCTTCCTGTCGTGATTCGGGCAGTCGCGCTTTAGGCCCGGCTTGCCGCACTTGTAGCACAAAGGTCCCGTCCCCGGACGCCTCTGTTTCGCCACCAGCGCGGTGTCCGCCGTCTGCAGCCGTCTCGCGTGCTCTCGAATCCGACCCTGTACCTTATCGGCATCGCCGATCTCGTCATCTCGGAACGAGGCGGCAAAGGCCTGCCAGGACTCGGGGAGTGCCGCCAACAACATGATCGAGAACTCGTCATCAGGCACCTCCCGTCCGAGACAGGCGAGGTCCTCCTTCCACTCGATCATTTGCTGCAGCCACTCGTCCAAGTCCTCCCCGTCCGAATACCGCGCCGCCGCGAGCTTGCGCCTGATCTCGATGATTTTGCCGAGTCCCTTCGTCTCGAAGTTCTTCCGCAACTTCTCCCAGGCGTCGCGGCTGGTGCGAACGTTACGGATCAGCTTAATGACGCGTTTACTGACCCGTAATCTTATCGCGCTAAGCGCCGTCCGATCCTTCTCATCCCAGGTATCCATCTCCGCCTGCATTGCCGTCGTCACCGTCTCCTTCTCCTTGGGCTCGGGGCGCTTCTTCTTGCCGGATACGTACGGCCATAGCTTCGCCTCCCAAAGGAGATCCTCCATTTGCGTCTCCCAAGTCGTCCAGTCCTCCGCCGTGTCCAACGGCGAAACTTTGGCTCGAGTGATCAGGTCTGACGTCATTGCGAGGTGACAAGATAAGCAGAGTTTAAAGAGATAAGCAGAGATTTGATCGCGAGTAAGTCCTGGTCCCTGGTTAGAGCAACTCAGGGCTCATAACCTGTTGGAGTTCACGCAAGAGTGGGCGAGTAGATAGATAATGTATTGGAGTACGAGCACGGAACTAATATACTAGAGTGTGAACTAAGAACTATAGTAAGGGAGATAACAACGAGTATAGTACGCCAGAAAGAGACCAAGTAAGTAAAGGTAAGTAAAGAGAATCAAAGTCCGATAGTAACTACAAAGTCCGTAATCAGTCAAAGGCCGTTATCTCCAACACACGTCATCAGCCGCTGGAACGTCCCGGGAGCGTTGCAATCGCCTTGCTGCATCACATGGGATACGGCCGTTCCGAATATAGTGGAGAACGCCGTTTTGGCGATGTCTTCGACTTCTATGCGGATCTGCTCATAAGCATCCGACATGTCAATCTTCGAGCGGAATCGCGCGCGCGACATCTATACGGATGTTATCCTGGTCCGGGAATGGTGTGACATCCTTGTGGGTGTTGTCGTTCCGTTGTCGAGCGTCGATGACTGTCCGGAGCTTCCCGTTTTTCTTGAGCACACATAGTAACGGGGCCGCCTGCGGTACCGGCTTCATCTCCCACCACCCCGCTTTCACGTAGCGGTTCCATTTCTCCAGTAGTTCTGGTCTGGCCGCGTCCGGACAGCGAGGGTGGTGATAGTTGTAGCGCTTCGTGTCGTCAATGATCGGGATGCGATGGTTGATCTCTCTCATGGGAGGGAGTTGTAGGGGTATAGGACCAAGCAGGTCCTCGCAAGCCGCGAACCATTTCTCGCGTAGGGCCGGAATCACCTCGGGCGGTTTTAGCTGTTCATACTCGGGGGCTTCCCGAAGATAGCTAATGACCTCATCGTAAATGATGTCGTTCATCCCATAGCGGTCTTCTTGCCCATATCGGTCGCGCTGAACGCGTGATGAGTGCAAGCTGACCCGTTCGCGGTCTGCAATCTCTGGCATACTACTTGGATTACGGGGATCTGGTCGCCATTTGTGGCGATAACGTCTGGGTTCCTCACTGTCCGGAGGGTAGATCAACGTCGCCGTTCGCGGCGGTCGCCCAACTCCTCTACTCTCCGCAGCGTCTGCGGTCTCCAGTACGTCTTCTTCGGCGGTGTCCCCCCCTTCTGCCGGTTCTCCCAGAAACTGGTATCGCATCTCCGGTTCCGAGGTCACCGGTACTTCCGGCATACGTTCTTCTGTCGCTACCGGCTCCGCGTCAACCTTCTCTGCCTTGGATTGCGCTATCTCTTCCACAATGTAGGGCAAATTTCCCGGCAACTGCCGGGACTGGGGTACCCGCGCCACACTGCCACCGTCCACGTCGTCAACCTCCCGAACTGACGTTGGCGGGGCCGCCGTCGTGGACCACCGATCTTCAAGTCAACTCCTGCCCGGGACCCCACTCCGCCGCACCGGCGGATCCTGTGCCCGCTTCGAGTGATACGCCTTGTCCTCCTCGTAGGAGAACGACAGGTACTCAGTATCGCCCACACGGATACAGTGGCGCCGGAAATCCAGCACCGCGCCATGCACGTTCAAGAATGGGGTACCAATGATGCAGTCGTACCGATCTAGGTTGACTACGTTGAAGTACCGCTCTTCTCGGATGCCGCAGATGTCCACGGGGACCCGGGCGCCGTAACTGATTTTCGAGCGGCTGCCGGCGCATCCAAGTTGAAGGGTGACCTGGTCACTGAGGACGATCTTCTTCGCTTTCGCCACGTAGGCGAACTCTGGCGATATAGAGTCCGTGGTGCTGCCGGAGTCGAACAGCGCGTATGCTACCAGCCCATTGATATTCACCAGCGCGGTGAGCGTAGGGCTGGCAGACCGGTCGCGCTGCGGTTGGATAGTCTCCGGAGTATCCTCTCGCCGCCGGACGGTGGTCGAGTGCTCCACGCGCGCGGCGTGAAGTCGCACCTCCACCTCGTCTGCATCCGGGCTGAGCGGCCTCAACGAATACGCGCGCTCGACCTCCGAGCCTACCGACTCGTCGCTGTCAGACTCCGCACCACTATAGTCCGAATCGTACTGGTCTCCGCCCCACGTGTCCCCCCTGCGGGGCTCGCTTCCTCGGATGGCTCCTTGGCTCCATCCTCGTCCTCATCCTCGATGCGCTGAGCGTGGAACCGGGCCCGTGGTTTCCGCGACGTGTCCTTGCCGTACTCCGGGCACGCTGGGTCGTTAGCGTAGTGCCCAACCTTACCGCACGCAAAGCATGCGTTACCGGGCAGTACCGGCCGTATGCGCGCCGGCGGGGCCTTCGGCCCAGAGTCGGTGCGGGGCTTATCAACTGTGGGTGCAGTTGCAGAAGTGCTCCCATGCACCTGGTCGGCCTTCCGGGTCTCGCCAGAGCGAGGCCCAGTCCTGCGACGGTCGTCCTTCTTAGCGGGGTTCGACGATGTCTTCGAGTCGTTGCGGTCACGCTCTCGCTTCTTCAACAGCTTGAGTGCCTCTTCGACCTGCCGGGCATGCGACACTATGGTGTCCAAATCGAGGTACTCCGCGCGTAGACCCCGGTGCAAGACGACGTATTCGTAGATGTCGTTGGGTAGACCCTTGATGAATCGATGGGCCAGGTCGTACCCAGTGGGTGGGGCAACCATCATGCGCGCGCAATCGACAAGTTCGGACGCAAATCCGTCCACGCCAGACGACGCCCTGTAACGGACGTTCTCGTAGTCTGTAGTCGCCTGGGCCGCCGAGGTGGCGTGCACAAAACGTCGATGCATAGCGCACATGGCTTCTTCAAACGTGGGTCGGTATTCGACGTCGGGATGGTCAATCTTATGTGCAAACCACTCCTCGGCGTCACCCGTGAGGAACATGCGCGTGTATCGAACTCGATCACCGTCTGTCTCGTCCCCACATAGGTTGTAGGCTCTAAGCCAGCTGAGGTATCCGTCCAACCACGAGTAAAATGACTTGTGGTCGTTTTGCCCCCGGTACTTGTCCGGGCTCTCGATTTTCGGCTGCTTGACTCCGTCCGGGAGTTTGGGGCGAAGTACGCCCACCTTGAATCGAATATTGGTGCATATCTTGCGTAGCAATGCGTCCTCATGCTTCACCGCACCCGCGGCGACACTTTGCATGACGTCTGGAGAGTGGGACGCCGCGTAGACACCTGCGAGTCCTAGGGCCGCTGAGGGAAGCGGGAACCGGGGATCCATGGGAGGACCCGCACCCCGTTGCAGCGCCGTAGAGATCGAGCTACCCATGGCAGTTCGTTCATCGGCTCGTTCGTCCGGGGGTACCGCGAACAGGGGCGGCGGCACGCGTCTCCTTTCCGGCTCCTCGAATCGCACTCGTTCAGTGCGTAGCGCCTGCGCCCGACCGCTTCGAGGGGACGCTGGGCGCGATGTGCGGGGTCCTGTATCATCGTCGGACGTTCGGAACGAGTGCGTCTGCACTCTGGGTGCCGTATGCCTATCCGGGCTAGGCGACGGCCATTCCCGACGGGCCATCGTGATTGTCCTGTCGGATGAGGACGTCGTAGGTACGGCGCGTTGGAGACTGCCCTCAGGTCGCCCCACCATGTGCGGAGGCGTCTCCCGGGCCCCATAGCGCTCGTCATATCCTTGCTCGAACTGGTTATCGTCGGAGGGGCGAAACTCGCTACCTGATGGGAGCGCGCGCGTGGCACTCTGGGTGGGGCTGTAGTGCCGGGAAGGTGACGGTGATGATTGCCTCTCCATAATCCCTCGAGTATACGCCAGCTCGGCGTCGATGTCGCGTATGGTGCGCGCGTTGTCATCGAGTACTCGGTTGAGACGAGAATTCATTGCCGTCACGTCGTTGGCATACTCGAGAACGAAGCTCTGACCACGCTGGGCCAATTCCGCCATTTGTTTGGCGTTCTCGACGAGTTCGTGCTGGCGCTGTAAAGCCTGTACCCGCAGAGACTCCTGGTGGTCTAGTACCGTGGCTTGCGGGTCTGACTGTCGTAGTCGCGGCCCGGACCTCGTCTCAGAGTGTCGACTGTGCATTGCCTCCAATCCTCCCGTCCTGTGGCTTGAGGAGAAGTCCTCTTCTGGGTGCCTAGTAGGCACCGTGCCCTGTGACTCATCCACCGGCACGTAATCACGCGGTGGGGAAGAAACGGAGGAAGGCAGAAAGTGCGTGTATCCCGGCAGTGCAATGGGTGCCGGTAACGCACTAGTGGGACGCAGCGGATGCGTCGGATGCAATGAATGCACCGGGTCGGCTATACCTCGGGGAGAGGTAGCCGTGGAACCGCTCTGAGCAAGCGGTAGGAGGACCCGACTGACGCCCGAGAGAACGTCCCTGGTGGTTGATCCTCGGGGCGTGGGGGTTTGGGGTGCTCCAAAGGGATCGAGCTCCGCGGCAGAGGAGCGATGGTGCAACTCTCCGTGGTTTCCTGTCCCATGGTCCGATCGAGCAGTTCGGAAACTGTCCGATTCGACCGGCCGGGCGTGCGAGGGTCCTGCGACTAACTCGTGGCTGCCCGGCGAGGGAAGGGGATCTTCGCGGAAGGGCTTCTTTGATGCCGCACGCTCCGATAGTCTCGGAGGGCCCGTCTCGGGAGACGGACGCACGTCCATCTGAGACCGAGATCTCAAAGAAGCTTCCTCACCGGATCTGAGATTCCCTTCCATCCCTTCGATGTACTGTGATCGCCCTGTCGGCGAAGAATACGCTTGAAGTCAAAAAAAGTGTAATAAATACGAGGTGTCGCCTTAGCACGCCGAGTATGACTGGGAAGCAGTATAGTTTCGGGTAGATAAAGCGTACAGTACATGACGGCCATCCGGCCGGGATCTACTACCTACTGTATAGTACCAGACAGCCACCACACCCGGAGGTGTGGTATCCGTTCCTTCGGGCGCCTACTGGGCGCCTATATCGGGCGTCACACCCGCTCATCGATGAAGCGAAGAAATATCGCTATCATCTCCCACGTTGCGCGGACGTGGTGAAGCCAGAACTCATAGCGAAAATCAATCACTATGTAAAGGCAGGCTGGTGGCGACCGGTAACGGTCACGCAAGCAGCGCCTCTGCTATGCGTTGCCAAGAAGAATGGCAAGCTGCGCACCGTACTCGATGCGCGACAACGAAACCAGAACACGGTGCACGACCTGACACCGTTTCCGGATCAAGACCAGATCCGGATGGACGTTGCTCGAGCGAAGTATCACTCGAAGATTGATCTGTCCGACGCCTACGAACAGATCCGCATAGCTGCGGAGGACGTGTGGAAGACCGCGTTCGCGACGCCTTACGGGACGTTCGTGAGCGAGGTCATGCAACAGGGCGACACCAACGCCCCGTCAACGTTCCAACGTCTCATGACAGCCATATTTCGTGACTGTATCGGAAGGTTCATCCATGTATATTTGGACGACATTTTCGTATTTTCGGACTCCAAGGAGGAGCACGAAGAACACTTAAGGATAGTGTTCGAAAAGCTTCGAGAGGCGAAGCTTTTCCTAAGCCGCAGCAAGTGCAATTTATACTTCAAAGATTTGGATTGTGTCGTGGAGACGACTAGACGCCCTGTATTTTTCCATATTTTTCCGCATTTCTCCTGCTTTTCTACGGCCATTCTACGGTACTTAGCACGCACGGGACTTAGAGTTAGAGTAGATAGATCACGGGACTCATCACCTGATCCCTACCTGCAGGTTGAGTGCATTGTGCGCACAGACCACCTCTACATTTGTACATGTTTGGCCCCCCTTGCTTAGTATATAAGGACCCCTGTAGCGACCCTAGCCCTCATCTTGACCTCTTGGTCTTTGGGCTAGGTAAGCCTTGTTTTGTATTCGCTCTTATGTTCTGAATGTTAACTTGGTCTTTGGGCTAGATTCGCCGTGAGAACCTACGCTCAGGTGTTGTGAGACCTTCGTCCACCACCCCGGGAGTTAGATCGTTTTAGTTTTCGTAGTTGTGTGCAGTACCTCGTCGTGCCGGGCCTAGCTCCGCGACATTAGGTCAAGATCCCCCACCGTGCCGGAGATCTGCCGACCAGATCCTCCCTCACGCGTAAGTCCTTTCTGCTTCGTGATCACCCCCTGTGTTGGTACCCCTTGCGCACGCGCTTTGTCACCTCGGAGTAACGGTCAGGGCGCAACCCCAGGCTTGCCGATCTTTTGATTGGTACAATACGCGGAATCTGCCTGACCCGCAGTGTAAAATCCGGTGTTGGTTGTAACGAGTGCACCTTCGGGTGTAGGAGGCAGAGAAACGCGGCAATAGGAAGCCAAGGCAGGTTACCCTTGGGCTCGTGTCCCTTGTGGTAAAAGGACACAGCAATAGGCCGAGGAGGCTGAGCAGTCAGTGTCGGGTAGCGAAACCTGCAGATTAAGTCCCGAGATCGGGAGAGGACATCCTGGATCTTGAGTGCGCCAACAAAGTCCACGCCTACGATCGCGACGACAAGGTTGACGTCTTCCGCGACGACGAGGACCTCTGGGCAGACTGCGCTCGGTTCCCCTGTCCAAACCGTCTTTACTCCATCACCTCGCCGGAGAACCTATTCGACGACGAAACCACCCCGCGTCTCCAACCCACCTCCCTTAGCCAGATCAGCGAATTCCTCCCGGAGTTCACCCCGCTCCCTGACACACGAGCTCCCACACCGGCACCGCCAACGCCAGCTCCCCTCACACCGGCCCCCGCATCACCCGGTCCATCGTCGCCTCGCACCCCTACCCCCGAACCTCCCCCGTCGCCCATCATGTCGACAGAAGCGATCCAAGGACTCATCGACGGGCAGGCCCACATCCAGACCTCCCTCGCCACCCTCACCGCGTCACTTACGGAACTAGTCCAGACCCTCACCCCGCGGACCCCGGCACAAGGCGAAGCAGCCGAAGGCGCCGCCGGCCCAGGTCCCGCCGCTGCCCCCGCAGTTGCTGCCCCTCCCGCACGCTTCCTGGATAAGGCCATCCAGAAGCCCACCCCTTTCAAGGGAACTTCAAGCGCCGACGCGCGGCGGTTCCTTGCCGCCTTCACCGCCTACGCCATGTCCACGGGGCCCCTTCTCAACAACCAGGTGGAAGGCGGCTACGAGGTCAATGATCAGAGATGGATCCTCGCCGCCCTCACCTACCTCCAGGACGAAGCGGCCATCTGGGGAACACCCTACCTCGAGCTGGTCGCAGAGTCCACCCCCGCCAAGCGCCCCTTCCAGGACAATTGGAACGAGTTCCGGAAGGCGTTCAAGGCGCGCTTCGAGACGTCCTCCGAGGTGGTCGACGCCAAGAACGCGCTCGCCGCCTTGTGGCAGGGAAGCAAGACCCTTCCCGAGTACGCCGCCAAGTTCAAGGAGATCATGGGCCGCACCGGCTATTCAGACGCCGACCTCCGCGACCGTTTCTATGAGCACCTCGCCAGCAACATCAAGGACCTGCTTGCTCAAACCGAGCGCAGTACCGGCACCCTCGACGACCTCATCACCGTTGCCACGGACTTCGACTTCCGTGCTCAGCAGCGCAAGGCCGAGAAGGCACGCGAACAGGGCAAGCCGCCCTCGTTCCCCCGCTTCGGCACCACCACGACCACGACCCCGACCACCCCGTTCAAAGATCCGAACGCGATGGACATCGACTCGACCCGCACCCGTGAGGCCTTCATCAAGTCGATGACAGGCAAGTGCTTCGGCTGTGGGTCGACCGCCCACAACAAGCGCGACGGCAACCACGAGCGTGACATCTGCGCGTGGTGCGGAAGGACGGGCCACCGCGAGGTGGTTTGTCAGAGCAAGTACATGGGTCAGCCGAAGAAGCAGCGCGTGGCAGCGACCGAGGAGGAGGCTCCCTCGGACACCGCAGCCGCCGCTACCGAAGCAACGGTGTCGGCCAGTCAAGTCGACATCATTGCCCAGCTCCTCGAAGGGCAGAGGCAGCTCGCCGCGCAGATCGAGGCGATGAAGCAGGCTTTTTAAATCGGGTGCGCGCAAAGGCTACGACGCCGACACCCGCTGGTTTACGCACGGACATCCCCTCCCCGTCTATCTATGATTCGGTCTCCTCATGTACATTCACTATACCTGAAATAGACACGACCAGTTCGCACTTCCGCATCAGTGTGAATCTCAAAGGGAGACACCGTAACGTAAACGCAGTAGCCATGATAGATTCCGGAACCACGGGTCTATTCATCCATCAACGCTTCATTGATCAGCATCGCGTTCTGATCCACCCCCTCGCGCGAGCCATCCCCCTTCACAACATCGACGGATCACGCAACCGAGCCGGGAGCATTATGTCGTGGAGACGACTAGACGCCCTATTATTTTCCGCCTTTTTCCACCTTTTTACCTACGTATTTACGAGCATAAGCACAGTACAAGTAGAAAGCGCCTGAACACGGTCAGGTGACAGGACATGTGATCGCGTCCATTCCCAGTATGTAGCTCCTTGTTCTCTGAGCAGCCTTGTTCCCATTATGGTCGTTCTATTGTTCCTCGTTCATACACGCTATTGTTCTCCGCTCTATTGTTCTACATTTAGCCATGCTATTGTTCTTAGTTCTATTGTTCCTTTGTTCTTTGTTTAGGCACGCTATTGTTCACCCTGGATAGGAAGCTATTGTTCTCTCCAGTATATAGGTAGGGTAGATATCGCCCCTGCTCCCCATCTTGACCTCTTACGTCATTGGGGACAGTCTTGCGCCTTCGAGCCGACCTCTCCCTTGGCTCCCGTTGTCCGGGTCCGTAGCACACCGCTGTAGCCCTACCAGACCTCTGTCGGTACGGGGGATGCGCGTCCCTGCTGCGTACTTACCTCCCTATTCCTCATCTTACCCGTGTTCGCCGCTGTTCGGGCCCCGCCGCTCGTCTCAGCACGTGTCCAGCCTCAGAAGGTTAAGTCCGCCTTCCTGAGCGCTCCGTCCCTCCGCGACACATTACCCACTTCGCACGTCTGGAGCTAGGCCTCAGATCGCACAACGAACGCACCGAGTTCCTGGTCACGGACATTGGTCCTGAGGACATCATCCTCGGACTTCCCTGGCTTCGGAAGATCAATCCGCAGATAGATTGGACAAATGGGAAGGTTGACGTTGAAACGGACGGTCGGTCGGCGACCCCCGTGGAGGACCTCCCCCCGTTTGAGAAGATCTCGGCCAATCGGCGCCTGAGAAGGCAATGGCAGAAGCTCGGAGTCCTGGAAGAAGCCACCGAAGAACTCTGGTGCGCTGCCGGGTTCACTTACTCCACCGAGCTCGCCGCCGAGGCCCACCGCGCTAAGCCCGCGAAGACGTTCGAAGAGATGGTACTGAAGGAGTATCGCCAATACTCCAAAGTCTTCTCGGAACAGGAGTCTGAGAGACTACCTGAGCATAAGCCGTACGATCACACCATTGATCTGAAACCTGACGCTCCCGAGACCCTCCGGTCCAAGGTGTATCCGATGCCGGTCAATGAGCAGGCCGAGCTGGACGCCTTCCTCGAAGAGAACCTTCGCAAAGGCTACATCACCCCGTCCAAGTCCCCCATGGCTTCCCCCGTCTTCTTCGTCAAGAAGAAGGACGGCAAGCTCCGCATGGTCCAAGACTACCGAAAGCTGAACGACATCACTGTGAAGAACCGCTATCCGCTACCCCTCGCATCCGACATCATCAATCGCCTTCGCCAATCTAAGTACTTCACCAAGTTCGACGTTCGTTGGGGCTACAACAACGTACGGATCAAGGAAGGCGACGAATGGAAAGCGGCCTTCACTACTAACCAGGGCCTGTTCGAACCCCGTGTTATGTTCTTTGGACTGACCAACTCGCCTGCGACGTTCCAGGCCCTGATGAATTCCATCTTTGGGGATCTGATCGCAGCCGGGAAGGTAGCGGTGTACTTGGACGACATCCTGATCTTTAGCGCCACGCTTGACGAGCACCGCAGGGTCACCCACGAGGTACTGCGGCGGCTCCAAGCTCACGATCTGTTCCTCCGGCCGGAGAAGTGCGAGTTTGACCAAACCGAGATCGAGTACGTAGGACTCGTGATCCGGCAAGGCGAAGTCAGCATGGATCCCGTCAAAATCCAGGCAGTATGCGATTGGCCCCACCCCCGCAACCTCCGCGAAGTCCGAGGCTTCATCGGCTTCGCCAACTTCTACCGTCGCTTTATCAAGGACTTCGCCAAGATCACTCGCCCCCTTCACGACCTCACTAAGAAGGATGTCCCCTGGGAATGGGGTCTTCGGCAGCGCACCGCCTTCGACAAGCTCAAGGAAGCCTTCACCACCGAACCGGTGTTGGTGACCTGGGAGCCTGAGCGGCCAACCCGGGTAGAAGTGGACGCCTCCGGATACGCGACCGGCGGGGTTCTGCTACAGAAGCTGGAAGACGGGCTGTGGCACCCTGTGGCGTTTCGGTCCGAGTCTATGACCGAGGCGGACCGGAACTACGAGATCTACGATCGTGAACTCATGGCCATCGTGCGAGCATTGGAGGATTGGCGCCACTTCCTGGAAGGATTACCCGAACCCTTCGAAATCATCACCGATCATCGCAACCTCGAACACTGGAAGACCGCCCAGAACCTTACCCGACGACAGGCCCGCTGGGCGCTCTGGCTCTCTCGCTTCGATTTCACGCTCACACACAAGCCGGGCACGGCCAACACGCAGGCCGACCCCCTGTCTCGAATCTCGGAGCTCCAAGTCAGTGATGCCGAGGACAACCGGGATCAGATCGTGCTCAAACCCGAGCACTTTGTGGCCATTGCCGCCGCGGCGCTTCGGGTAGAGAACCCGCTGGATGGAAGGATCAGGGAGAGCAGTAGAAGGGAGGCGGAAGTCCTGAAGGGTTTGGAAGCCCTACGGAAGGACGGGCCGCGGAAGTTGACGGATGGGACATGGGAATGGGAAGAGGAGGGTGGGCTGGTGTACTACCGTGGTCGGTTGTACATCCCGCCCGAGGAAGGACTTAGGGAGGCCATCGTCCGGCAATGCCACGATGCGCCTACGGCTGGACACCCGGGCAAGCACGGGACACTGGAGTTGGTAAGCCGGTTGTACTGGTGGCCGGGGATTAGCGGGTTTGTCGAGAAGTACGTCCTTGGGTGTGACCGGTGCCAGCGCTACAAGGCCGCCGCGCACCCCCACGCGACGCTTCAGCCCCACGAAGTACCTGAAGGACCGTGGGTCGTCATGGGCGTGGATCTCATCACGGGTCTACCCTCGTCGAAAGGGTTCAACGCCATCACCACGTATGTCGACCTGTACAGTAAGCAAGTCCACCTCGTAGCCACCACCGACACCGTCACCGCCGAAGGGATAGGCGAACTGCACTATCAGACCATCTTCCGGCTTCACGGCATTCCCCAGAAGATCGTGTCGGACCGAGGACCCCAGTTCGCCGCACGAGTCACCAGGGCCCTGTACAAGCGCCTTGGCATCGAAAGCGGTCTCACCACGGCGTATCACCCTATGGCAAATGGGCAGACAGAGCGAGCCAATCAGGAGGTCGAGCAATACCTCCGGATCTACTGCGACAAGCGACAGGACGACTGGGCGGACCTACTTCCTACGGCGGAGTTCGTACTCAACTTGCGGGTACAGACGGCACATGGACAGACCCCATTCGAAGTCCTATACGGCTACCGACCGGACTTCACCATCCCGGCGGGACGCCCCACGCAGATCCCATCACTCGACGCTCGGCTCACCAAGCTCCGGGAAGCACGGAAGGAGGCGGAAGCGGCACTGCGCATGAGTAAAGAGCGCATGAAGCAAGCTTACGAAGACGGCAAGCGGAAAGCTCACACGTTCAAGGTCGGCGACCGGGTCTGGCTCACGGCCAAGAACATACACATCCATCAAGCCACGCCTAAGCTAGGACCCCGGCAGCTCGGTCCGTTCGAAGTCACTGAACGGATCGGAGACCTCGACTATCGCTTGGCCCTTCCCCCCGCCCTCAAGCTTCACAACGTGTTCCACGTTGACCGTCTATCCCCATGGAGGGGGAACGAGGTGAACGGACGCTTACCACCGCCACCCGAACCCGTGGAAGTGGAAGGAGAAGAAGAATACGCAGTTGATCGGATCCTGGATAGCCGCCGCTACCGTAACCAGCTACAATACCTCGTGCGCTGGAAGGGGTACGGCGAGGGCGAGGACAGCTGGGAACCGGCATCAAACCTGACCAACGCGCCGGAAAAGGTAGCCGAGTTCCACAAGCGCGCGCCCAGCGCACCTCGAAAGATCCAGGCCGTCGACTTCAAGAACCTTCCATGGCAACCGCGGGTGACCTTCACCAACGCTGCGCCTCCGGACCGCGACTGGGAGGGCGGACGCTTCCCGGGCCGTGGGTCCATCAGGGACGATGGACAGTAGAGGGGGGGTAATGTCATGGAGACGACTAGACGCCCTGTATTTTTCCATATTTTTCCGCATTTCTCCTGCTTTTCTACGGCCATTCTACGGTACTTAGCACGCACGGGACTTAGAGTTAGAGTAGATAGATCACGGGACTCATCACCTGATCCCTACCTGCAGGTTGAGTGCATTGTGCGCACAGACCACCTCTACATTTGTACATGTTTGGCCCCCCTTGCTTAGTATATAAGGACCCCTGTAGCGACCCTAGCCCTCATCTTGACCTCTTGGTCTTTGGGCTAGGTAAGCCTTGTTTTGTATTCGCTCTTATGTTCTGAATGTTAACTTGGTCTTTGGGCTAGATTCGCCGTGAGAACCTACGCTCAGGTGTTGTGAGACTTTCGTCCACCACCCCGGGAGTTAGATCGTTTTAGTTTTCTTAGTTGTGTGCAGTACCTCGTCGTGCCGGGCCTAGCTCCGCGACAGATTGCCTCGGTCACCGAATAGATGACAAGGGACTACACGCCGATACGGACAAGATGAGCCGTATCAGGAACTGGCGGACACCTCGCTCGTATAACGAGGTGCAGCGGTTCCTCGGACTAGTGAACTATCTGGCACATTTTATGCCAGATGTAACGGCGTACACATCGCCGTTATCGGACATGGTCCATAACGACCGTCCGTTCGTATGGCGCGCACTGCACGACAAGTGCTTTGAGTCTATCAAAGCACTCGCGTGTAAGGTGCCCATACTGAAGCCGATAGATCCGGCTTCCGCAGATCCCATTTGGCTGATCTGTGATGCGTCCGTGTATGGACTCGGAGCGTTATACGGGCAAGGACCCGACTGGCAAACTTGCAGGCCAGCCGGGTTCCTGTCGAAGAAATTTACGTCCGCACAACGGGCGTATCGCACCTACGAGCAAGAAGCTCTCGCCATCATGGAAGGCTTGTTCAAGTGGGAGGACAAGCTCATAGGACGAAAGCTCAATATAGTCACTGACCATAGAGCTCTCGAGTTCCTTGAGGGACTCGAGCGTCCTAACCACCGTCAGATACGGTGGTACGAATTCTTATCGAGGTTCGACAAGACGATTACCTATATTCCAGGTAAACTGAACAAAGTAGCGGACTGTTTGTCCCGCTACTTCGAACACGACGACATAGAGGAACTAGCCGAAGATTTCGACTATGTTAATGCCGACTTGCGGCTAGATCCTGAAGGGGATGATCTCCCCTTCTCCCGACTCATCGAGCTACGTGCAGCTCGAGTCCTGCGTCGATCCGCGCGAAAACTCGCACAGTTAGAAGCAGAAAACACGCACGCTGCACGCGTGCAAGAACCAATACAGGAACGAGTCGTAGAATCGGCTCGTTACGCTGCACATGCACCTGTTTTGGTAACTGCAGTGCCCACGAACAGCGACAACGTGACGCTGTCGGACTCGCTCTCTGCGGGTCCCTCATTGCGTGTCTGGGTAGAGGGAGACGACGGCTTTCTGAAAGCCGTCAAGTCAGGTTATGTTAATGACCCGACGTTCCAGAAAATACTGGAACGGCCTACTCAGCATCGCGCATTCGTAATGCGCGAGGGTGTGATATACACCAAGAACCGTGAAGGCGACGAGGTATTGTGTATACCTCGTGGTCTGTATCGGAAACGGGCCCTTCAAGAGCTCGTGTTAGACCAAGCGCATAGCGCGCTTGGACATCTTGGACCTCAGCGCACGTCAGAGTACGTGCACAAGTGGTTTTGGTGGCCCGCATTGCGCAAGGATGTAGATAAATTCTGCATTTCGTGCGTCGTGTGCCACACCACAAAAATAAGTACACAGCCCCCTATAGGGCTGTTACATTCGCTACCGATACCTACGGTTCCATGGACGTCTATGTCCATGGATTTCTTCGGCCCGTTTCCGCCCTCGCACGGATACGACTACATATGGATTGTAGTCTGTCGGTTAACCTCAATGGTACACCTCATACCCATCAAGACAACCGACATAGCGTCAGACCTGGCGCTGGTCTACTTCCGGGAAGTAGTCCGTCTACACGGGCTACCGGACTCCATAGTCTCTGATAGAGACTCGAAGTTCACTTCCAAGTTCTGGAAGGAGTTGCATCGCCTTATGGGGGCGAAGCTGCTTATGTCCACGTCGTTCCATCCACAGACGGATGGATTATCTGAGCGTAGTATACGCTCAGTGTCGCAGATACTCCGTGCACTGGTAGCTCCAGACCAGTTGGACTGGTATGAGAAGCTACCGATAGCGGAGTTCGCTATCAACTCTGCGGTAAGTTCTACCACAGGGTTCGCTCCGTTCGAGTTGAACTACGGGTATCTCCCGCGTTCTATGAACGGAATCGGAATGGACACTCCGTTTCGAGGAGTGCGAGAGTTCGCACTCAGAGCCAAGGCGAACTTGGAGATGGCGCATGATGCCATCATCGAGGCGCGAGTGCGCCAGACACACTATGCGAATAAGCATAGGCAAGCCGAACCCGACTTTGAAGTCGGGGACAAGGTATACCTATCGACAAAGAATTTGTCGATACCTAAGGGCCGAGCACGAAAGCTCGTGCCTAAATACATCGGACCGTATGCTATAATCGAAAGCATACCCAGTACGTCAAACTACGTACTGGAGCTACCAGAAGAACTCCGGAACCGAAGGATACACCCTCGGTTCCACGCGTCGCTATTACGACACTATAAGCCAAACGACGATGCGGTATTCCCACATCGTGAGGCGAAGTCGTATTACGACTTTGGCAATGAAGACTCCACCGAATGGTTGGTGGAAGAGATTATCGGCCACAAATGGAATGGCAACAAGTGCCAGTTCCACGTGCGGTGGACGATGGGGGACCATACCTGGGAACCCTACGAGCACTGCAAGGAGCTCGTAGCATTAGACGAATATTGTCGTCTAATGGGCGTATCTGCTTGGCGCGCGTTGCCCAAGAAAACATCCGCCAAGACTTAGCGGATGTACGAAGCGCAACATGCGCTTCGTGGTCAAGACTACCTGAGTGGGTAGTCATGGTGAAGGACAGTGCACGCGCAGAGAGCGCGTGACCGTGAAGTAGTACGTCACGTGCAGGCTCGCGTGCGCGAGGCAGCCACCGACGCGTTCGGACTCCACCGGCGCTTTAAGACGGCGACCTCGCGAATGCAGGGTCATAACCGACCTCTGCCACCTCACCACCACCACCAACAACAACGCCCGCGCCATGAACGACACCCCCCAAGACAACACACAAGCCAGCGGCTCCGGGCAGCAAGCCTCGGAGCAACAGGGGTCGCAACCAGCGGCCCCTTCCCCCAACCTCATCAGTTCCTGCTGCCGCAACAAGCAGCAGCTCCCGCGTTCTCGTCCATGCCGGGGGTAACCCACCCCCAGCAGTTCCCGCATGCCTTCTCGCAGGGCATGCCCGCCTACGGGTTTCCGTACGGCGGCGGCTTCCAGTTCCCGCATCAAGCGGGTCCTGCATTCCAGAGCGCGCCCAGTTCGAGCGCGCCGATGCCACAGACTGGTGGCATCCCCCTCATGCCCTTCTCGAGCATGACCTGGGCGCCCGTAGCGGGCCAACATTTGTTGGTCGCGCACAGCGACAACTGCGCTGTGTGCGCGGACTTTGTCCGCCACTACAACTCGGCGGCGTCAGACTCGACGTTCCGGGACGCGCAGACGCGCGTCCAGTCAGAACTGCAGCAGCGGTTCTGGCGGCACTTCGAGGAGCACCAGAGGGTGGAGGAGGGGAGGAGCCGCGATCGGATCGCGGAGCTCGAGGCGAAGCTCCAGAAGATGAAGGAGCTCGTCAACGAGACGAAGTCGATCCGGGACAGGTACCGGAGCGAGCGCGAGGCCGCTCACCAGGAGCGCGACAAGTACGAGCGCGAGCGCGATGAAGTGCGCTCGCAGTTGGAGGCTGAGCTCAGTCGGGCTCGGCACAGGAGGGCGTCGCCTCCGCGCGACGAACAACGACGCGACCCGAGGGAACTCAGCCCTCGGAGGAGGGATACTGCGAACGATAGGTCGTTCGCGTCGACATCAAGGAGCTCAGCGCCGTCTGCTGGGCCCAGCTTGATGCCGATCGTGTCGCTGCCCAGCGGGGCAGGACCATCGAGGACTGGAGCGTCGCAGATGACGACGCCAAACGTGGCAGGACCGTCAAACTCGACGGCGATGCCGACCTCGTCGACATCCGCGGACCGGGACCACCCTATGGTGGACTGGGAGAACGCGACGAGCGACGAGGACGACGATATCGACGAGAGGCGGATCGAGAGACTCGTCTCTCAAAACCGGTATCGTCGTGCTCGTCGCGACACTGGCCCGGCACATGCTCCGGGTCAGGGCGCGCCGTTTGGCACGCAACCTCCGCCGCAACCAGCGACGGATGTGGCGAGGGTCCCCGGGTGGCCGTACCACCTGTTGGCCCTCCCCACCGATTCGGACCCGCGTCTTGCGGGGCACTGGTACAACTACGTGCCGGTGTCCGTCGCGGACGCCAACAACATCATCATGGCTGCTCGCCGTGATACGGGTGAGGCGGCTCACCGCATCCGCAACCTAATTGGTCAAGTGAACTCCCACTCGGAGTACACCGGAGTGGCTGGCCTTAACCAGCTACAATCGTCGTGGCGTCGAGAGGCGCCACCGCCGCTGATTGCGGCGTTTCAACGAGCCGACTCCCGGGGAAACACCCCCCCCTGGACTCGAGCATGCGTCGACGGCGCACTTGCCGCCGCCGTCGTCAACCCTCTCGCGCAAGCGGACGCCCGCTGAGTGGCGGGAGGTCAAGCTGAAGCTGCGTGCCCAGCGCACGGCGCCGGCCCCAAACCAGCCGAGCTTCAGTGACCCGCCTGCTGTGTGGCAGGCCTGGTACGGCGTTGATGAGCGCCGTATCCCTCAGTGGATGGAGCGGGAGCCAAATGGGCTTCCTACAACGCACAGCGTGGAATACCACGTTGACGTTCGAGCGATGCTGCCGCGCAGCACGCCACTGGGGCCGCGAGGGCACTGGGTGACCCTCGCCCACTGGCTCTCCTCAGTGCCGGGGCTCTACTGTTACGTGGTAGAGCAGGGGCAGTACCCCGTAGGTACTAGCTACCACCCGGGCCCCTACCCCAACGACGTCGCAAGCACGACGTTGTTCCACCTAGCGCGCTGGTTTGCGGCGCGCGGCCTTACCCCAACGGCTGCGGAGCGGTTCCTACCGCTCGCGAGACTGTGCCGCAACGAGCGGAACGGGCGCGACCTTCGGTCGTCGCTGCCTCAAATGGATGGCGGCCCGAATTCGACCCTCAACGTCGGAGTCGTGCCCAGTTCACAGGACCTGGGACCGGTCGCTACAGGCGGCCCACTACCGCCACCCAATGCGCCCGCACCTGCACCCGCGCCCGCACCAGCACCAGCACCCGCGCCAGCACCCGCACCCCCGCAGGCGCCCGAGGCGCCTGCCGTTACCACCGACGACGTCGACATGACCGACGCGTCCACCACCACCACCGCGACCGCCATAACTGCGGTCGCCGAACCGTCGAGCATTGCCTCGACCCCGTCACACGTAGTGACGGGTACCCATCCCGATGACGGAGTCCCACCTCCGCCGTACTCCCCCGCTCGCGCGATGGAGGACATGCAGGAGGCACCCGTCGCCGGACCTTCCCAACTGCCTGCCGCTACTAGCGACAGGCACGACGAGAGCGAGAACGCGACGGGTGAGCAGGGATCCTCCCCTTGTCGGAGAAAGCTTAGGGGCATCCCGAGGGCGCCAACCTCGGAGCGCCCTCCGGCCCCCTCGGGATCTTTCTCGCGGCCAACGGGAGGCGCTCGGGAGCATGGCCCGCCCCTCGAGCGCTACCTCCAAGCCCGGAGCGGCCCTCCGGATGCCAGACGCGGGTGCCTGAGATATCTCGATGAACTCGTGCGGCACTCGCGATTCCGAGATCGTTATCGCGCCGATCAAGCGATCGCGGGAGGCTTCGCGATGGTATCACAGAGGATCGCGCGGGGTTGCGCAGGGCGCGGTGTCCTGTACCACCACTCTCGTCTTGTTCTTAACTGTATCTACATTGCTGTGGCCCGCTGTCGAATAGTCCTGTTATACCATCAAGCTCATATCATCAAGCCGAGGATCTATAGTGAGTGCGAACTTATCTGAGCGGCGCGGCAGCGCTGGAAGTAGAGTTGTGCCCTCAACCTTGCCACAATAGCGTTGTCCCCAGTCTCTACTGTCCCTCCGCGATCCGCTCCAGGTTCACCATGAAGCGAGGAAGAAAGCCGACCGAGGCGAAGGCTCCCTGCCCGAGATGCGGGACCTTGTACAACCCGAATGGGATGCCCTCGCATTTACGCGCCTGCAATCTGCGCAGACGGATCGAGGACGCCGCGCAGGAACTAGCTGATCATTTGCTCGCTGGTACGTACTGTTTACATTCTCTGTACAATTCTCAGTACTGATACTTCATCAGAACCTCAAGCTGGCCCTAACATACCCCTCGCCGCAGCGGCGCCGGTAGCGTCGGGATTGCAGGACTCGGACGTACCGCCGCCACCGCCTGTGGAGGAGCCGCACGCGCACGCGACCATGGCCAGTGGTGAGTACTGAGCTTACTCTTCCGGCGTTAGAGCTTCACAACGTCGCCTTAGCTGCCGTGCACGACATCCCCGTGAACCCGCCCATCCACGATGATCATCGGCAACGGCGTACGTGCCCATACACACCTGCACAGATGCCTACTAACCCTGTCCCTAGGATCGGTTTCTGTTGAGGACGTCCCAGATGTCGAGTCCCTTTCGGCCGGGCCCACGAACACTGCGCCGCTGCAGGCCGTCTTCGGTGACCCCGTCCAAGCGCCGGGCGCTCCTGATCCAATGACGCTCCGCCTCCCCTCCTTCGAACCTCCCATCCTCCACAACGCTCCTGCCGACCTTTACGAGGATGACTTCCTCACTGTCTACCACCCGCATGCCCGGAAATCCCCGGAAATTGCCCGTTTCGAGAACTACAAACCGGACCCGCCATCCGAGCCGCTGGACCCCGCCAGGCTGAACTTGACGCCCTGGGAACCGTTCACGTCCCGCATCGACTACGAGTTTGCGGCGTTCACGACAAAGGCGGGGCTCAACCAGGAGCAGGTCGGCGGGCTGCTGGAGCTGGTTCAGCACATCATGGCCAAGCCCTCGGCGTTCAGCTTCAAGTCATCCAACGATGTCAAGCGGGCTTGGGAGGTTGCGGCTGATGTTTCCACGAATGTCTGTTCTTCCATGTCGTCCGCCTCTATGTATGATACTTAAGGATGTATAGTATAAGCCGCACGACTTCACCGTGAAGTACAAGGAGACGCTCCGCGAGTATACCACTCTCTGCCGGCCTCTCTTCAAGTGGGGCATGTCACTCGTTCGCGATCCGGTTCTCGCGCCGAAGTTCAACTGGCATGCATCTCGGAAGTACAAGAGGAGCTCCGAAGGCGTCTGGATGCGCGTCGTCGACAATCCCTCAACGGCGGATGGGTGGTGGGATGCAGAGGTACGGTGTTCGGTCGTCATGTTCACAGGTTGTGATACAGGCTTATGCGTCCATAGTCTGAGATACCCGAGGATGGCGATGCCCTGGTGTACAGCCTGTATGCAGACAAAACACGCCTGTCGTCGTTCGGAGGTCAAAAGGGCTATCCCATCATGGCACGCATCGATAACCTTGCATCCGACATCCGTGGTAGCGACAAGTACGGCAGAGCAGAAGTAGTCGGCTTCTTGCCGATTGTAAGTGTTTGCTGCTCCAGTGCAACCAGAAACTGATATGGCTATGATCAGGTTGAAGATGAAGAAGAAGAGGGCAAGCCTGGCTTCACCACCCACAAACGTGTTGTCTGGCACAAGGTGTTCGAGTTCTTGCTCGCTGATCTGGCGCCGTACGCCAAGACTGGATATAGGGTCAAATGCGGTGATGGTGTTATTCGTACCCTTTACCCTGTCATCCTCATGCTCATCGCCGATTACGAGGAACAGTGCGTCTGGCGTGTTAGCACAAATGTTGACAGCATGACTGACAAACTCGCTGGCACTACAGGACCATGATGGCGCTCACCCGTGGCATGCGTGGGCTCTGTCCCTGTCCTGTCTGTCTCGTGCCTCAGGCTGAGCAGGCGGTCTTGGGCGTCCATCCGCTCTGGCCCCTGCGAGACCAGAAGGTTGCACAGGAGCTCGTGGCACAAAAGGATGATCCCGCAGTCACCGTCACTGCCCTGAACGACTTGCTCAAGCCGCTGGGGCTCCGCCCAGTGGAGGTATGGACTTCCCTCTGCGATTTTCACAGTACTAGTAATCTCACATGTTTGATTACTCAGAACGTCTTCTGGAAAGTCCTTACATGTAATGTGTATAGGGCGCTTTCTTGGGACAGACTGCACGCATATCATGGTGGTTTATTCAGTGACCATCTCTTCGCACAATTCCAGTGGGTGGTGCGTGAGCTGCTAGGACAAGCAGCAGTACAGGAAATTAACGCCCAGTATGCAAATAATTCACCCTGCATTTTCAATACTAATTCTTGCCACCCATCTTAATCAGGCTCAATGCGACTCCACCCTGGCCTGATCTGAATCACTTCAAGGCTGTCGTAGCAGTCAATTTCACAGATGGAACAAAATATGAAGACATATCCAAAGTCGTGAGCCCATGTCTTGGCCTAGTCCACTGTACTGACATGTCTCCGAGTCTAGGTCTTAGTCCAGGCTAGCTATGCGGTTATGCAGCGATATCGCTCTGCCCGTGGACTCTTGCTTCTCCAGTGCATCCGACGCTACATGGTGTTGGATATTCTGGCAGGCCTGGAGGTTCAGACTCAGGATACCCTACAAATGTACGCCACAGAGCTTACCCGGTTTTCAACAGCCATTCAGGTATTCACAGTCCTATTGCCCGCACATTCATTTGCTCCTAGATTGGCTGACCATTCACATTGTAGGCTTACGCGGCCAAGTATGAGGACAAGAACTGGAGCTTTCCCAAGCTTCATGCGCACCAGCACCTCATCGACGACATCGTCTCAAAAGGCGCGAGCCGGAACTTCAACACAAAACCGTTCGAGCACATGCACGGGCCTCTGAAAACCATCTACCAAGGACAAACAAACTTCAAGGACACTGACATCCAGGTGAGTCCTACCAGGCTTGTGCAACATAACTGATTCTCATGTCAAAATACTCTCAGGTCTCTCAGATTGAACACCGCTTATCAGTCTGCAAGACCTTGGACGCCCGCATCGATGCCCTCGATCAACTCATGACATCGCAGGTCTCTTCTCCACCTGACACCTCCGAAATCGAGCCCTTCCGATTCCACCACATTTACTTGGGTGCTCGGCAGCCCCTATGCTCGCTTGCGGAGCTCGAGGCACAACATCCGCCCGAAGTAGACTCTGACTACTCTCGCTTTCGCATTCGGCTACAACAGTATCTGAACTCCCTGCAAATTGCCGCGCCAGGTGTAGTTTATCAGACTCTCAAGCCGGAGGACGAGGTAAGCTTCGTGCCCTGGGTCGACAGCCTCCAATATTTATTCATCGACTATTCACATATGGCAGATCATGGAATCTCGTTTCATTAAGGTCGACTACGAGTCCGTCGTCAGCTGGCGTCTCGAGACAGACAACCTCCGATGCAATCCCAGATTCCAGAACACCCCACGATACGACTTCGTCATTTACCACGCCAACGAGCAAACGATCGGCTTTGCGCAACTCAAGCTGGTCTTCCTGGTCACCTTCCGGGATATCCAGTATCCCATCGCTTTCGTCAAGCCATTCAACATCATCCGCGCCCGGCGGAACGTGGATCGCGAGCTCGGACTGTGTCGGTTGCGTGCCACAAGTGGCCCGGAAAGCTCCATGTTCATTCCAGCCCAATCGATTCTCCGGGGTGCACTGATAATGAAGGACGGGGAAGGTGACGGCACCCGGGCCTCGAACTACGTAGTTATTGACACACTCGACGGGGATATGTTCTTGCGGCTGAGGAGAGCGGTCCCGGAGTGGAATACCTAGCACTACTCCAAGCATTACTACTACCAGTACCTATTCTCACGCTCGGCCTACTCACTGTGCCGATGACTTCGCAATGAACATAAGTACGCCGACGGCGGTGGCTGCAGTCACACCGGAAGAACATACCAAAAGTATTGCGACTCGGACGGGTGACTAAAGAAGCCAGTGGGGCCGCGACGACCGCCTTCCTGCCTTGAATGACATGCGGCGCTCCGGCTGGCGTCCCGAGCACGCGCGTTGAGGAAATCCGAGTTCAGCCAAGGATCTAGGTATAATTGCGCAAGCAAGGCTCGAGTCAGCGCGCATCGCGGTCGGAGGGGACACAGATTCAGCGAGTCTGAGAGAATTCCCGCGATGTGGCTGTGCACGTCGAGGAGTCGGCGACATTCCCCATTCACCTTTCTATCGCGCACAACCACCGTGCACACCTCTCCACCATGAGAGTCTTATCCGTAAGTCGAACTTCTGGCTTGCCATCTGTATTCTACTTATCTCTATGTCTATGGAGGATCTGCAACACTCCCTACCCCTACTACAAGCACGGTCACAGCGGTCTCCGCCTTCCGACTCGGACTCGGACTCGGAACGCTCCGGCCACAAGCAAAACGACCAGACGGTCGAGAACCACGCCGCCGTACTCGCTAAGTATGGCATCAAGGCCCGCGACTTTGCGTATGAACAGTCGCTTCCCCCAGTCAAGATGGTGCCGCGCGTCCAGCCACGAACCCAGCCCCAGGGCAGAGGGCGCCCTCTCAAGCGCACTCGCGACATGTTCAAGGACCGGGAAGAAAGCGAATTAGAAAGCGACACGGAGGATCCTGCGGTACCCCGCTCGTGGTACATCGACTCTAGCTGTATCGGCTCAAACAACCAGTCGCGCTACCGCAAGAGAGTACGGGCACCCACTCCAAGCGCGTGGGATACACCACCTAGCACGGCGGCGTAAGACTTGGCTGGCGCACCACGCCGAACTCGTGTGGAGATGAAGGCAAGTACTCTGCTTACTCTATTTAGGGGTTCAATCGAAAGTTAGTAACCGATACTCTTGTGTTTAGACTCTTATGACGGCTACTTAGCATCACGCTGTTCTCCCTGATACCAGCACTAGTGCCATTAGCCATGTATGTGATCTTCCTGGTAATCCATTATCGTCTTGTGCGTCCTCAGCAACAGTACGGTAATATGCTTGTGCAGTGCTTGCCCAGGCTGCGCCACCGACTACAGTCCGCTCGGCGTCGTCGCTGCAACCCTAGGCGCGAAGCTGGGGGACGACAAGCGTCCAGCGTCCAACGCCCGAGCACTCGCACGTCCACGCCCGCCACAGGGTGACCACCCTCAGCCTGTGTGGGGCGAGGACTCGCGATAGTGCCGCTCGTCGACCCGCTCGCATCGCGATTCGCAAGACGATGCCCCCCACCATCATGCAAGGCGCGATGGCTGTTGCAGCCGGGGCACGACGCCTAGGGACGACTCACGGCAGGCATCGGGGCTCGCTCGAGCGTCCGCGAATGCAGCACGACCGCCCTCGCCATCGCACCAGGCACGCACGATGGCTCTTAAAGCATGGGGCACCGAGTTGAGGATGACCCGCGACTGCCGCTGTACCCCCGCGACTACCGCCACACGCCCGCAACTGCCGCCGCATGCCCGCAACCATAAGACGACCGCGCTCGATCTTCCTTGACAGCCCTCGGCGAGGAGGCATGTTCGCGGTCAGCAAAATCAAGCAAATGGAGTGCGAGGTGTGCGTTTACCTCGGGTGGCAGCTCAACATCAACGCTAACCCGCACAAGGAGTTCCAGCAGAAGGTGCGCCTCCACTTGAAGGGCAACGGGCCCTACCACACCTGCGTCCTCTCCACGCCCGTGCCCTCGCCCGCGTCCTCGACGACGCCGTACACCCAGGCGAACGCCGTGACGTCCCCGCCTGCATTCACGACATGTCCTATCCAAGGCCCGTCGATGTCGCTCCCGGAGCCCATCACGCCCCTCGTCCCTCACCCCCGTCCACGAGGGAAACACGTACGCCCCGAGTCACGCGCCCGCGTCCACGCCCGTGCGCCGCGGCCGGTCGACGATGCTCAAGACGTCGTCTGCGCCAAACACACCCGACACTCCGAGTCGTCAATGTCGACGTTGACATCGCCCTCGAGCTCCGCGCCGCCCTCGATCCCGCTCGGGTACAGCTCCGCGCCGCCCTCAACCCCGCTCGGGGTACGAGGACCACAACGTGCACGTCGTACGGTCGCGCACCATCGGCACCCCGATCACCATGGACTCGTCCTCGTCAAGTCTCGACGTTGGCGTGGCCGCGGCGTACGCGCGCGCGGCGCCGACGACGGTGAAGAAGGCGAAGGGCGATGACATGTTCGCGCGCGCGTCGCCGTGCATCTAGTCGACTACCGCTGCGTCGTGCTGCTACTCAGGCTCGTGCGCGCGACGGTGCGCCTGCGCGTCCTGGCGTCGGCCACAGTGGTCGATTGAGCGCCCCTTCCCCCTCCCCTCTTCATCCTATTCACGCTCATCGCTTCCCTCCCCGCCCTCCTCTTGCCTCGCATCGGACGGTGCACTATACCATTGTACTCCAGCTCCCGTGCATCGATCTATCCCTCCATTATCCTCTTCCTCTGTGGTATTGCCCATTTCCGGGATCGAGGGTTCGCTCGCATGGTCGCTTCGCCTCGCCTCGCTTCGCCACCTCTCTCCGCTTGCTCTTCCTCTTCCTCCGCTTCAGTCTCTGGCTTTCATCCAGCATATCTTTTGCATGGTGCGCATCTCTTGCACGCACCACGTACAGTATCCGCACGCTAACGTTTATTGCTCTTGCCCTCTCTCTCTTCCTCTCTCACAGTACTTATTCGAGGGCGAGTTCCGCCGCATGGAGCCCACTCGGATGGCAGACGGCGGATTCAAGGAGAAGGAAGCACTCGACGAGGCGACTGAAGAAGTCTCAATCACGGCCTTCCTGGAGTAGCAGCACGAGAAGCAGTTGGAGGAGTTCGGAGTTGTGGGCCTCAATACCCGCGCTCTCGACGTGCCCTGCCAGTTTACCGTCGTCGCGACGCCCAGCGTGGGCCTAACCTAGGTACCGGTACCTTACCAGCCCGTCGGCTCCACGACCGCCATAGCCCGCCCCGAGAACTAATACGTCGCCGGCGACTGCGAGTCTACAGGTGCGAATTTGTCTTTACACGAGTGTCGAGAAATGGTGCTATTGATTACGACGATTGTAGTGACAGACTGAGACAACCTCTGTCGCGGCACGGCGCGGCGGCGATTGGGGTCGGGCGAACACTGGGGCAGTTCGAGGCTGCTGCTGCACGTTGTGAACAGCAGGACAATGCGCCAACCCCCTGGAGCGCCACAACTCATGGGACGGCCGACGCTCAGCATATGGCCGAGTGAATGGAAAACCCCACAAGGCTTGCGCGGCCCTTGGCGCTTAGTACCTATAGCCACAAGTAAGCGGAGATCGTCCATTGTCCTGGCCATGGCTACGCATGGCTAATACTTCATCTAGCCCTCGCAGGATCCCCCATTGTTCCATTTTGCATAAGTACCCCGCCGCCGCTGTCTTCTCTCTCCCCAATTCCCGCCTCTGCCCGCCACTCCCAGTTGACTACAGCGGCGCCCACCTCATCCGATTGCACGGCACTCACCCTTTCAGCCTCAAGCCGAAAGGTAAGCACCGCTCCCCCATAGTTGACGAGCTCCTGCGCACTACCCCCGGGGCTTGCATTACGGCCATCCATTGTATGCAATCGCGACGAGTATCCGACCCTGGAAACCGCGTGAATGCTACTATGTGTTGCGTCCGGAATGGCAGCCTTGGTGTGCTGAACATGTCCTCCATCCCCTTTCCACTGCGCTTCGATGCATGGTGCTCATCATGGAGCGTCTCCCCTGTACTAATCACGGCTCTATTTCAGCCCCTTTCATGCTGCAATGGTACCCTCCACTCGCTCCTCCAGCTATTCTCATAAACTTACCATTCGCACTCGGCCAGGCCTCATCGACATGCAGATTGCCGCCGTCCGCCCACTACGGTAGTGCCCCGCTCAAAGTCGGCATGGCTCTCGTCGACTTGATGGAGAAGGCCCGGCTGCTCGCGCACGCCGCGGTGACATCTGCGCTCCCCGACGAAGACGAGCTACCGCTAGACCAGTACGTTCTCTTACCATAGCTCACGAAGAACGTATTGATCTCCTGCTGCAGAAACCCTCCGCCTCTCTTTGAAGGCAGGACCGCGCCTGAGAAGTCTCGGGGGCAGATGACCCGGTTGGACTCCGCGAAATCCCGAGACAAAGCACGCTCCAAACAGCGCCGTCAGGCAGCCCGGGACAGTCACGCAAAGCAGGAACTCGTGCAGGCCTCTCTGGATCGACACATCAAGTTCGCATCTCTCAAACACCGGCGTCGGGCGAACGTGATGACAGTGAGCTTCAATATAACAGGTTTGTTCTCGATCTGTGCGTTCAATACAGATATTCACGAGATTCTCCGTTTACAGAGATGGGTACTTCGTCCAAGAACGTGCACACGGCCAAGAAGAGCACGGTCGCCAGCACGGGCTTTGTCGGCCGCCGCCTTCCTAAGGACCCTGCGGATAGTCGTGCCCTTACCAAGGCGGACGCCCTCGAGCTCGGGTTCCAGTACATTGAATGGGATGGACGGTAAGTGTCATATCTGCGCTATTCGTCGGTCGCTCATACAGGTCTCTCACAACAAACAGGGAGCCAGTCCCTTTACTAGACGACGCTTCCCGCGTCTTCGCTGTCCTTGCCGGAAGTCCCAGGGATACTGAGGGGTGGGCGAAGGTCAACGTCGACGCTCAGAAGGCGTTCGACATAGCAAGGTCGGCCTACAAGCTCGACGCCAAGCAGCTGATCCACCGCCGAGGCTCGTTTCCCGCCATCGCGGCCGGTATCTCCTACGGTGGAGGGCAGAAGGTAATCCATCTCGCTCCTCTTGAGTGATTCGCGACTAAATGTGTCCGACAATATAGCGCGTCAGTAACCTCTCGCACTCCGCGCACAATAAGAAGGTCATTGCGCAATTGCTTGACAACCAAGCCATACGGCGCATCGCGGGTTTCGGCGATGGTGAGTTCCCTATCCCTGTATTAACAATATCATCTAGCTGATGGCGACAATGAGCAGCCGCTTTCAAGCTGTTTGCACCTCGGCTGCACGACTACTACAGCGCCACGATGAAGATGCTTCTGCGCGACAATGTCGCGCTGAAGGCGAATTTTCGGAAGAGCGTTTTCGGCTGCGCGACGTTCAATCTCGGACCCCAGGTCGCCACGCATGTGCATACTGACCATCTCAACCTTCCTGCAGGATGGTGCGCGATCACTGCAATCGGGAGGTTCGATCCCCGAGAAGGAGGACATCTCCTTCTCTGGGACTTGAACCTAATGATTGAATTTCCGCCGGGCGCACTGATACTTATCCCGTCGGCGATCTTGCGACACTCCAACACCGTCGTCCAGGATTTTGAGCACAGGAGCTCGTTCACACAATACTCAGCTGGCGGGCTGTTCAGATGGGTGGAGTGCGGCAGCAAATCCCAGAAGGACTTCGACGCGGAGGGCGGCGTGCACGCTCTCAGTGGCGAGCAGCGGTGGCTGCGGGGCGTTGACATGTGGAGTACCTCGGACGAGCTCCAGAACGCTGCTCAATGAATCTGTGGTACGTCTGGGCCGCTCGGTGTCGGCACCCATGACTAACTGTTACAGAGAAGTTGACGTATGACTATCAGCTGGACTGTCCCAAAGTGTAGGAGCAAGGTGCGTCGATTTCCACGGGGTCTAGCCCGCGCTACACGCTGTGGCTGATCTCTACTCGACCAGCCATGATCACGAACTTTTCTACATTCTCTGTACATACAATTCTCTGTTTGGCTGTCAGCAGTTTCTGTCCGGGTCCCGACTCTCGTCTTGCGGAGTTACTCGTGGATCGTCTCTCTCCCTTCCTCCAGCTCTTCCATGCGCGACATTATGCCGCTTGCATCAGATGACTCCCAGTGTGTCCCACGGAATAGAACTGATGTGTAGATAGCAGCGCCTGCCTGCTCCCAACCGAACGCCTTACGTATGTGGTGCCCTTTCTCTCGTAGTTCTGGGCCGTGCACGAGGTGAGTCTATTCATGCGACGCTTCACGCGTGTGTTCACGGAGTTTTTCCCCAGCTTCGTTATAGGGCGAGCCGTGTCCTCGACCGTCCCCCACACTCCTCTCATCGCCTCCAAGCCCCGCCTCCGCCTCCGCCCCCGACATGCAGCGCTCGCAACCTCTTCCCGCTCATCCCCCGGGTCCCGCCGAACATGTCCCGCCGACCGAAGGTTCGGACGATGACGACGATGATGACGACGACACGCATTTTGCGCAGGGCTGGAGCCAAGGCGACTTCGAGGCCCACGCGGCGGCCTTTCGCATGACGCGGGAGGTACGCCCACTCCGACGACTCCGTCGGCATCATACTGATAGGCCTTTCGTGCAGCAAATGCACCAGATGCAGGTCGAACAGCAGCAATATGAGCAGCAGATACGGGACCTCCAGATGCGAGTACTGATGGGCGAAGGCTCCAGGGCTCGTAAGAAAGGGAAGAAGAAGAAGGCCTCGCCGGACACGCCTCCTCAGGACTCCGCCTCCGAGGGCATCACGTCGTCGGCGTCGGCCGCGGCGGGGCCGCACGATCAGGACCGCCGCAGGAACGCGCTCCAGCCGCTTCAATACGATTTCCGCACCATCGGCCGCAAGTATTCTATCATCTACAAACCGTGGGCTCCAAGCAAGGACTCTAAGGTCTTTGCTCTCATCGCGCGCGCCGAGAGCGTCGATCCTTACGATAAGGCAACTCGCTACCCGGAGACCTTGATCTTGGAGGTTCGCGCCGCCGCCCTTGATCATGCCGAGGCCGCGCAGTTCTCCCGCCTCGTACCGCATGACCTACTCCCTCACATAACCAACGCGTATGTCATAAGCGAGGTGCGTACCCATCCCTCTCTCAGCGCGTGCAGAATCGCTAACGCCCTCGCGTACTAGCTGTCCTCTGCGATCAAAGACCAGAAGAGCAAGATCATGACGAACATGAGGAGGCGGCGAGTGTTACGCCCCGTGCGACCTCTGACACCTGCGGACTCAACTCCGCTTTGGTCCGCTCTTACTCCGCTTTTACTCCGCTTTTGGTCCGCTAAGTCCGCTCTTATCGGACTTAACTCCGCTTACTCCGCACTTATCGGACTTAACTCCGCTTGTCCGACGTTTCGGACTTACTTACTCCGCTTTTCCGCTTCAATTCTGATTAGAACAATAGCCTTATTGTCTTCCCCGACTTCCGACCCTATTCCGCTTTGACCTTCCTTATTAGTCCGCTCTTATTGTTGTGGCATAACAATTAGCTCGTAGTCTATATATACGTAGCTGGTATGTTGTAGCTACTCAGTTCGGATATCTCGTTGACTCGTTTACCCCTTCATCCACACACTCGCTCTACTTCCTTCCCAATACATCTGTTCCGCTTCCTCCGCTCGTCGTCTGGTAGCTCCGACCTTCCTAGTCCAGTAAGTCCGACATTCCGGTGTCGGACCTCCGGACATCGGACCTGTCCACCTCTGAAATCTGAGGACAAGTGGCAAGGGTCTCTGGCGTTGCTAATAGCTTCGCTGAAGTCCTCACTTGTGTGGGCCTCCGTTCGGACCTCCGCTCCGCTACGTCCGACAAGTCCGACCTCCGAAGCCCAGGTCCGCTTTCCCGCGCCTTCGGAGTTCGGAGCTCCGCTTTCCCACGCTTCGGAGCTGTCAACTCCGACCGGTTCCGGACTTAAAGCCCGCACGGCCCTAACAGCGAGCGCAGATCTTCTCTCACATGAAGTCCGAACTCAACCCCCTCCTATTCATCGAGACCGGCGACAACTATCTAGACATCCTCGATCAGGACCCTCAAGTTCGGCATTGGCGCAGCGGCCGGAACCCGAAGGACCCGTGGGTCCGAATTCTCTTCCCTCAAACGCCTGCCAATGCGTTCGATGAGACGAAGTATATTTTCAGGAATGACACGGTATGGAAGGTATGTGATTACATTTCGATCTTCAGCTTCCCACAGAGTGTGCTAACGTGCTTCCCGGCAGTTCATCCGGCTGATGCTGTACGGAGAGGCCGCCCTGGAGAGGGAGAAACCTTGGGGAACATCCGCGGGTATGGTATGGCAGATCAGGGCCGTGACGTTCGGCATGATTGCTTTCGCCGGCGTAGGAGTGCGTTCTTCTGATCACGCGCCGGAAGCGTTTCTAACCAACTCATTTCTTTGACAGGTACGCTACCTCCTCTCGGCCGACACGAGTTTCGAGGAGAAGGGCGCGATTTCTAAGATCGACTACCTGTCAGCCTACGAGGAGTACCTCAGGACCCTGATATTCCACCGCAACACCCCTCGTATAGCTTTCCTCATCGAGTCGATCGAGAAGGAGGTCTTCCGTGGTCTCCCACACCGAGATCTTGCAGGGGACGAGGCGGGAGGCAGCGCGTATCAGACAGGTCGCGATTTTGCGGATCTCGAAGGAGAAGTCACGGTGGAGCTTGACGAGGCCCCTACCTTCTCCGATGACGATGTCCAAGCTCCCCAGAGCAGCGCGAGCAACCCCTCACGCGTTTCCCAAGGAGGAGCACCGCTCGCCCCTCCTCCTGTCACGTCCAGCGGCCCTGAGTTCTCAATCCCTCCCACGTCTTCCCAGGTCTCGTACGCCCACTCTGCAGCACCGTCAACGTCAACGTCAACCTTGTCCTCCAGGAGCTCCCGTGTCCGCCCTATTCCTGTCTCTTCCATCTCCAGTCAGTCTATCCCCGTCGCGCCCCGTGATTCCACGTCCGAGGAGGAGTTCGAGTTCATCCCCTCCGCGCCTTCGCCCTCGGCCCCGTACTCCTCGCAGCACTCGCACGCGCCGCCACCGCCCTCGCAGCACCCGCACGCGCCGCTCCCGCCCTCGCAGCAGCAGCACCCGCCGCCGTCGCTGCACACCTCGCAGCAACTGCACGCGCCGCCCCCGCCGCCCTCGCAGCAGCAGCAGCACCCGCACGCGCCGCCGCCTTCGGCGCCGCACCCCTCGCACCAACAGCGCGCGCTGCCGCCGCCCTCGCAGCACCCGCACGCGCCGCCGCCCTCGGCGCCGTACACCTCGCAGCCGCTGTACGCGCCGCCGCCCTCCGCTCTGTACGCCTCGCAGCACCCCCACGCGCTGTCCCCGCCCTCGCAGCAGCAGAACCCCCACGCGCCGCGCACCTCACAGCATCTGCACCCGCCGCCGCCGCCCTCGGCGCCCTACAACTCGCAGCACCCGTACGCGGCGCCGCCCTCCGCGCCGTACGTCCCGCAGGAGCCGTACGCGCCGCCACCGCCTTCGCAGCAGCAGCAGCAGCAACACGCGCCGCAAGGGGCGGATGCGCCGCCGCCCTCTGCGCCGCACACCTCGCAGCACCCGTGCGCACCGCCGTCCTCGCAGCCGCAGGACGTCGCGGTTCCCCCACCCGCGTAGAAACGCGTGCCGCCCCGCCCTCGCCCCGTCGCGCGCCCCGCACAGAACTTGGGCGAGTCGTCGCTCCCATCCCAGGTGCTGCAGTCGCAGCCGCCCCCGATCGCCCCGCTGCCCACAGCCGAGCATCACCCAGTCAGCTCTGAATCGCTGACTGAGGCATTGGCCAACGTAGAGCTCGACGGGAACCCTGCAATCTCGGTAAACCTCTTGCCAGTACCAGTGGACTCTGGGCCCCTCGAGGAGGCTGTTCGCCCGGTCCCGCGGAAGGCTCCCGCCAAACGCGGCGGCCAAAAGAAAACCGGAAACACGAGCGGAGCCCCGGAGGACCTTGCGCAGCCGTCGACTCCCCCGAGCGAGGCAGGCATCCAAGAGTCATCGGCGAGGCGTTCAACCAGGGTGACTAGGTCGCGGGCGAAGTAGTATCAGTCCTGTTTCTTGCAAGCGGAGTATGTACCTGTACAATGTATCCTTCCCACAATATATGCACACAGTTCACGCGTCTCCTACACCGTCAGCGACGAGCAATGGAGAGGGTGCAGTCCTCCGCCGATGAGAGGTGCAATGGGATTCCTACTCGATAATACTCTAAGTAAGGGGTAATCAGGTCTCGATGTATTAGGTCTGCAAACAAAGGAAGTAAAGGACCATTGGCGTAGTGGTTTTGATCGCGTGGCTCGGCGCTTATTAACTCAGAAGGTCCTGGGTTCGAGTCCCCACAGGTGCGCGTTGACATTTACCTTCAGTCTAACCCTCTTCAGTTTACTAACATTTGTTCAAACAGTAGAAGCCGTGCAAGAAAAGACGGATAACATCGAGTCACTAACTGGTAAGTCTGCCTTTGAAAGTCGTATAGTAAGTAGTTCTATAGAACCTCAACCGTGAACTAAGCCCCTCCAGCTCATGGCGTACTCGGGGCTCTCGGGGTACGCTTCGCACCATCGGGACTGCCCCGAGGCAATTTTTGCCCTCCCGGTCTTTCGGTCAGGCACCCGAGGTGCCCGGGAGGTACCCGATGGCCTTGGGAGGACGCTTAGATATCACGATGGATCAGTGATATCTGGAGGTTCGGTTTGCCTACGCGATGCCCTCGGGATGTTGGTGCAGTGCATCGGGATGACGGCCTCGATCTCTCGATGACCTCACAGGTCCCTCGCGAACAATTGTATCCCCTCGAGTGGGATCCCGAGGCCGGCCCGCCCTCCGCGCCCTCGGGAGCCCTCCCGAGTCATCGGATGGCGCCTAAGGAATGTCCGACACTCTCACCCCGTCATTGCCCCACGATGACACCGCGTAGGTGTCTAATAACAAATCTTCGAGTGCAACCGTCATGCACTCGTCGTATACCACGACGGTATGACTGCAAATATTTGCAGTCCCTGTAGGAGACGGTATTATCGTCTCCTCGGGCATAACACAACCGATCTGCGTCAAAAATTGATCGGTTCGTCCGCCATAGTTGCGGTACTAATGTATATAGCCGCACCTCACGGTGCGCGCATCCATAAAACCCTAAAACAAACACACTACCATACCATGGTAGTGTAGTGGAATGACTGCTACCATTTGCAGTCGTGTATATATCCCACTGCACTACTGTGACCACACCGTGAGCCTACTTGGCTCACTGACTCATTGTATATGTGAGTTGCGCACGCACTATGCGCAACTCTTTGTATCATATAGTGCTATGACTGCGAATATCAGCAGTAGTGTTGCAGGGTCCGGTCCTGTCCGGTCTTTTGCCCCCTCGGAAGGAGGACCAGGACTGGGACCAGGACAGGACTGGTCTAATTATGTAGGACTGGACCAGGACCGCGGTCCTTGAAAGACCGCAAAGGACCGCGGTCCTGTCCCCGGTCCAGACCGGTCCTGGACCGTTTTCCGGTCCGGACTGGTCCTGACGGTCCAGGACCAGTCCTTTCATTCAAATTATCATCAAGTCCAAGCCAGATGTTCATCCAAGCACAGTCTGTATTATGAGATGCTATATCTACTCAGAATCTACATCTGTATCCTCAGCCATGGCCATCTCCTCTGCATACATGAACTCAAAGTCCTGCATGAAGACATCCACCGTCAGCTTGTCGTTGAGCCTAGCCCAGTCCTCAATAGTAGGCTTCCAGGCGAAGTTGAGGCACTGTGTCTGCTCGAAGAGCTCGGGGTCCAAGCGAGAGCGACGGTCAGTCAAAACCTCCTTCCCCTGGGAGAAGAGAGCCTCAGCGCCCACAGAGGCAGCAGCAATGGGCAGTATATCCAATGCCATGCGTGCCAGGGTCGGGTAGACGCTGGCATGTGTCTGCAAAGGTGGTAAGTAATGGCTTCATGCAGGCGCACAGATGTCACGCACCGACCACCACTTGACAGTGTCTGTATCCTTTGTCACATTGGCGGAGGGGTCGGAGAGGTACTGGTCCAGCTCAACCTTCCATCCCTTGGTAGCAGCGGCACGGACGCGTTGTGCACGGGCACGGTCGTACTCATCTTCACCATACTGACCATCCACAACATCAGGTGCAGCAGGTACAGCCGTCCCCTTCCCGACCATGCGCTTGGGCCAGTACTCCTGCATCTGTCAAGGACAAGTGAGTTAGGAGCGCGCAGGGAGGTCACCACACTTACAGCCTTCTCGACGATCTCATTGGCATACGCTTGCCAGTTGCGGGCATCAGCGTTGCCGGCCGCGACATCCTCCTCGTACTCTTCTTCCCCGCCCCACATTTGCTCGATGTAAGCAAGCTTGTAATATGGATGAAGGACTGAGACCGGTGAGCCAATGAACACGAGAGAAAACGGACAGCGCATACGTACGTAAGGCCAGGACGTACACCCGCGTGTTGTCGAATTTCTTGTAGTACTTGGTGAGCTTCGCGAGTCCACGGTTGAGCGCGCTGTGGAAGATCGCGTATTCTTCGTCGGCGGCCTTCTTCTCCCAACGTGACGACAGCGCCTCGATGGCCGGTATTACCTGGTGCAACGTCGGGACGCGTGTCGAGGAACAGATCTGGTGAAACCGGTTTGCATCCTAATGGAGAGGTTAGTACAGCTCGAGCACCGCGACGCCAACGACAAGCGCACCATTAGGATCTCGCCGCATAGACGCACGCGGTCCCAGTCGTCAGGCGACAGCTGGAAGGCGGTCCAAGGGATCTTCTTCGTGATCTTGCCGCGAACGCGAATGGTGGTAATCGGACCGAACTTCATGTCCGCGGTTGCCACGAACGCGTCAATCGCCTGATGAGATCATAGTATCAGTTATGCACCCAGCGCGCGGCGATTCGCAGTCCTCACCTCGCGCAGCTCGTATGCGCGATTGCACATGCCCGATGCGCTGCCCCAGCGGATGTTGCTGTGCAAAGGGATGACGCGCGGTTCGTCAATCCCGCTCTCGCGCTGGTAGCGTTGGAACACTTCTTTGCGCGGCCCGGATGCTTGGATCTACTAGGGGCGTCAGCAATGGCATGCGCAACAAGTTCTGGGCATACCTTGATTGCGAGAGTGCGCAGGACGGCGATCGAGTCAAGGCCGCCCGACGCGATGCGATTCTCCGGGAGCTGGGGGTCGTATTCCCATATCGCCTGTTTGGACTCCACGACGGCGATCTGAGTGACCTCCTTCATGAAGTCCTCGACCCCCAACTGTATGACGTGACCAAAACAGCTGTAATTAGAGTATGTTAGTACACCAAGGCGTGCTCGTCGGGCCCCGAGCGCGTGCACGCGTGTGCGGACGTGCGTGTGTGGGCATGCGGCGTGCGTGCGTGCCTGCCGTCCGCGGCCGTGTTCGCACTGGTGCTCGTGGTCGTTCTCGCGGCCGCGTTCGCACTCGTGGTCATGGTCGTGGCCGTGATTGTACTGCGTGCGCGGTCGTGTTCGCGCTTGTGCTCCTGCTCGTGCTCGTGTCCGCGGCCGCGTTCGTGGCCACGCCCGCGTTCGTGGTTGCGGCCGCGTTCGTGGTCGCACCGGCGTCCGTGGTCGCGCCGGCGTCCGTGGTTGCACGCCGTGCGCGGTCGTCGTCGCATTCTTCGTCGAGTTCGTGCTCGTGTCCGCGTCCGCTTTCGAAGTCGCGCCCGAGTTCCGAGTCGCACTCGCACCCGCGTTCGCACTCGCACCCGCGTTCGCACGCGTGCCGGTGTCCGTGGTCGTGCCGGCGTCCGTGGTCGCGCCGGCGTCCATGGTTGCACGCCGTGCGCGTTCGCCGTCGCGTTCGTCGTCGTGTCCGCGTCCGCATTCGAAGTCGCGTTCGGGTTCGAAGTCGCGCCCGCGTTCGTAATTGCGCCCGTGCTCGTTGGCGCGATCGAGGCGCGATCGAGGTCGCGTCCGTGTACGTGGCCGTGCACGCGTTGGCGCGTTCTTGTGTGCCACCTGCGTCCGCGTCCGCGTGCATGATGTGTGCGCGCGTGCGGAGGGTGAGTGCGTGTGCGGAGGGTGTGTGCGAGTGCGTGGTCTTGTGCATGTACCTCATCCGCCGGCCGATCGCTGTTGCGTGTGCACAAAGCTGGTCGGGGCCGTTCACGACTAGGACGGCCCGGTAATAGATGTAAGTTGCATGTGCGTGCGCGTCAGAGAGGCGGACGTACTGATATGGGCAGGCCGCGTCATCAGGGCCCCCGCGGCGGCTGTGCGTACACTTGCGGCTCCCCGAGTGATGCCGTGGACGGGCACGCGGGTGTCGTCGACGCGTTGCTGTGAGAGGCGGGGCGCCGGATCCTATGTGGGCACCGGCCGGCTTGTAGTCGAGGTGTTCTTCGGTTGCGCGCACCCGCGTTGCCTCCGGTCGCCGGTTGCCGCACACGTGTAGCCCGCACCTCACAGCATGCACATGCCCGGGGTGGTTGAGAAGGAAGGGAGAGGCTCACCTAAGTTGCCGCTCCTCCGGTACCCACCGCTCTGCCACCCCTCGCTTCTTCAGGCGTGCGGCGATTTGGGCCGCGGCGGTGGTATTATTCGAGGCGTTGTCGTTAGTGATGTGCCCAAGCTGTCCGGGGCGCCGCATGGATCAGTGAAAACTCGCCAGCACACATGCCAGTGTACGTACCTTCGAGTGCTCCTGCGACGTCACCCCGCACCGGTCGAGGCACCGGATGAAGTGCCGCCCGAGATTGGCTCCTCCGTGGTCGCCATGGATCTTGTGGAGTGCCGCAACTTCGACGTGAAACCGCCAGGGCGCGGGCGCATCTTCGCCCTCGGTTGAGCCGACCTCGATCCATTGGACCAGGAGGCCGAAATAGCCGTCCGAGGTGTGGGGCGCCGTCCAAAGGTCCCAGAGCGAGGAGACGTCTCCCGGCGCAGCCTTGATAGCGGCCTGTAAGTCGGTCATGAAGTCCACGAAGTGGTTCTTGATGTTCGTCCGTATGATCGACCGCGTTGGGAGCTCGCTTTTGCTAGTTTTGGGGCGCATTGCCACCAGACAGTTGGTGAAGGTGGGGGTGTCGGCGAGGAGGAGAGCCTGCAGCGGCAGCGAGTAGAATTAGAGTTAGAGTTTGAACATAAACACAATGCTCGCGTGAGAATACACGCACCTGGTCACCGCACACGATGTGCTTCGTGACGGCGTCCAAAATTACCTCCTGCGAGAACGACGTCGGGGCCTGAACCTTACGGACAACCCCGTCGAGCGTCGTCTGCCCTCTCCCCTTGCCCTCCTTCTCCTCCTTGCCCTTAGCCTCTGCGGCCGCCGCTCGCTTTCGCTTCTCTCGTACATCTAGTGGGACGGCGGCCTCTTGCTCTTCGATTCCCTCGTCTTTGCACCTTCGCGCATACTCCTCGTAGTGTGCGGAGGCGATGTGTCGCCTCAAGGTCGAGTTACCGCCCTTGTACCACCCGGCGCGGCCCCCCTTCTCCTGCTTCAACTTCTTGTTCTCCCTACCGCATGAACGTGAGTACATCTTCTATCCAGCTCCCTGACAGTCATGTTAAGCCTACTCACCGGCAGATCTCGCACCAGCGGCCCCTTTCCGTGACGGATTTCCCCTTCGAGCCCGTGAACCGCACGTCCTGGAGCTTGGAGAACATGAGCCGAAGGTCGCGAGCCATCTCGCTCTTCAAGCGCGAACGTTGTGGGAGCGCGAGCTCGTCCCCCGTGCCGTCTGAGACCTACAAGGCGAGTTCACCCAGACGTCAGCAACGGGTGGCGACGCTTTGTGTACTAATGCGTACTCACCTCGATAGGTTCTTCCTCGCCGCCGTTAGGCTGCCGCTTTTTCTTCTTCTTCGGGGCCTTACGCCTTTTTTTGGTCACGGTCTCGTCATCCGCCTCCTCCGTCTCGGTGCTGCCCTCTATTTTCTCGTCCTCGTCGTCGTCTTCTTCCTTCTCGTCCTCGTCCTCTACCGGGGACTCGTCTTCATCGCTATCACTCTGCGCTTTCTTCTTTTTCGCCGCGCTGCTGCCCTTCTTCCCGTTCTTCGCCGTCTTACTTCCCTTGCCTCGATCCCCTTTTTGGCCTTCACCTTCGCTTGCACTGCGCTCGTCTTGCTTTCGCTTTGTACCGGCTCGGCTACTGCTACCCGTTTTGGACTGCGCCATTGTGTCACGATGTCGAGAAGCGAGGATGTTGATGGAAGGACGATACCGTCTGGTCGGATAGTTTTGTATTAGATCAGTGTTGGTTAGCCATGTGCGCGATTGAAGCTGTGCACGCTCGCCGCGGGCTGACTATCTCTCGTGATAAGATAACTGTTCTGCATATAGCAAGTGCTACTACAGGCTTAAAAGACCGGTCATTAAGTGGTCCTGGACCGGTTCCGTGCGGTCCTGTCCTGCGGTCCTTGACCAGTCCCCAGCGGTCCTGCTCAGTCCTTCAAAATTCCGTGAGGCTGAAGGACCGGGACTGAACCAGGACCAGGACCGCTGTGGGATCAGTCCTGGTCCAGTCTTTACTGGTCCAGTTACGGTCCTGTACCGGTCCCGGACTGGTCCTGGGACAGGACCCTGCAACACTAATCAGCAGTCGTTCCTTTCACTATATTATTCTATTGTAGACCCGTACAACAGGTCTAGAGGGGGAGAGTGTAACGACCCTCCGTGGTCGTTAGGGGTTCTTGTAGGACATAGCGCTAGTTGCGCTATGTCGCGATCAGTACCTAGCGCTAGTTGCGCTAGGATAAGATACCGCGTAGATATCATGTAGTAGATAGACGCGTACGACGCGCGGGTATTCGGAGCCCGCGCATCTGGTGAGGGCAGCCTTTTACAACTGCCCCACCATCTCCCGAGTACGCCGAGCCCTAATAGAGCCCGGACCAGAGTACTAGGAGACTGCGGGCATCAGAAGTGCCCGACACCCGTGAGTTTTACACTGACAGAGAGCTGAAGGAATGAAGGTTAGTCGTACGCAGACGGACCGGGGATATGTCGATCGAGTCAGACACCCACAATCCGACGTGGTCGGTTGCTCTCGAAGGGGATTGGAGAAGCCGCCCTAGGAATCGGTGTGTGTGGGTGAGTTGAATTCGGTTGTACTTCGCCACAGCGCCCGGGTGGAATTGTTGCCAGAATGCGCGGCGGTGTTGCCTCCACCACTGCCCGTAGCGCAGGATGGCAAAGTTGAATAGCTGCCCAGATCTGAGCCGCGGTCAGCGTCACGGTAATCGGTAGAGAATGCACAAGATACGCACAGGTCGAATACGGGGCTCGGCGCCCTATCGGCTGAGTTCCTCGACCGCTTCTCGAGGTACTCGATTACAACGCTGGCAGACCCGAGCACAACCACGGATTGTCCAAGTACATTAAGGTGTACGATCTCGCCTAGAGTAGAGTTCTTAGTTTCGATGCTCTGTCAGAGAAGTGATACAGTTCTGCCACTCACCGTGCTTCCGGCTCATCTCGCGGAAGCCGGTCCAAGCCTTGTCCTTGGGAAAGTCAAACAGATTGCCGATGATGGGGAGAGGTATTGGACCAGGAGGCAGCAGAAGGCCTCGAGAGCGTGTTCTCCATCCTAGGGCTGATCCTGCGAGGAAGACAAGTGCGATACAGAGAGCAAAGGAAGCTGCGAGTGACGGGACGCTGGAGCTAGGCTCTAGGAGAGCCATGGCGTGCCAGTAGTCCTCAACGACAGAGAGGCTGCAAGAGAACTAACGGACGATATCGAGCTTACCCACCCATTTTCAGGGTTTCTCTTAAACGAGCTTCATGAGAAACGCCATGGCATTCCCGGCAATCACCCGTTATATCCCGTAAGCCGAGAGGTACCGGTTGTCGGCACTTGTAGATACGTAGTGCGCTTTACGTTCTGCGCCCAACCCTCGAACGTGAACCTTGCCCTCCAGGAGTTCCATATGACGAAGCGTGTGAGATCAGCTCGCCCTGGTGATCAAGGGCCCGGTGTGCTTCAAGGTGTACAAATTCAAGGACGTAGAAGATGTAACGGCATGTTCGAGGCGAGCCACGATACAGACTCATGCCGCTCACTGGCACATCTGCTCTGCGTGCTACCCGTCTGTGAATCCAAAAACGTAAGGTCATATGCCAGCGACTTCCTTTTAGATTGTACGCACGTTTGAATCGCTCTGGCTGTCCCCTGTGCTTCTTGCTGATGAGTAGCGACAATGAGCCATCTTGGTAAAGGCACAGTACGGATGGGGGGCCGCGAAGCTTGTGTCGGGACGGGGAGCTAGAATTGTGTAGGGTTTTCAACTGATGTCCGAGTGCCCCTATGGAAGACTTAGTTGTCCAAGGAGAGCTAGTGTGATGCCAGCAGCAAATGGCATAGCGTTGAGTAGAGTTCCCGGTTCCGTCTCTAAGCGCCCGTGAAAACGATCAAGATCTGCATCGGGCATCACCCGTGAGATGGCAGGCTGGGTGCGCAGGACAAGGTGATATATGTACAGGCCCGATGGGCTACGAGTATACAGCATGCGACCGGAAATGCAACGAGGACACGAACACGACAGATCTGAGCAATGCATCCTGCCCACTGGTAGGGATCACCAAGGGTACCGTAACCCGCCACGGGTCACGGGTACGGGTCACCCGGGTACAGGTACGGGTAGGTGTAGAGGCACCCGCCGTGCAGAGCACCCGTACCCGCAGCGGACCCGTGACCCGTGCGCCTACCCGTGCCACTTGCCTTCTATATCTGTAGCTCTACTGAACGCTGGGCGCTCGTCAGCGATAAGCACAGCTTGCCGGGTATAAAAGGCAATTTTTGCGCCTCAGAACTGTATAGTTATTAGTCATGCAGAGGCCTGGGGGCCTGCGCAGTGGGATGTGTACACTGTAGCTACCACGCGCCACGCGAAAATCCACCCAAGTCTCCATTGTCACCCTCGCGATGCCAAAACGGCAAGCTTCCACCTCCCGCAAAGCGAGTGCAGCCAAGAAGGCCCGCTCATCGACGAACGGCAAGTCCTGCGCTTCCGACAATGTCATTGACGTCGACAACGACAACACAACATCTTCGCGTTCGCGCGTGCGCTCCCAGGCCCCAGTCATTGATGTCGATGCGAGCGCGGACGGCGATGCCGGTAGCGCAGACGAGGCCGCAGACGCGAGCGTCCCTGGCAAGAGCTCCGAGTCGGAAGAGGAAAGCTCTGAGGCGGAACTCGGTTAGTGCTACCCGCTGCAGCCCAAACACTAAACTGACCATGCCGCGGTCACAGAGCGGCTTCGCGCGGACTGGACATCGGCGGTGTACGCTTTCTACAAGCCTACACCGCAGATCGTCTATGAGGAGGGCCGCCGAGCGCATGTCTTCAAGTGCGCTGCCAAAGGCTGTCAGTTTGAATGTCGGCGGTTCCTCGACAAGCGCGACGCGAGTTCAACTAGCAACATGTGCCGCCACGTCAAGAAGTGTTGGGGCGAAGAGCCGCTGAAGCTCGCCGACGCCGCCGCGAATATACATGAGGCTCGGGAGAAGATTGTCGGGGGGTTGCAGCGCGACGGGAAGATCACCGCCACCTTTGAGCGGAAGAAAGGGCAGGTGACGTATTCGCATCGCGAGCACACGCGCACAGAAATGAGGTATGGCATCCGCTCAATGTACACGATGTTCGTCTCACGCTGTCTGCACTAGAGTGGAGATAGTCAAATGGGTTACCGAGAGCCTGCGCCCGCACGTTATCGTCAGCGATCCGGGGTTCCATTGCCTCATGAGGACCGGGCGGCCGGCCTACTGGATACCATCTCCATCGACCGTTGCGCGTGACGTCAAGATCGTGTTCAAGCGGACGCGCGAGAAGCTTGCGAGGCTTCTCCAGGAGTACGAAGGCGACCTGAGCTTTGCCACAGACGCGTGGACATCACCCAATCACCGCGCGTTTGTGGCAATAACAGTGCACTTCCTGTACAAAGAGAAGCCGATCAGCATGCTCCTCGATCTCGTTGAGGTGGCTGAGGTGCGTCTGCGTCCTTACGTACATGTTCCTAATACTCAGTGCGCGCGGTCGTGTTGCAGTCGCACTCCGGTCAGAACCTCGCGGACGCATTCTTGGAGGTCCTGCGTGATTTCGGCATTGCGGATAAGGTGTGTCGTGTTGTCGAGAAGGGCGTGCGCGTGATGTTGACGATAGGGCGGCAGATGCTCGGGCTGGCATGCGACAATGCTTCCCCGAACGACGTCATGGTCGACGTCCTTGGGGAGCACCTTGATGCGTTTGAGGGGAGCCTCGGACGTGTGCGCTGCTTCGCGCATGTGCTCAATTTAGTCGTGAAGACGCTACTGAGGCAGTTTGACGTACCCAAGGCGAAAGCGGGTCGAGATCCCGACCTAGAAGAGAGCGCGGAGGAGGCCGAGCTCAACGAGCTCTCGCGCGAGCTCGACGCGGCCCTGGCTGGTTCGGATGACGACACCGAGCTTGATGAGCTTGACTTGGAGCTCCCGAAAGCGGCGGAGGGCGAGGAGGATCCTGACGGCTGGGTAGATGAGATGGCCGCGATGACCGACGAGGAGCGGGAGGTGTTCGAGCGGCAAATCCGACCTGTACGGATGGTGCTGACCAAGGTGAGTGTGTGCGCGAATACACCCGCTATGGAGACCACTGAGAACGTTGCGCGTACCTTTTAGCTGCGTCAGTTTGCGTGGAAAGTCGTGAACTCGAGCACGCTTCTTCTCCCTGCGTACAAGAAGCTCCTGGCGGACCTGAAGCTTGCTGAGCGGCTGATCCCGTGCGACGTACGAACACGTTGGAATTCCACTTACGAGATGCTCGTGGTTGCGCTGGAGTACCGCAAGGCAGTCGATGCGATGTGTGCAGATAGAGATCTTGGCCTGCGCAAGTTCGAGCTGTGCGCGCGCGAGTGGACTATTGTCAGCCAGCTCGCCGACGTCCTCAAGGTTTGAACCTTAACTCTATTCCTTGTCCTACCATGCGTGCTGACGAACCTTAAACCTTCGTCTGCCTCCCTCTCCGCCCTGCTGCCTCTCTGCTGCTCGGCATTCATCCTCCTCCTGCAACTAGGTTTTCAAAGATGCCACTCAGTTCTTCAGCCGTGGAACACCCAATCTGGCGACCGTTATTCCGGCCATGGACCTCATAGACCAGCAGCTCGCAACCAAGCATCAGCAGACGGCAAAATACGATCCCGCCATCCGGACTGCGCTAGGCCTCTCAAAACGAACGCTCAACAAGTACTACGAACTTACTGATGCGTCTGAGGCGTACCGCATCGCGATGAGTGAGTGCCAACGCCCTTTGTAGCTTGTTTTGACCCGCTAACTTGCCTTACGCTCCCAGTTCTCCACCCCAGCTACAAGAGGGCGTATTTCGAGAAAGCCGGCTGGGAGCCAGAATGGATCGACGTCGCCGAGGGCCTTGTGCGAGAGCAGTTTGAGAGCAAGTACGCTGACCGTGCTCCTGCTCCAGAAGATGACCAGGTCTGCAACGAAACGCCAGCCTCGGCGTCCAAGGTGCGTACTTACCCCATGCTAGCTTGCTAGCAGCTTCTCATGCCACTATCTAGGAGTCCACCGCCACGTCCACGCGCAGTGTTAGGGCCGTGCGGGCTTTAAGTCCGGAACCGGTCGGAGTTGACAGCTCCGAAGCGTGGGAAAGCGGAGCTCCGAACTCCGAAGGCGTGGGAAAGCGGACCTGGGCTTCGGAGGTCGGACTTGTCGGACGTAATGGAGCGGAGGTCCGAACGGAGGCCCACACAAGGGAGGACTTCAGCGAAGCTATTAGCAACGCCAGAGACCCTTGCCACTTGTCCTCAGATTTCGGAGGTGGACAGGTCCGATGTCCGGAGGTCCGACGCCGGAATGTCGGACTTACCAGACTAGGAAGGTCGGAGCTACCGGACGATGAGCGGAGGAAGCGGAAGAAGTAGATTTAGAGGGAAGTAGAAGGAGTGTACAGATGTAGGGGTAAACGAGTCAACGAGGTGGGTAACGAGTAACGAGATATCCGAACTGAGTAGCTACAACATACCAGCTACGTATATATAGACTACGAGCTAATTGTTATGCCACAACAATAAGAGCGGACTAATAAGGAAGGTAGAAAGCGGAATAAGGTCGGAAATCGGGGAAGACAATAAGACTATTGTTCTAATCGGAATTGAAGCGGAAAAGCGGAGTAAGTAAGTCCGAAACGTCGGACAAGCGGAGTTAAGTCCAATAAGTGCGGAGTAAGCGGAGTTAAGTCCGATAAGAGCGGACTTAGCGGACCAAAAGCGGAGTAAAAGCGGAGTAAGAGCGGACCAAAGCGGAGTTGAGTCCGCAGGTGTCGGAGGTCGCACGGGGCGTAACAGTGCCCTCCCACTAGGCCCGAACCCCTGAGGGCCTTGAGAGCGACTAGAGGTCGGGGTGGGAGTCCGAAGGCGGAGGTGAAGGCGTTGAAAGGAAATAGAAGGAAGGGTAAGTAAAAGGGTAAGAAAACGGAAAAAAGCGGAGTAGTGAAGTCCAAGGGTCAAAAACGCGGAGTTGCAGGGCCGAAAAATGCGGAGATCGGATGTAAAGGTCCGGAGTGCGGACCAGGAGGGTGCAGGGTCGGAGTTGGGGGTGTAGGAAGGGAGTACGGAGGTGGGCGGCTGGAGTAGGGAGCAACGACTGGCCAAAACGCGAAAAAGCGGAGTTGTCAGAGTTGCGCGACTGCCGGAGTCGCCGAGGTCCGAAAAATTGCGGAGTTGCATCGGAGGTCGGAGCAGGGCGGAGGCGCACAGCTGCTCTCCCCCTCCTAGGCCAGTCGGAGCGGACAGAACTCTTAGTTCACCCCGGAGTTGAACCGGAGTAAACCGCGAGTGGAGGCAGCCAGAAATGCGCCAATAGCGGAGGAAATGGGGGGATTGCGGAGGGTCAGAGGTCCGGGGCTCATCCAGGGGTGCAGTACCCATGGAGAGGAGGTCCGGAGGTCCGAAAACCGGAGTTGTCGGAGGTCGGAAAGGCGCCAAAGCGGAGTACGGGGCCACCGGGTATGCGGGTCTGGGTGAAGTTGCAGCGCTCGCTCGGCCAATCAGCAGATTGTAAGGTGAGGAGGCTTGCGGTACCCTAGGCGTGGCATAGACGGGGGTCAAGCGGAGGTGACGGGCCACTGTCGGAGTATTCTCATCCAAAGGAGAGAATCGGAGGTGGCCTCAGAAACAGCGAAAACGCGGAGTTGTCGGAGTTGACAGTAGCGTATCGGAGTTGTAGGCCGGAGTTGAGATCCGAAAAATATGAAAATGAGCGTGGGGGTGCGGGGGTGGCTGACGGAGGTGTGTGCGGAGTTTCGGAGAAACCGGCGGAGATCGGGGGTCGGAAATGTGGTCGGAGTGCGGAGACGTCGGAGATGAGGGAAAAAATGAAGTCCGTGCGGGAATGAGGATCCTGCCATTACAGAGGGGTCGGAGCACGGGAACTCCGCCAGGGCAGGGTAGCGGAGGTCGGACTAGACCTCCACGTCCGATTCCAGGTCCTCCGGGGCTTCAGGGAGCGGACTAGAGGGCTCCTCGTGAGCCTTCTCGACCGCCGTGTCCAAAACCGCAAACTCCGGAGTTGCAGGCCGGGATTTCGGAGTTTCGGCCTCCTCGAGCTCCGAAGTCCGCCAGAGCGGACTTGACGTGTCGGAGTTCGGAGTACGGGCGTCGGAGCGGTCGGACATGGTGTCCAGGAGGTCCTCGGAGTTGTCCTCAGTGTCGGAGTTGCCGTCGGAGGTGGTCGGAGTTGGCGAAGCGGACGTGCGGAGTTGCTCGGACTTGCGCTCCCAGTGGCGCTTGTCGAGCGACTGTGCAAGGGTGCGGAGGGTGTAGAGGGAGTCGGGCTTGCCGATGCGGGAGATGTGGTCCTTGAGGCGGTCCGGGAGGCCACGATAGAACTGGTAGCGGAGGGCGGAGGTGCCCCACCGGGCCTGAGTGGCCAGCCGGTTGAACTCCGTGATGTATGTCCCGATCTGGTCCAAGTCGGACATCTGGAGTGCCTCTAGGTCACGCTCAGCGTCACCCGTCACGTCATGAGGTCCGAAGTTGGTCCGAAGCTCCTCCAGGAAGACTCCGAAGTCCGAAAGGAAGAGGGGTGGCTCCTCGGAGTAACCCTCGAGGAGATAGGGCTCGAACCACAGCAAAGCGGTCCCCTTGAGGTACGAGAGCGCGTACGTGACCTTCTTCTCGTCGGAGTTGAAGTTCTCCGGGCGTGCCCTGAAGACCAACTCCAGCTGCGTGAGAAAAAGTCGGAGTTCGTCGGAGTTGGAACCGTCAAACTGGTCAGGCTCGCGGACATTGTTGCGCTCAGAGGAAGGGGCGGAAGTGCGGGATAGGACCTGGGAGAGGAGCGCGAGAGCTCCGGCAAGGTCCTGGGCTTGGTCCGAAGGGGCGGAGGGAGCGTGGGAAAACTGCGGAGGTGCGGAGGAACGGAGTTGCGGAGCGGAGTTGATCGGAGGTGCGGACCAAAACGTCGGAGGTGCGGAGTTGCCAAAGAAGGGGTTGGAGGTGCCAAAAAGGATGCTGGAGTTGCGGGGAGGTGATGGGACTTGTCTGAAGGGGTTGGGGGAACGTGTCGGAGAAGGATGGGTGGGTGCGGAGGTGTTGCGGGGCTTCCTGGCGGAGAAACCCCTGAAGACGTCGTCGGATTGGGCAGCCATGGAGGGTCTCGGGGAGTTCGGATATACTGTTAGGGCCGTGCGGGCTTTAAGTCCGGAACCGGTCGGAGTTGACAGCTCCGAAGCGTGGGAAAGCGGAGCTCCGAACTCCGAAGGCGTGGGAAAGCGGACCTGGGCTTCGGAGGTCGGACTTGTCGGACGTAATGGAGCGGAGGTCCGAACGGAGGCCCACACAAGGGAGGACTTCAGCGAAGCTATTAGCAACGCCAGAGACCCTTGCCACTTGTCCTCAGATTTCGGAGGTGGACAGGTCCGATGTCCGGAGGTCCGACGCCGGAATGTCGGACTTACCAGACTAGGAAGGTCGGAGCTACCGGACGATGAGCGGAGGAAGCGGAAGAAGTAGATTTAGAGGGAAGTAGAAGGAGTGTACAGATGTAGGGGTAAACGAGTCAACGAGGTGGGTAACGAGTAACGAGATATCCGAACTGAGTAGCTACAACATACCAGCTACGTATATATAGACTACGAGCTAATTGTTATGCCACAACAATAAGAGCGGACTAATAAGGAAGGTAGAAAGCGGAATAAGGTCGGAAATCGGGGAAGACAATAAGACTATTGTTCTAATCGGAATTGAAGCGGAAAAGCGGAGTAAGTAAGTCCGAAACGTCGGACAAGCGGACAAGCGGAGTTAAGTCCGATAAGTGCGGAGTAAGCGGAGTTAAGTCCGATAAGAGCGGACTTAGCGGACCAAAAGCGGAGTAAAAGCGGAGTAAGAGCGGACCAAAGCGGAGTTGAGTCCGCAGGTGTCGGAGGTCGCACGGGGCGTAACACGCAGCAGCAACATGTTCGACAATATGGCGTTCATGGCTGCACAGGGTGCACGCGTCGACTCGGACGAGCTGAAGCAGTATCTCGCCGCCGACCTCGAGGGAGTCGACAACCTGATCGAGTGGTGGCAGGGCCGCCGTCAGAAATACCCGCGGTTGTCCAGGATGGCACTGGACTACCTCAACATCCCTGGTGAGTAAACACGCGCCTGGTTACTGTCTGCCTCGTCAAACTAACTCTTGCGCGATTTAGCAACCTCTGTTGAGGTTGAGCGCGTTTTTAGCCGGGGCCGTCTACTCCTCTCGCATGTCCGCAACCGCTTGACCGCCGAGAGCACCCGCGCAAGTATGTGCCTTGGAGTCTGGTCCAAGCACGGTCTAGTCGACTCGAAGGACCTCTACGACGCTGCGCGCATGCCCGCGCTCGACGAACCGGCCCCTCGAGCATAAGGACCTCGCGCACCCATCCGCCAGACCCTCGCACGCGCACGCGCACCCGGTGCATGTATGTACTGACTATACCCGTCGTCTATCGTAGAATATATCGTCTGCTGCGCTGATCGTGCTGGTGCGCCTCGCACGCATGCGCGCGTGCGCAGTTCCTCATAGATCTAACCCTTGTAGTACCAATACCACCGGTGCTCTGGTGTTTGCCCGTGCGCGCGCACCACCGCGCGATCGCCATCGATGTGCGCGGTGCCCTGGCGGGACGATTATCATCGTTGCGCGACTGATTTCCCCCCTAGATAGCGATCACCAGCAGCCCGCGGTCTGCTTAGGTACGCCCGCCAACCTGTGGCACATATAAGCACGCACGGTGGCGCGGCGCTCTACACACCGCCCTCATCCCCCATCTCTCTCCTTATCCCGCCCGTGCTCCTGCGCCTGCGCTCTATCCCTCCATGGCCTCTTCGCTCTCTGACGCGCCAGCCTCCGCGGTGGTCGCTCCATCGCTCGCCCTTGTCATCGACTCGTGGACAAGCCCACAGCATGGTTCTTTCACGGTCATCATGGCACAGCTGGAGGATGCGACGACGGTGGTCAATGTGAGTAAAATCAGCCACGGCCTTTGCTTAATACTAACCTAACCTACAGTTCGTGGTACCGAACGATTACGTCGAGCTGGTGAGCTCGCTTGCGCGCTGGCAAGGCTGGCTCAACCTGCTCGACAATCCCAACGGCGGCGGCATCATCTGTGCCACAACGACAGAGCAACAGCGCGCGGCGCTCCGAGGGCTCGCGCGCACACTCATTCACTTCGCCACAGCCGGCGCGCACGCACACAACTCGCCGGACTGGGCGCGCATCGCCGAGAGGATGCTCGAGATGTCTCGAGCACGGGATCTCTCCGGAGAGCGTCAGCTCGAGCTGTTGCTTGAGTGGGTGCGAGCGGAGTTCCAGGTAAGCCCACCCTTTGCTGTTCACGCTGCCTCCGACTAACTCTATCTTGTTCTTAGGTTGATGGCTTGTGACGGCCGAGCTCTAGAGAGCCGCGGCCTGCGGGTCCTCATCGCGTGCCTCGCGCCACGGCACGCGCAATGTTGGCGGCCGTTCTCGTTCTGGGTGCGCACGGTGTTCGCGGCTGTTCTCGTTCCGCGCACGCAGTGTTCACGCAGCTGTTCTCGTCGCGCGCGTCGCACGCCTGCGCGGGGTGCTTGTGGCTGATGGAGTTCGGGCCGGCGCGAGGCTGCCCGCAGTGTTTGTGGCCTAGTTAGCGGTGCTCTTGGCTAGCTATGCATGTTATATTATGGCTGTATGTCTATATACATTGTGTGTATACCGTTGACGTTGCTGGAGGCCTGCCCGATGTGCGAGCAGAGGGTGTTCTTGCCTTGTGGACTACAGTGTATCTTGCCCTAACCCAAGCTCCTACCCGTGGCGGGTACGGGTAGCGCCCGACCCGCGCGACTCGGTGCTTAACCCGCCACCCACCGCAACCCACGGGTCGGCGGGTACGGGTTCAGCGGGTACGGGTAGGGGTTGCTCGAAAACACCCGCGGGTTGACCCGTGGTGATCCCTACTGCCCAGCAAGGCGCCAGGAACACCACGGTACATACACAGACACACGCACCGCGAAAAATGTATGCGAACGGCGAAAACGAGCAAGGGTCTGGGAACGGGTCGGGACGAGTGTGTACAAGAAAGACAAGCATACACGAGCTGCGCTCAATGCGGGGCGGACACCATCCGGGGCTTCGGAGGACGATGCACCCTGATCCGGGGTGTTGGAGGACGGCACACGTCAAGCCGGGGGTATGACGGCACGACTGTGAACAATTCAACGACACCCTTTGCTGCTCCCATCCTCGTCTGATCCGCCCCGCAGGCGGAAGCCGCGCCCGCGTTGGGTCTGGGGCCTACGCGCGCCTCCCGACCGCGTCTGAGGCCAAGCCGAGGGCCCGGTATAGGGCTCGGACCAGTTCGAGGACCCGATGGACATGGTGGGCGAGTACTGCTCTGCCCCCGCCGCGCACGGCGGTCCTGCAACGAAAGCGGGAGAAGCAGCTAGGGGCTCCCTGGGGACGAGGGCGCGGCTCGACGCGAGTGCTGCCTCGTCTGCCTCCATCTCAGACTTTGTGCGGCGCTTGTGCTCACTTTCGCGCAGGTTGACGCGGATGTGGTACCGAGAGAGGTGCTGTACGGATTACGGGAGAGCACTGCTAACGTTGATATCCAGAGGGCTGTCCCAGACGAGGCTCGTGTGCCTCGCGTGTAGTAGAGAGACTAACCGTTGTGAGCGCGGTCAAAGGGGGCAGTCCCGGGAACTCTTTAGTGGAGTACACCCTGAAGGGGCCGCCGAAGCATTCGGCGAGAATGCGGTGTGGCGGGGGAGAACCAATCTGGGACGTCAGGTTCATCATGCGGTAGCGCAGGATGAACATGCCTTCGGCCCTGACGGCGATGTCCTGAGTTATCCGTCAGATCGAACACGACACGCCAGGAGTCGAGCTGCAATACTCACGGAGAAAATGAACATGGCCTCCTGCTTGCCGTTGTAAGGTAGGCCTCGCACAGACTCGACTACGTCACGTGATGCACGAGCGTCACACTCAGCTCGTTTTGGGGGGGTGCGGGAGCATAAAATCGAATGCGAACACGTACACTCACTCTCTTCCCAAGAGCTTTCACAGAGATTGTGCTAAATGAGTCAGGCAACAATCTCTGGGAAACAGCCAGTCGGTCGAGTGGCTAGAAAATGAGCCTATCGATTTTTCCGTGCAGACCGGAGTGCATTGCCGTGGGCGGACATTTGTTCTGTGCGATAAGTGGTCATAGGCGCCCTGAATGCTGCCCTCTCACAGCACCTCCTCTTGGGCATTACATCCTAAAAACTGCAGAGTGATGCTCTAGAGGTCTGTGCAAGCTCTCACAGCGCCTTCTGGAGCCGTATGATACTTCAGTCGCAAATCGCGTTCATAACATTTCGATAACCCCGGAGCACGTGCTGGATGTCACGGTGTTACACCCCCATCACGACGTAGTCGATTCTGTGCGAGGCCTACCTTAGTCTACCGTATCCGCCTGCATGAACGTCTCGCCGGTGAGCATCTCGCTGCACAGCGCGCTCTCGCGGATCGGGAAGGGTCCAATCCAGGCGACAATATCTGGGTCACCACGTTGGATATTGGCAACATGTGGTTGAGCCCCGTGGCTCGGAAAGCCTCCCGTCACGGCGAAAGATTCAACACCCGGGAGTGTGTTGGAATGTAGTGAGCGCCGGATAAGCGCCCGTAGATAGCGCACCTACTATATCCGGACTTGGTAGATAAGGCGAGCACAGCCACTGCCAGCACGCAGAGTGCTGGCATCCTCTCTCTCTCTCTCCCTCAGTCAGTCTGCCATACAGACTGCTGAGGGTATGTCTTTCCTTTGCTTACTGTACCTTCCTATTACTCACATGCTAGTGTAGATCTCTTCTACAGATACAGTTAATACATCTTAGTCAGTCTGCCATACAGACTGCTGAGGATCTCTTCTACAGATTCTGACAGTAGTATGAGGTAGTATGCCAGGCCTTTTACATATGTTTGTGGTCCTACTAGCCTAGGGTAATACTACAGCGGTATCGGGAATATGGCAATACATCTGAGTACATGAGCGGGAACGGGTAGTTCGTTAATCGAGCCGTTGCATGGCAGCATGATTGAGAGCGAGGGTCTCCTTCAAGTTCTCCAGGGTGGTACCTTGACCGGACTGGCGGCACGCTGATGGGGACCGTGAACGGAGCGGCTAGCACATACGAGATGTACAGAAACCATGCACACGCACGTCCACCTGGGTTTGTGGCCGTCCTCAGTGTGCCCACCGTAGTGCGCTTGATCCGTCAGCCTCTCCCTTCGCCCTTCGTCCTCCGCCCCCTCCTCCAAGTCGACCACGGCCGTCCTATAGTTGCGCTATTAGGCCGTACTGCGCGGTTGCCTCAGTTGTATCATAGCTCTGTCAGCGAGCACTGCACAGCAACCATGGCCGGGAGGGGGGACAAGCCAGCCGCGGCGCTCTCGACTGCCAGATGTTCACCGTGTTCTACTGCGCGAACGTATACTCGGAACGTAGGCTTGTACAGTGCGAGGAGACAGCTCAAGCTGAAGTGAAGCCGATGTGGCGTCAGCCGCCCGATGGTTATGACGAGCTGAGCGTGAAGAGGCGCCACAGGTGGCCGGCAGCTGCCGGTAGACTGGGAGAGCGGGAGATTCACCATTCCGCGGACTTTCACAAGTCCAACGACGCGACAATGTCATCGCCGGCCGAGGCGCGGGCCCGACGTTAGGCGCTGGAGTTCACACCGGTGTCATCCCCGGCGCACCAAATTGGGACCGGGGATGATGTTGAACTTCCGTGTCTACGGCTGTGCCGGACCGGGAGTGGCAGTGCTAGTGGCCGTGTGTCTACGATATGCCGGCATGGACTTTCCTACTTACCATATACGTATATTCTTTTGTTCTGTACATACTCGGCATCCTACCATCCCTACCTATGCTTCTGGTACGTTCTACGATGCTCCTGACTATTCTAGATCCGTCTGGAGCTTAGTGTTACTCAGCCATGGACATCACATGCCTCATTCTTACTCATCGTCCTACCTTCGCTCAGTCAGCGTACCTCCTCGCTCAGTCAGTGTCCTCTGGACGGTCATATGATTTCTGCTCTATGCTTATTCATCGTCCTCCCTCAGTAGTATATAAGGAGGACTCTGCAGGCCTCTGCTCTTCAGTCGTTCTCTCACAGACTGAAGAGTAAGTCCCTCATTACCTATGTGTTTCTTACATGTTACTTACTAGTACTTGTAGCCTCTCTTTGTGCGGCTTACAGGTACAGTACTATGCAATCATAGTCGTTCTCTCACAGACTGAAGACCTCTCTTTGTGCCGCTTACAGCCTTCCAGGTTCAGAGTTCATCAAATGACATGGAAGCCCCTCCTATTCAGTTCTCATCGCAGCTCCGCCTCAAAGGAATCAAGGATGTCCCGCCCTTGAACTGCGTCTTCACTCCTCAAGGTGTCTGCTTGCAGTTGCTCTGTTTCAATCTTGGGGAGCTGTCACAAAAGTTCCCACCCATCCTCGAGTGGCCCGGTGGAGGGTACATTCGTCCGTGCCAGCAATTAATGTTTACAGGGCCGTGACCCGTTGGATAGGCTCGCCCTCCTACAATGCGAGGACCCCCTAGGGAACCTCATAGCGCTGCCTCTCCCACCGTCAACCTCCACTTGGGGCAGCCTTGGGCGGGGATCCCTCATCGGCAACTATGATCCACTCAAACCTTGTCGCACCTGCTACTTGCATTGTGGTGTCGGGCTTCTCCACACCGTGACCGTATACTTGACTCCGGCGGCGCTCACACAGCTCCTGGAGCATGTCAAGCCGGAGGTGGCCGAGCTCTCTTTCCAGGCCCGGCTCCAGAAATCGGATCCTCAAAAACCGAAGATGCAGTTTCTGCCCGACCTCGATCTCTGGGCCTTGCTCAATGGCGTGGATGACATCGCCTTCGCCCTCGCGCCTTGCAGTGTCAGAAACCTCGGTGAACTCGGCTTCACGGTATCTCCTTTACAGGTTGTGCACAAGTGGGCACGAACCACGCTGGAGATCACCCTGACACATCCACACCCGTCCTCTCCCGGCCTCCAGTCCATCCGGTTAAGGATATCTATTGTTACGCCCCGTGCGACCTCTGACACCTGCGGACTCAACTCCGCTTTGGTCCGCTTTTACTCCGCATTTACTCCGCTTTTGGTCCGCTAAGTCCGCTCTTATCGGACTTAACTCCGCTTACTCCGCACTTATCGGACTTCAACTCCGCTTGTCCGATGTTTCGGACTTACTTACTCCGCTTTTCCGCTTCAATTCTGATTAGAACAATAGCCTTATTGTCTTCCCCGACTTCCGACCCTATTCCGCTTTGACCTTCCTTATTAGTCCGCTCTTATTGTTGTGGCATAACAATTAGCTCGTAGTCTATATATACGTAGCTGGTATGTTGTAGCTACTCAGTTCGGATATCTCGTTGACTCGTTTACCCCTTCATCCACACACTCGCTCTACTTCCTTCCCAATACATCTGTTCCGCTTCCTCCGCTCGTCGTCTGGTAGCTCCGACCTTCCTAGTCCAGTAAGTCCGACATTCCGGTGTCGGACCTCCGGACATCGGACCTGTCCACCTCTGAAATCTGAGGACAAGTGGCAAGGGTCTCTGGCGTTGCTAATAGCTTCGCTGAAGTCCTCACTTGTGTGGGCCTCCGTTCGGACCTCCGCTCCGCTACGTCCGACAAGTCCGACCTCCGAAGCCCAGGTCCACTTTCCCGCGCCTTCGGAGTTCGGAGCTCCGCTTTCCCACGCTTCGGAGCTGTCAACTCCGACCGGTTCCGGACTTAAAGCCCGCACGGCCCTAACATCTATCTTCAACCAAGTACGCCGGAATCGTTCTACGCACTTCAAGTTTCATGTATCCGTCACCAACCCCGCTTCCCACCCGTCTCTCGGTGTCACTCCCTGCTCGCTAAACAACCCACAGGCATGCCATCCTGCGGTTACTGAATCCAGTGTCATCAGCCATGTTCGGAGGCTCAACAAATCTCTCGCGCTCACTGACACTGCCGACTTTCACCTCCATTCTGATCCTGAAAAGCCAAACCATGATCGAGTTTTGCGACTCGCCCTAGAACGCCGTCCAAACAGCTGGGGCTCGGTTCTGGACTCCACAAGTGTGTGGCTTTTTGTGGAGATCAGCGCGGAGTTTAGTCACATCCTCGAACCCGAAATCATTACGAACTTAGGCGATGCAGATAAGGAGCTTGGGTACGAGGACAGCATCCTCGAGTACAACTTAATGGCCTATTCCTCCGCAGAGAGTCTCTTTCCCGTAGAGGTGAGTTCACGCGATCAAAAATTGTGTCCACTTTGTTGACCGCATCTGGCTCTGACCGACGGTCGTCATTCTACAGGAACACCTCGCTGCCTCCCTCTCTCCCCAGTCGACCACAGCTTTCGATGGCGACATGGTATTCCGGCAAGGAACCTATGGCGACACCCCGCCTGAGCACGGTTTCTCCGACTCGAAGATCCCTCGTGTGACGTCTGGAGTCCAGGCGGGCTCGTCCTCCGTGTCCTCCACTCCATTAATGGACACGCTGGGTGTCTTCGATGGGAACTTTATTGCGACTCACGACGGCGCTGCTACTGGTGCTTGTGGACTTGCAGATGGCTCTATGGACGATGACTCCCCCGATTCTGGCGACAGCAGCTTGAGCAGAGTCCAGCCGCGGCGTAGCGGCAACACAGTGTTGTGTTTGTATGATACAGCTGTACCAGCAGGTCCTACCATTGTTCCGCTCACACTCAGCCCATCTACGACTTCCACGGGGATTGTTCGCTCTGCGTCGTCCTTCGGCGCGGGCGGCATAGCTGTCGGCATCTCGGACGATACATACGCTGTGTCCGCCCATGTTCCTGGTAACGGGGCCGGGAGAGCAGCCTTTCGATTGGAGGTGCGCTCTTGTTTAGTAAGGTGTCGGGAGTGCATCGCCAGAGCTAAGAGACACGCATCCTAGACACATCATCGGGCATCCAACGCACGCTGTGACATTGGAAGCCCAAACGTCGAGATAGCATCCGTCACAAATGTGCTTTCGGCCACGCCACCGTACGACTCGGAGGTGCCGCAACATGAGCCATCAACCCGCACTCTACACTTCGCGATTCAGAGGTCATCCACAGGCTCTGAACCCGTCCGGGTCCCTTCGGTCCTGGCACACACGCGCGGGGCGGGCGCCGACAGGAACAAAGAAGACTACACCGTCAAGTACGCCACACAGGACGGTTCTCACACACTGCGACCCGAAAGCGAAGAGCTACGGGCGCGCATATCCACCATGGCTTCTCAGATATGCGATCTGACGTCCAAGAACGCTGCCACAGCCGTGCAGTACGCCGAGCTATCTTCCAAAGTCGACTCGCTCTCCTCCCAGAATTCCGCCCTCTCGGCCCAGATAGCAGTGCTCTCGCACCTCGACAATATCGCCACGCCCTCAGGTACGCCCAACTACAGCCATCTGCAGGCTAATTTCGTGTTCGCTTAACCTGGCGCATGTTATTATCTCAGCTTTTAAGCCGTGGGCGCGACTACGAAGAGTCTTTCGACGAGGCGTGTCGGCAGTTTCCAGCCTCTCACTCAGACGGGGTGTACCGTGATGTAGAACAAGTTTGAATAACAGATGTGATGTTCGTAGTACGGACGTGCATTGCTCTCGAACTCCCTTTGCAACGCTGTCCATGTACGAGCCTAGGCTAGAACGATGTGTGAGAGGGGGTGCAGAGGTCCCCCGTGGGAACGCCGGAGTTCCAATTTCAGGGGCAAATCGCGAACGGGGTGGCGGGCGCTCGACCTGTGGCTACGGCCTCGCCGATGCTGCGAGCCCAATACCTGCTCACGGCCTCCATCTATGCTGAGAGTTATACGAAGAGTGTGTAATTCATCCATAAAGCCCTGGCAATTTTCTGACGAGTTTCTGTGCACAAACCGAGCGGACTCGCGAAGGGCCAGAGGGGGGTTCAAACTCCGCAGTTCCCACGGGGGACCTCTGCACCCCCTCTCACACATCGTTCCAGCCTCCCTTCGGGAGGAACGATTGTCTTCCACCCCCGAACGTGAGGCTGGTTTACGAGCCTAGTACGAGCCCTGGGGCTTCGTATCAGGGCTCGCGCGCCTGGAAAACGTTCGTCGGCTGTATTCGTCATTGAAGCCGCGTGCACGGTGAGCTCGCTCAGTCAGTGTATGTGAAACCTGGCTCGATTTCTTTGCGTCATACGGCGAGAATTTGAACGTTGCATCAGTCAGAGGGGTGCTAGCTGTATGCGGGGTGAGGGACCTCACCATGTCCCGAGCTACGGCCTATGGCAATCTGAATGCGGGATGCTGCATGAGGAGCCTAAGTAAGTCTTGTGCCTCTAGATCTGAGTTGCAGCATTTTCGGCTGTCACCACAGGCAGGGCGCCAGAAGGGGCGCCAGAGAAGGGGTGGGAAATGGTTGCGGCAGCAAAGCTGGTCGGGGCATGCCGATGACATTTTGTAGGCACGCATAGCTTGGCTTATACCATCCTTTACCAACGATTTTGTACGCCTCCAAAGGTAAACAGATCTAAATCGTATCGGTGCGCACATGAGGATACCTTTCCGTGGTATAAACGGGACAGAGGCAGTAGCACGGTTAGGTTAAATGTCCGGCGCGGAAACGATCAGTATCCTGGACCAGATTTGTTTGCCTTGCGGCAGCCAGGTATGGTCTCCTTCACGAGGACCGAAAATGTTCAGAATACACTGCCTATCCTAACACTATCGTCGTCCCCGATAATCGACAGGATATCTAGACTTTCGGGCCCCGGAAAGGCATAGGAAATGCGCAGGACATCTTACCTTGCCGACCTGCAGATAGGGCCTTGGAAAGGCGGGGGTTAGGCAAGGTAAGCTGGACGCCCTGAGGGATTAGAAAGGTATGGAGAACTCAACCTATTCCCACAATTTCGGTGTCGCTGAAATCCGACACGAATAGGCTGCCTATAATGTCCCCGGAAAGGGGTTGGTACCACCCCGCACCGCACCACACCACGTCGCGCGACGACGCACAACTACACGAGTCAAGAGGCCACGCGGCACGGCGACACTCCACGTCGCCCGCACGACGCGGGTACACGCCCCCACGCGACGCAGGCCACTCGGAAGAGCCCCGAACGCGCCCTCGAGTACGTCGGAGATGCACGACCCGTTTCTCCGCGCGCCGCGTTTCCGGCCGCAGTTTCCGTCACCGACTCCTCAAGGCTAGGCCGCGCTCGCCGCTCGACCAACCCGTGCGCGGACAACGGCACGCCTCGCCGCTTATGATCCCGCAGGACGCCCACCCGCAACACGCCCTCGTCCGCCACTCCGGCGGCCCCGTTCACGCCACCCCAGCGATCTACGGCGGGGCGTCCGCCCGCCCGTCCGCCCGCCACATCACCGCGCCCGCCTACTGCTCTAGCCCACCCGCCCGCCATTCTGACGCAGATCTGCGGCACCGCGGCGCCTGCGCTCATCGACAATGCGGAGCTACGGCGAGCATATCCGCGCGCTCTCACCGCTTCGACACGCCCACGCGCGCATCCGCCCGCCCGGCTGACCGACGGCGCACGACTCCGCAGACGCCACTCCGACGTCTTGCACCAGCCATGTGCAGGCGCACTCGTGCATACGCACGCGCGCGCACGCAATCGCTAATCCGACGCGCACGTCCGCCGCCGCCCTCAATCGTCGCGTGCCATGCGCGCGCGCGCGCCCGTGGCCGCCACTCCGACGCGCACGTCCACCACTACGGCACGCGCACATGCTACGCGCCATGCGCGTGCCCGCAATCGCGGTGCACCCGCTCACCGCTCAGACACGTCCCTCGCGTTCCGACGCGTCCGCTCACCGCTACGGCCAGTTCACGCGGACAACCGGTCTTTCCGCCGAGCTAGGGTACGTATTCACTCCTGTCGTTCACAGTCAACCTGTACAACTCACCTATCATGAATAATGCGAGATCTCCTGCGGTTTTCAGCGCGCGTGGGGCGGCGTGATGGAGGGGGAGGTGGTACTCGAGGTGATATAGCATATAGCCAGGGTGTAGTATTGTATGATACTCAGCTCTATTATGTTATATCAGTGTGCCGGTTGTGTGGAAACCATCAATTGCGAGACTCACCCTATCTAGGGACCGCACAACAAGGCATTCTCTGCCTATGTCTTCAGGAGTGTAGATGTAAGCGGCAAAGTGGGACACGATATCTTGTAGCCGGACAACGTGCTGGATATCGGTGAGCTCGTTGTAGCAGAGCCACGCCCCAAGGTCAGGGAATCGTTGATAAGGGTCGAGCTCTCGATGGGTATCGGAGAGGGTGCCGAATTCCCGCACGATGAGGTGGGTTTCCGTAACAGGAGAGCCGCCTTCGAGGCGAGTATGCTCGAAGATGCGATGGATCTGCCCCGCGACGGGCGTACCTGCACTGCTCGCCGCGCCGCCACCGGATCGTTGGAAGAGGACGAACGAGTTTCGCAACCCGTCTTCGCGTGTTCCGAAGATAACCCCGGCGTGGGTCACGGTTGGGAAGAAGGTTGCGTGCAAAGGGAAGAAGGGGCGCTCGTCATCGTCGCTCAAGGGGTGATAGCGGGAGGCGTAGCGTAGCTGGGTGGGGGCCAAGCGAGAGTTCACAAACTCCAACAAAGCATCGTATAGGGGTTCCTCGAGCTCCACCTGTGTGCCCCCAGAACGAACGCCGGCAGCACCAATGTCTGGTCCTGGATACGATACTTCGCCAATACGGCTGCCGCGCGAGGCCTCGTCGAAGGTGTTTCGGAACGCCTGGACAAACTCCTGGAATTCTTCGCTGTCCGGCCAGGGTTCGGACGCGAGCATCCACCGCAATCTCATACCGATGTAGAAGTAATGCATGAATGTTTCCGGCATATCCGCTAGTATTAATACGGATAGTCAGCGAAGATCTTCACATTTGTACGGTAGAATAGACGTACCGGGCCTGTTGTTCGTATTCAGTCGCTGTATCAGTCCGTTGTACCGTTCGAACGGAAACGCCCACCAGCCAAACGTGGGGCCGAAGAGCACAAGGCAGTCGATGAGATGGAGGGAGAGGTGGTGGTTAGGGACAAAACTAGCTCCGTACAAGGACCGCAGGCCGCGAAGATATTCGAGCATGTGGTTATCGAAGGATTGAGCCCGCTCGGTGGACATAGTATACCGAGTAGCCAGGTCGACAGCGACAACGAGATGCAGGAAGTTCTCCAGGGCGAGCCTCTCGTCCTCACTGGCGGATGGGCGTCCCCAGAGGCGGACTAGGGTGATAACCATGTTTACTGAGCATGCGGTACGCCAGTGGTCTGCCTTGAGCTTGCCGTGGCTCGCACTGCCGAGATTGCGAGGGGGCTTCGGCAACCAGCTAGGAAGATAGCACGCGCGGATGTCCTTTCTGATCTCCTCAAGCACGGCGCCCGTGAACACCTTGCGGCCGAAGGATTCAGGCTCGGCTGCACTGGGGAGCAAATGAAATTGCTCGGTCAGGTAGGGGAGTACGGGAGGTAGGAGCAGCGATGCGACACCCATAGGAGCAGCGGCAACCTGAGAACGATCAGAAATGATAAAGGATAGCGGAGGGTAACGATAGTACATACCCAATTGGCGAGTGCCGTAGCCAGATCGGATTTCGTCGGCGTAGGTGTTGAGACGACGATGGAGTTGTACTTGACGACCACCTCCAGATAGTCCTTTCGGACAGACGCTACCATGCTATGAGACCCCTTCCAGAGGCCATCTGCGATGCGCTGCAGAGCGGACTGTTGCATCTGCGGTGTTTGGACGACGAGGCGCTTCCGTTTGCTGCCGCGATCCTCAGCAGTCTTGAGGTCCCAGACTGTGATGCAGTGGTGATGGAACTCGCCTAGAAGAAGGTTATGCATCGCGTCGAGGAGGGCGAACTGGGTTGGATCCCAGTACGGCAGCCTGAGTAGCTCGGACCAGCGTAAGCCGTGCTGATCAAAGAGCTGAGCACGTTCGGCATCCGTAGCAGCATCCCGCCATTGCTCAGCCGCACGGAGGTGCTCGCTCCACGACCAAGGGCGCGGCCAGGTGTGTCTGTCGAGATTGCAGATATCATCGCGAGAGAGTGGACAGAAGGAGCAGAAGCGACGCGCCGAGTGGTGGGCAAAACCAGCAGTCTTCCGGAGAGCAGGCAAGTCGCATACGAGTGGGATGACCGCGGCGCGAACCAAGATCTCCATAGTCCTCCCGGGGACCTTGCCTAGGTAGATGCCTCTGTCCCAGAATTCGATGAGTTCGTCGACTAGGGGTGCGAGAAGGTGATTGAGCTGATGGAGGTGCGGTTCATGGGGACCGGGGATGATGGCGACGAGATATATATTCTCTGGGCGGTAGCGGAGATGAGGGGGGAGGGTGAGGCAAGCCATGTATACCGCGCCCACTGAGTGCGACTTTCCGGCCTGTTTGTTGCCATATGGGTTGAACCAGTCGATGAATAGGCAGAATACGAGATGGATTGACCCATCCGGCTGTACAGAGAACGGCGTGTGCCCATCTGGCCCGACGAAGTTGCGTAACGCGGGGGCATCCATGATGTCACCCCACGACGAAGACGTACCGGCGCGCAGCCTATCCCACCCCGCCTTCAGCTTCCCCGCAAGCCCAGGGCGCGAGAGCATCTCCGCGACCCAGGACTTCATCTTGCGATACGGATATGGGCGGCGAGGAACACCGCCTTCGATGTTCTTGACTCGTGTCTTCCCGACCTTGCGTTTGCGGCGTGCTTGACGACGATCCTTCGCTTCAAGAAGGGCTTCGCCGCACGGAGGCTTGTCTGTTTCTCTGAAGGTGCATGTCGAGGGGTACGTCTGACCCTCGTGCTCGGATGGCGGGCGCGGCGCGTAGATGGAGAAGCACTTCGGGCAAGACGCATACACGACAATGTCGGGCTCCAGATCGAGCATCTTCATGGCCGTTCGGACATCGGATGGGACCTTCGAAAGAAGGGCGCGCTGCTCCCTAGTCAATGACGACGAGCCGCCAGAGACCATGATCGCGCCAAGGATGACGACTTTGATAGTCGTGAGTACCAGGTTCGCGACCGGGCGGGAAACGTGCGCCAAAGAGTGCAGAATGCACACCATGACGAGCGCAGCGACGAGGAATGGTTGCATGTCTCGCCGTAGTGATACTGAGCCTGGATAGGAGACGGATGTGAGTGACATACAGATCAGTCGTCGAGAACGATCATACCTGGAGAGACGACGATCGGCGAGGACGCGTTGGGAGGAAAATAGAAGCCAGGGACTCGCGCTAGGATCTTTTCACGATCCCAGCAAAACTCCTCGAGGCGGTCAAGACGCCGTAGCTCGGAGGCCATCTTCCGGATGAGAGCTGAGCGTCTTTGGTCGGCGTCCTTGTCCCCTATCGGCGGAAGTGAGCTGTCGAAACGGGCCATCTCCTTCCGGAGCCAGTCACGGTAGCCTTGGAACTCGCAGCTCTCCTCGTGATCTCGCGCGAGAGGAGCGATCGCATCGTTACTAGTGTTGGGTGTCGCAGAGAAAGACAGGCAAGCTGTCCGAGGCACCCGACGGGAGCAATGGTGCAATGAACTTTCCACCGCCGACAGTTCAGCCTTGCGGGCGATCGTGATGTTTTCAGGGTCCTAATAGTAGTTATTAACGAAGAAATCACGCTGAACATAGTGCTTACCTGTTGCAGAGATTGCGGGGCATCGTGCTGGGGACTTGGCTGGCCGAGGGACGTAGTCTGCCCCTCTCAAGCGTCAGTGGTGGTGACGCGATGGCATACCATAGCGTAGCGCATCCCTCACCTGTGCCTGTGACAGCCGTGGCCATCGTTCGTCGTCGGCTTGGCCCACGCCGTCACTGGATGGTGCAGGTGGCGGTTCAGGTGCACTCTCGGAGTTCCGCGGGAAAGCGTCGGACGCTGTCTCAAGTGTCGCAAGCAGGATAGAACTTGCAGCGGTCTCCGCGTCCCTGGCTGCGCGCTTGGCCATGACTTCTCGTTTGCGATCCTCTATCGCATGCGTACGTCGGGCGCGGGCCGGCTGTCGAGCACCCGGGACGCGCTTTCCATGTTCATTCTCGTACGTGTCCAGAAGACAGGCACTACAGAAGCAGGGAGCGTTGTTGTCAGACATGAACGTGGAGGACGCGCGGGTTGTCAGCGGTCGCGCCGAGTCGTCGTGAGTGGGGACGGGATGTCTGCTCAGGACGCAGGCGGCGCGAGGGCTTGCACGTGCGCACATGGCAATCGCGATAGCATATAACATAACCGATATCGTACATATTGAGATAGCGAAGACTTGCCTGGCACAGCCCGTGGTCAATCCTCCAAGGATTTCCATATCGGCGCATCGTCGAGGGCACGACCAGTGTAGCGCCACACCCATACCGAGCAGATACCGACACTGACGACAGAAGATATAACCGCAACTGCGACGGCTTCTCGGGGCGTGCCGATGCGAGTAACGCCGCGAAGCTTCTCCAAGGGTGCTAGGGAGGAATATGCAGCCTTCATGGCGCGGAATGCCTCCCGCACGCGTCCGAACTCGTCCTGTACGAGGGCAAGCTGCAGTGAGAGGGCGCATGTGAGCGGAGACGCTCAAAGGGAGTCGTATACGCTCACCGAGATGTACAGAAGAAGGCTCCAGGAGGCTCGGGGACCTGAGGCGGAGCCGTAAGAGTTCATCTGGTCTCCTGTGGTACCTAGATCTCCCAGAGCGACTGGACCGCCGTCGGCGGTTGACCCACGATCAGCGGCCAGGTCGCCGAGGACGGGAGTGGTCTTGATGGGAGTGCCGTGGACGACCCAACCCCCGACAGTGACGGGGCTGTCGTCGTTGGCTGTGTCGTCCGAGACGAGCGGGGCCTCTGCAGAGACGAGTGGGGCCTCCGCATCTCCTGAGCCGCTTTGAGCTGCAGGACCGCAGCGCGTTGCGACCGTGTCATCGGCGGCCAGGTCCCCATCACCGCCCGAGTTCCTAACGCTGCCGACGTCTAGACCACGGCGGACGTTTGACTGTAGCGCCACGCATCGTGCATCGTTAGCCGAGCGAATATGAACACCGGTGCAAATTGAGGACTCACATGGGTTATCGCAGGCGCGCAGACCACGCTATGAGACAGCTCTTGCTGTAAAGATGCTGGCGTGGAAGGTCGATTGGACGCATCGCCCGCGCCTTGCACTCTGATCTCGTCGATGAGCTCCTGTAGTCGCTCGCTCAACGACTGGACTTGTTGCTCGCAAGCCTCCGCACGCTGAAGCCGAGTGCTGATGTCCTCTTGGCGTTCCCACAAGAGAGTGAGATCGCCGGACAGCTGCTCGAGTCGTCCACGCTCGGTGACATGCTGGGCTTGTAGCGTTGTGATATGCTGCTGAGCTTTGCGTAAGTGGCCTTCGAGACCCTGCAGTTGTTCTGCGGAGGTCTGGTGCAACTTCGCGATGTTCCGCCGCTCGCTTAGGGCAGTATCTATGAGTCTGAGCGTCAGCGCGGTCACGAGCATGACGCTGGGGAAGCGAAGCGAACTCACGCTGGGTTTTCAACAGAACCTGGGTTGCCGATTGAAGAGCGTCTGAGAACGTCTCTCGCGCCAGAGTCCACTCCGCTTCGATCGCATCAACCCGCCTCAGCACTCCCTTCTGCATGATCCAAAGGGTTTAATACAGAGCCCATTGATTCGCGGGGGTGACGAGCCTACCTGCTGGCGCTGCACCGTAAGAGCAATACGCGTAGAGGATGGATCAGGAGACGAAGGGCGAGGTGTTTCTCCTTCAGTAGCCTTGGGAGAGTTCGGCCGCGACCGCAACTTCCACTCAGCGAACGTCGAGACAAGAGTCGTGACCTCGCCCCCCGTCTCCGAAGGATCGCAGACCGCCGCAGAAGCGGGCTTCAGTGGTATGCTGTCCTGCTTGTCGGTTTCGCCATCCGAGCTACTTTCAGACCGGAAGAGCTGCACGACAGGACTCCCTTGGCTGGGGGTGTCGGGGAATGGGTCCTTTGAACGGTCGACAGGGATACCAAGCTGGGCGTCGTCCATAAAGGCGTTGAGTACAGGCGCGAGTACAGGCGCGGAAGGAGGGGCTAGGAGTGCGCCCGGGGTATGCGGAGGCCCAAGATGATGAAGTAAAGTGGACCACAGCAGGCGTCTTCCGCATGTCGGAGGCGCACGCACCTGGGGCCGTGTCGTCCATGCGCGTGAGTCGTGACACAAGGAGCCGCTAACTAGGAGCGCTCAATTGTCCGCGGTCGTGCGCCCTTGATAGAGGCGACCTAAGCAGTCGCAATGAGCGTAGGCGAGACTGGCTGGGCAGCAGGATGATCAGGCATCAGTCAGACTTAGAGCGAGCTAAGTGGCACGTGGAGATGGGCAAATCGGACTCCGCTTACGACCTCACGCGGCCTGCGAGCGCCCCAAGGTGTTCACTCTTGCCCGCGACTCACTCACTCGGACGCTCAGCTCGTCTGCATACTGTCACTACGTCCACCGCTGGCCTCTCCCAGTTTCAGAGGCACCGGAGCGCCTCGCATACGCACAGCTGTGAGTATTCACGTTCTCGAGCGTGAAGCGTCGACTGAAGCCATGACTTCAGTAATAGACCGCGCTACGCACCTTGCCTAGGAGTGATTCGCAACCGTCCTCCACGTAGCTCGAACATGAAGTAAGTCGCTCTACCGGTCTCGATAAACAATAGCGTGCACAATCTGAATGTGGCATTCACCAGCCGCTTCTACGTCTCCGATGTCGCATTTGCGAATGAAGATGAAGAGCGCATGCACTTCGATACCATGAGAGGCCGACTTGCTGCTCTAGCTAACGTGCATGGGCACATTGGGGCTGCATTGGAGACGCTGCGTATCACCCACACGACTATCGGCGCGGAAGTCCAGCAGCTTAGCAACTACGTTTCGACGCTAGCCCCTCCTGCTGGTGACAACCCTCGCGGTTCTCATGATCGCATGGGAACCACAAACGGGTCTTCCGGCGTCAAGTCTCTGATGCTGAAGCTGCGGGTGAGTCCGTTACGTTTTCCTTGTCTCATTGAGTCTCACGGCGCCCACTAGTTCCTCCGTAGTAGCCCCCGCCGTCCGTGAGACCCGATGGGGCTATGAACCCAGGACGTGCTTTTTGAATATCTTGAATATCGTCTAGCCTCCCACCACGCTCCTTACCCCATACATTCCCTATTCCCTACGCTTCACCTTGCCAAGCCTGCTTTCTGCTCTCATCCGTATTCCCCGCTCGCTATATCTACGTTGTGTTGCTGTTTGCTATGCTTTCATGTTGGTCGACTTCTTAATATTGCTTTATCGATGCGTATCCCACGAGAAGTTCGCTGTGCCGGTCATGTGGGAGTCCGCGGGGTGCGACCAGTGTAAGGCTACGAGCTAGTTGCTGACGACGTTCTACCATCAGAGCAAGCCCACGAAGCACGGCGCCGCCCGGTGAACCCGGACAAAACACATGGCCGCGGTTCGTGGACGATTTGGCCAGCTGGTACGGGGACGTCTCGACGGGCCCCCTGATGCGGATCCGCGCCTCATGTTGTGCTAGATATCTTGGGGTCATGCCCCGCTCGCGGCGTCTATTCGCCCGCTGGTCCTGCGACTCAGCACTTCAGTAGCTCCCCGGCGCACTCATCCTCACACTGCATCCCCTGCTCTCCCCCTTCTGCTCGTTTCGTGTGTGCGCGGGATAGCGGTGTCGAGTCATGGCTACCGAATGTGAGCGCACTGCCGATGCCCTCAACTTACTTGTTCTTGCTGATTCCCCATGATTGCTACAGCGCTCACGGCAAGCCTCGAGGCGATAGTAGGGCGAGGTCAATACCACATACAGCTCGATGAGCTCCTTAGCGCAGGTAAATAGTATTGAGCCTGGATTCCTGATGGAATGCTTCGTTCACCCTCACCACCATCAGCTATCGCGTTTAACACCCGCACGCGTCCTGGCAGTATGTAACGACCCTCCGCGGTCGTTACGGGTTCTTGTAGGACATAGCGCTAGTTGCGCTATGTCGCAACCAGTACCTGGCGCTAGTTGCGCTAGGATAAGATACCGCGTAGATATCATGTAGTAGATAGACGCGTACGACGCGCGGGTATTCGGAGCCCGCGCGTCTGGTGAGGGCAGCCTTCTACAACTGCCCCACCATCTCCCGAGTACGCCGAGCCCTAATAGAGCCCGGACCAGAGTACTTGGAGACTGCGGGCATCAGAAGTGCCCGACATTCGTGAGTTTAACACTTTTTTACTCTACCGTGTTAGAATCGCCCGATTTGGGGCTCGACGTGCAACCACGTCATCGAACTCTAATCCCCTAGCAACCCCCATCCGCATCCAGCAAGAATGAGCCACCACAGCTCAAACAACCCCACGGACCCGCGAACTCCGCGGGCCTCGACTTCTACCTCGAACCAACCCCCCCGCGCTGAGTTCGGCACGGGTCAACCCGCCACGTCACTCCCTCGATCTACAGAGGGCGAGGGTGGACCCTCGATACCACAATCAGTGGTATCCGGCGGCTTAGACGATACCACGAACCCTACTAGGGGTCGTGCGACTGCCAGCGTGCATGCTGGACGACCGGCTTCAGACCAAGCAGGCCCGTCACGACGATCGGGCTCCGCTGCGAGCTCGCTTAATAGTCGGAGTCTTGCCAACATTGGGCAAGACTGGCAGGATCTGCGTGAGGGACGCTCGCAGCAGTTGGCTGCGAGCTCGTCAGTGTCGGCGGCACCGACACTGAACCTTGCGCCGTTGCGCATGGTAGTTCGGGAATCGAAGAAACGATTCCGTCTGCTGCAGAAGCAGATACTCGAGGCAGAAAACGAGACGAACCTCGCTCTGCAGTCCGCATTAGCGGAATTAGGCCTAGGTGACCTAATGGACGAAGAAGACGAGGAGGACCTTACCGCTCGCGCTATAGCGGTAAGTGAGGATGCCGATGCAGGGCACCACATTCATCAGCCTATCGTGGCTGGTGAGGATGAAAGCGACGAGTTGCCTATGACAAGGGCAACCATAGATACACATATCAGCTCAGCTGCTGATCCGCAAATGGAGAACTTCGCGGATGATCGCGAAGTAGAGGATGCACTATTGGATCCTCGCCAGCGTATCGTCGCTGGCCGGATTGAACGACTGAGTCGTGCGGGGCTGTATGATCCACCGCACACGACGGCGCAACTGCCGCCGTCCTCATCAAACCGTCGAACTGGCGATGTACAGAATGCCGTTCCTACTCGGAACGTTGCATTCGATAATCCGCAAGGGTCGACTAGGGCTGCGCATGTCGCGCAGCCAATTCCATCCTCGCCCAGCGATTATCCCGCTGAGCCAATGTCTGCGTCCCAAGGACCCGCGTACCGTCAAGAACGGCCGCCTGGACTATGGGACTGGAAACACCCTCGACGTTCAATGGGAGCGTCTGCATATTACGGAGGATTACCTCCTATGCAGCCAGCGGAAGCTACGGAACCGCTGGCATACACGGGGCCTGTAGTAGGGCCTCGTGATGGTGTAACGATCAGCCGTCTCGTGCGGATGATAGATGAGATGGTTGGATCACCTCCAGAGGGTGATCCCCCTGCGTACTTGAAGGTGGCGAAACTTGCACCACCCAAGACATACGAGGGGAAGGACGATCTCGACGCACTCGAGGTATGGCTGCGAGGCCTCCTCGAGTACTTCAACACGTTGAGGATCACGGGTCCTAGGATGGACCGTGACCGTGTCCGAATATTGGGCACTGCACTTAGCGGTGATGCCGCTACGTGGTTCTACAACACTATACAGTCTCCGTCGCGCGATAAGCGCGACTGGATATTCGAGGAGACTGTTATAGCACTCTATCGTAGGTTCATCCATAAGGATTTGAACCTACTTGCGGAGCAACAGTATGCTTCGCTAGTTTACCGCTCCAGTGACGGAGGGGTTGCAGCTTTATATGAGAAGCTGCTGTACATATCCGAAAGGATGTGGGAGAAGCCTACGCCCTTCCAATTGCGTAGGAAGTTCATTGAGGCGTTACCCGAAGACATCGAGTACCTACTTACCGTTGTTAACGGTATGTCTCCTCAAGAACACGACTTGGCACAATTGTACCAAGTGGCTCAAGATATTGAGCAGAAGTCGCGCGCTATGCGGCTTCGGAAGTTAGCTCGCGAACCTTCGCGAGCACATACTATACCGAACACCGGTGCTAAGCCGACGGTAGAGGCACGCCCGCAACGAGGAGTGCGTAATGTACTTAGGAAGCCAACGGCTTCGGCTTCCCGTAGTAATAATATTACGACACCTAAAGCTACTACTGGCTTTAAACGCCCTTCGACAGACGTGCGAGGTGGTTCGGTACCGCGTCAGTCTGGCGCGGTGCAGCAATCCGCGTCAACTGCGCAGATTGATAAGACTCAGAAAGCACCTCTTAAGTGCTATTCCTGTGGTCAAATAGGCCACTTCGCGAGCGACGCGAAATGTCCCAACTACGGGAAGAAATCCGCTACAGTACAGCGGATGTTCGCTCAGCGTGTCATCGACGACACGTCGGACGACGGCAACGAGCCGTCTACACAACAAGACGTTGCCGACGACAACACGGCAACTCGTCCCGAGGATCAAGAGCCTGAACCCGAGGCTCTTGCGGATAGCCCAGACGATAACGGAGAATATCCGTTGTCAGACTATGGTCTGGAAGGATCTCAGTATGATCCCGACGAGGATCATTACGCATCTCCTGGAGAGGGAGATGCAGATGAATACTTCATCGCGATGCGTATTGCACCGTTGGAAGAGGCCGAACCTGAGCCTCTTCGGTTACACACCATGGCGGTTGCACCCACGCGAGGGTACAAGCAGGCCTGGTTATACGACAACAAGATACGTCGTATAGACGATCCCGCGGCGCAACCTGTGCGCACGCTCCAGGCCCAGCGCACGTTATGCGCTGAGATCACAATCAATAAGGTCACAGCTCTGGCCTTATTCGACTCGGGCTGCACGACCGATTCGATTATGCCAGAGTTGGCGTATCTGAGTCGCGCAGATCGTATCGATCTGGCGCAGCCTGTAGGGCTGCAATTGGGAACCAAGGGCAGCAAGACGCGCATCAATTATGGTGCGCAAGCAGAGCTCAAGGTGGGCTCTGTGAATACTACGCAATACTTTGACGTAGTAGACATCGATAAGTACGATGTCGTGTTGGGAACTACCTTCTGCAGGAAGCATGGAGTAATCCTAGACTTCCGTGCAGGTACGGTAGTAATCAACGGCAAAAGTTTGCCGTTATTCGATCCTGAGGTTTCGACGACTGCGAAACCCGAACCCAAGAAATGGGTTCCTCGATTCCAATTCGAAGGTACTGCTAAACCTAAGCAGTAGGACAGCGTAGCGAGTTCCACAAGAGTGGAACCTCCCCACTCTCGTTACGACAAGTCCGGAGGGTCGTCAGGAGGGGGAGGGAACGGTGTAGAAACCGTTAAGATTCCTGAACGACACCAAGGGCGAGCCAAAGATAGCTCGCCGCCGAACGTTGGCGAAAAATTCATTCCGACGATGCATTCGTCGCGAGGTCCTAGAAGGGACAAGTATGGGTACGAGGACCCATACGGCATCAACGAGCTCTTGGACAAGATAGCCAAGGAGCAGTGGGAAGACGAACAGATCCGACGAACCCACGCTGGGTTCGTCATAGACGAGGAAGAGGAGGAGCTGAAAGCTCTTCGTGACCGCTGGTATGCGGCCACCGAGGACATTATGCGTCCTGCGCCGGAGCATCTCCCGCCGTTCCGGGAGATCAATCACCACATTCCGCTCATCGATGAAGCGAAGAAATATCGCTATCATCTCCCACGTTGCGCGGACGTGGTGAAGCCAGAGCTCATAGCGAAAATCAATCGCTATGTGAAGGCAGGCTGGTGGCGACCGGTAACGGTCACGCAAGCAGCGCCTCTGCTGTGCGTTGCCAAGAAGAATGGCAAGCTGCGCACCGTACTCGATGCGCGACAACGAAACCAGAACACGGTGCACGACCTGACACCGTTTCCGGATCAAGACCAGATCCGGATGGACGTTGCTCGAGCGAAGTATCGCTCGAAGATTGATCTGTCCGACGCCTACGAACAGATCCGCATAGTTGCGGAGGACGTGTGGAAGACCGCGTTCGCGACGCCTTACGGGACGTTCGTGAGCGAGGTCATGCAACAGGGCGACACCAACGCCCCGTCCACATTCCAACGTCTAATGACAGCCATATTCCGTGACTGTATCGGAAGGTTCGTCCATGTCTATTTGGACGACATTTTCGTATTTTCGGACTCCAAGGAGGAGCACGAAGAACACTTAAGGATAGTGTTCGAAAAGCTTCGAGAGGCGAAGCTTTTCCTAAGCCGCAGCAAGTGCGACTTATACTCCAAAGACTTGGATTGTCTCGGTCACCGAATAGATGACAAGGGACTACACGCCGATACGGACAAGATGAGCCGTATCAGGAACTGGCGAACACCTCGCTCGTATAACGAGGTGCAGCGGTTCCTCGGGCTAGTAAACTATCTGGCACATTTTATGCCAGATGTAACGGCGTACACATCGCCGTTATCGGACATGGTCCATAACGACCGTCCGTTTGTATGGCGCGCACTGCACGACAAGTGTTTTGAGTCTATCAAAGCACTCGCGTGTAAGGTGCCCATACTGAAGCCGATAGATCCGGCTTCCACAGATCCCATTTGGTTGATCTGTGATGCGTCCGTGTATGGACTCGGAGCGTTATACGGGCAAGGACCCGACTGGCAAACTTGCAGGCCAGCCGGGTTCCTGTCGAAGAAATTTACGTCCGCACAACGGGCGTATCGCACCTACGAGCAAGAAGCTCTAGCCATCATGGAAGGCTTGTTCAAGTGGGAGGACAAGCTCATAGGACGAAAGCTCAATATAGTCACTGACCATAGAGCTCTCGAGTTCCTTGAGGGACTCGAGCGTCCTAACCACCGTCAGATACGGTGGTACGAATTCTTGTCGAGGTTCGACAAGACGATTACCTATATTCCAGGTAACCTAAACAAAGTAGCGGACTGCTTATCCCGCTACTTCGAACACGACGACATAGAGGAACTAGCCGAAGATTTCGACTATGTTAACGCCGACTTGCGGCTAGATCCTGAAGGGGATGATCTCCCCTTCTCCCGACTCATCGAGCTACGCGCAGCTCGAGTGTTGCGTCGATCTGCGCGGAAACTCGCGCAGCTAGAGACAGATAACGCGCACGCTACACGCGTGCAAGAACCAATAGAGGAACGAGTCGTAGAGTCGGCTCGTTATGCTGCACACGCACCTATCTCGGTGACTGCAGCAACCCCGGACAGCGACAATGTGATGCTGTCGGACTCGCTATCTGCGGGTCCCTCTTTGCGTGTCTGGGTAGAAGGAGACGACGGCTTCCTGAAAGCCGTCAAGTCAGGTTATGTTAATGACCCGACGTTCCAGAAAATACTGGAACGGCCTACTCAGCATCGCGCATTCGTAATGCGCGAGGGTGTGATATACACCAAGAACCGTGAAGGCGACGAGGTATTATGCATACCTCGTGGTCTGTATCGGAAACGGGCCCTTCAGGAGCTCGTGTTAGACCAAGCGCATAGCGCGCTTGGACATCTTGGACCTCAGCGCACGTCAGAGTACGTGCGCAAGTGGTTTTGGTGGCCCGCGTTACGCAAGGATGTAGACAAGTTCTGCATTTCGTGCGGCGCGTGCCACACCACGAAAATAAGTACACAGCCCCCTATAGGGCTGTTACACTCGCTACCGATACCCACGGTGCCATGGACGTCTATGTCCATGGATTTCTTCGGTCCGTTTCCGCCCTCGCACGGATACGACTACATATGGATTGTAGTCTGTCGGTTGACCTCGATGGTACACCTCATACCCATCAAGACAACCGACACAGCGTCAGACCTGGCGCTGGTCTACTTCAGGGAAGTAGTCCGTCTACACGGGCTACCGGACTCCATAGTCTCTGATAGAGACTCGAAGTTCACTTCCAAGTTCTGGAAGGAACTGCATCGCCTTATGGGGGCGAAGCTGCTTATGTCCACGTCGTTCCATCCACAGACGGATGGATTATCTGAGCGTAGTATACGCTCAGTGTCGCAGATACTCCGTGCACTGGTAGCTCCAGACCAGTTGGACTGGTATGAGAAGCTACCGATAGCGGAGTTCGCTATCAACTCTGCGGTAAGTTCTACCACAGGGTTCGCTCCGTTCGAGTTGAACTACGGGTATCTCCCGCGTTCTATGAACGGAATCGGAATGGACACTCCGTTTCGAGGAGTGCGAGAGTTCGCACTCAGAGCCAAGGCGAACTTGGAGATGGCGCATGATGCCATCATCGAGGCGCGAGTGCGCCAGACACACTATGCGAATAAGCATAGGCAAGCCGAACCCGACTTTGAAGTCGGGGACAAGGTATACCTATCGACAAAGAATTTGTCGATACCTAAGGGCCGGGCACGAAAACTCGTGCCTAAGTACATCGGACCGTATGCTATAATTGAAAGCATACCCAGTACGTCAAACTACGTACTGGAGTTACCAGAAGAACTCCGGAACCGAAGGATACACCCTCGGTTCCACGCGTCGCTATTACGACGCTATGAGCCAAACGACGATGCGGTATTTCCGCATCGTGAGGCGAAGTCGTATTACGACTTCGGCAATGAAGACTCCACCGAATGGTTGGTGGAAGAGATTATCGGCCACGAGTGGAATGGCAATAAGTGCCAGTTCCACGTGCGGTGGACGATGGGGGACCATACATGGGAACCCTACGAGCACTGTAAGGAGCTCGTAGCATTAGACGAGTATTGTCGTTTAATGGGCGTGTCATCTTGGCGCGCGTTGCCCAAGAAAACATCCGCCAAGACTTAGCGGATGTACGAAGCGCAACATGCGCTTCGTGGTCAAGACTACCCGAGTGAGTAGTCGTGGTGAAGGATAGAGCACGCGCAGAGAGCGCGTGACCGTGAAGTAGTACGTCACGTGCAGACTCGCGTGCGCGAGGCAGCCACCGACGCGTTCGGACTCCGCCGGCGCTTTAAGACGGCGACCTCGCGAGTGCAGGGTCATAACCGACCTCTGCCACCTCACCACCACCACCAACAACGACGCCCGCGCCATGAACGACGCCCCGCAAGACAACACGCAAGCCAGCAGCTCCGGGCAGCAAGCCTCGGAGCAACAGGGGTCGCAACCTGCGGCCCCTCAACAACAAAACATCCCCTTCCCCCAACCCTCGCAGTTCCTGCTGCCGCAACAAGCGGCAGCTCCCGCATTCTCGTCCATGCCGGGGGTAACCCACCCCCAGCAGTTCCCGCATGCCTTCTCGCAGGGCATGCCCGCCTACGGGTTTCCGTACGGCGGCGGCTTCCAGTTCCCGCATCAAGCGGGTCCTGCATTCCAGAGCGCGCCCAGCTCGAGCGCGCCGATGCCACAGACTGGTGGCATCCCCCTCATGCCCTTCTCGAGCATG